>CM017898.1:880226-986050 GCA_008369825.1 Triplophysa tibetana
CTGTTCAGATGCTTTTGAAACACAGATGTGGTAACTGCAGAGGCAGGAGGAACCTGGGACCAAAATACTGGAATCATGACACGAACACACACACAAAAGATTCCGGTCATATAAATAAGTAAAATCATGTGCTGCACCATATACTGTAAAAACAGCCTGTTTGATAAAAATAACATATTAAGCATCTTTAAAGACATCTGATAGTGTTGTGCGAGGAGTATAGAATAGAAAGAGCATCTGTGCGTTCTGACTCTGATACTGTACATCATTGAGTCTGATAAGAAATCTGAGCTCAGTTTGACACATTGAGTGTATTGAACTCTAATGACAGACACATTTGTCAGATTTCTGAGGACAACATATCTGAGACAGATGAGACTCAAGCAAACATTTTAGTTTAATATCCATTTAATCTCTGAGAAATCATTGAATTCTCATTTGTGATGTTTCTATATTTGAATTGTGAAATGATGATAAACTGCTGTTTTGTACATATTGTCAGATGGTGATTCGTATGAAGAGTTTGTTTCCAAAATGAGAGAACGACGTTTTTACAATAGGTGGAAAAATCATGTTTTTATTGTGTAAGTTAGCTGTGTTTTTGAGTTAATATGACTTAAATCAAAACAAAGCAACTGCAGTTTGATTGATATAAAATGCAATGCACAGTAAAAAACATGAATTTTGAGTTTCTTTAAAGCCGAGTTATCTCATTGTGGAAATAAACTCTTCGTATGTTGTTTAAAACTTTCAGAGGAGGAAGAAAAGAGAGCAAATCTATGACTCGTTCATTAACATTCTTCATCTGCGTGAAGCGTCTTTAATTCAAGCTGAGAGGATCTTCTCAAGAGATAATAGATTCAAACATGTTAAAAGAGGGATTTTCTCTTTAAATCGATCTCAACCATTAAAGGTTTTTTTTAATTTGTGAGTTTTGTAGCTTTTATCAGTGCTAAGGAGTATAAAGTTCAGACGGCTGTTTTAAACACTGCACACGTCTTCTTTATTCATCTAAAGCTCACTTCTAAAGCTTTCGTTCAGAAGAAATTCAAGTGTATGTTTGAAAGCGAGGATGGGCGATCTCTTTTCAACTATCGTCACATCTGAATCCCAGATGCCTGTTGCCATGGAAACTCCCAATGAGGTCTCGTGGAGGAAAACCGACTTGAATTCGGATCAGTTCGGGTAATGTGTGTGAACCGAACAAGGTGTGCTAACTGAGTCTATTTACAGAAATGTTATGGCAAATGACTACAATTCCCATTTAATGTGATAAAAATAATAAAATAAAAGTCTTCAAATTGTAAAATTACCCTTCCATCATTGTTTTGTATTAGTACAGTAAAATTGATCCAAAATGATAAAGTAAAAGACACTAATGGAAATATTATCATTTGTATTTTTATGTTATGAATGTTTTGAATAAACAAGCTGAATGGTTTGTTTTGCAGAAGCTTGTGGTCCTGTTCACATTTTCGAGGCAGATCCGGGAAAGAGCCTTTCCCTCGTGAAGACACATTTGTAAAATGATTTGCGGGACGCAGCGTTTAACTCTCTCTCTCTCTCGGGAGTGGATTCTTCAAGTGCTAAACAGGAACTGAGTTTGTTTAAATAAATATTTGATGTCTCTCATATCACCAAGTTAGCAAGTGATTGTGTGCATCTCTAAATCAGAAGACACAAAAAAACATAAGTGATACCAGATAAACACTCTGACAGACGCGTATCGATGAACAGATTCGAAGAAAACAGGAATGAAGTCTCAAATGAAAGATGGACAAACAAACAAAATGAAGAGCGATGGAGACGGGCCGGTGTGTGTTGAGGTCCTCTCGGCATTATTTCAGTTCATTAAAGGTCTTCAGCCATCAGTCGGATCTGATTTCTGTCCCGTAACCAGCGCCTGTGACTGGGCATCCAGTCGACTCCTTAAGACCCGAGCACCCGATCAATGACGCTAGCTTTAGCAGCACGCTAACAGTCTCCATAGCATCTCGGTCAGCACTCTCGGGGACGAGGGGTGACTCTGACCTCCAGGAGAGGGGTCGAGCTTCTTCAGAGAGGAAAACACAGAGACAGAGATTGCTGATTGCTCATGAGTATATGTGATTATTATGGGGTTTTGAGTGTGTGTGTGTCGGGGTGTGACTGGTCAGCAAATTGAGATGGTTAATCTCAGATGAGGAGAGTGGATTGGTCCTTCAGACAGACCTGTGAGGACCACTCCACACGGCTGCCCATTTAAGAGCCTGCTCACATGAAACCATCCGTGCGTGTCTTAGAAGAGCTCGACCACACACACACACACACACACACACACACACACATGCACGCACACAAACAGTGTTTTAGTAAGTTTTACTGCTGTAATGTTTCTTATGATTCCATGAATGTTATTGATTAATTTAAGTAAAATAAATCACAGATGACCTCTCATAAATATCTCAATTGTTTCTCAGACATTAATGAGAGCAAATGGAAACTTTCATGTCTCATGTGTGTCTTAGATATTTCTTCTGAGGACGAGGGGTATAAATCTGACAAATGTGTCTGTCATGAGAAGAGATGTCAACAGCGTCTCAAACTGAGCTCAGATTTGTCTCAACATGAACTCAGACATTTCTCATCAAATCAGATTATTGGACCTCTACAATCTACCTTCACTTCACACCTCCGGATGCTCCGTTTGATTCTCTTTGTTATTCATCCTGAGCAATTTGATGAGAAACAACTGAGACTGATTTCAAAAGAAAATATCAGTTTCATGCATATCTGTCACAGTTGCGGTCTGTATAAAATATGCTCCAGAAAATCATACTGAAACCGCGTCACTTGTGTTCAGGAATGATGATGATGTGTGATCATATCTGAGAGGGTTTTAAACCGGGTTAATGAAGTAAGTTTTAAAATGACAAGTAATGTTGTTCTTGTGTTGTGAGTGGATTATAGATTTCTGTCTGCTCTCACAGGGCTGAAGTTCAGCTGCTATCAATTAGTGCGTCTGGCAGACGGCTGCGAGAGAGTGAGAGGGAGATAGAGGGAGATAGAGAGAGAGAGAGAGAGAGAGAGAGGGAGAGAGAGAGGGAGAGAGAGAGAGAGAGAGAGAGGGAGAGAGAGAGAGAGAGAGAGAGAGAGGGAGAGAGAGAGAGAGAGAGAGAGAGAGGGAGAGAGAGAGAGAGACCGAGAGAGAGAGAGACAGAGAGAGAGAGAGAGAGAGAGAGAGAGAGAGAGAGAGGGAGAGAGAGAGACGCTTTCATCTCTTCATCTACATACACACTCAATCTGAATGACTTTTCACATTATCTTTCACAGTATACAACACAATTTGATTTTCACGGTATATTTCTTATTTTAAAAGTGTGTGATATGACCCCATTTTGTGTGTGTGTGCGTTTGTGTGTGTGTGTTTGCCTTCATCTAATCTTGTTGTGGTCTAGTTTTGGGAATAGTGCTCTAGTGTTTATTGATTTGTCAGTGTGGTTGTGTGAAGCTGTAGGAACAGTGTATTAATTCAACATCTCACCTCTCACTTACACACTATTCATTTACACACATACGCACGCACACACACACAGATGACATTAAACATGTAAGTGATAAATAAGACTTCAATATAAAATGTGATGTTTGTCGGACATCTTTGTTTGTGTTTTACTGGACAGAGTTGAGGGAGATAATAAAAGTGTGTTTATATGTGTGTGGGCGAGAGAGAGAGAGATGGTCAGAAAGAGACAGTCAGGGCTGTCTTCCTGTTCCTCTGTCTTCTGCTTATAATGCTGCATGTTTAATTAGCCGAGGGAGAGTTAGACAGACTGTGTGTGTGTGTGTGTGTGTGTGTGTGTGTGTGTGTGTGTGTGTGTGTGTGTGTGTGTGTGTGTGTGTGTGTGTGTGTGTGCGTGCATGTGTGTGTGTGTCCATTAGTGAGCAGTCAGACCTGTTGTCTCCTGCATTAGTGCTAATGGAGGCTCTTCTGACAGGAAAGGTGGTTTCCTTTCATGCAAAAGGGGTTCACAAGATCTGTGTGTGTGTCTGTCTGTGTGTGTGTGTGTTGGAACGCAGGAAAAGTATCAGTTCATCATTTGATATCATCTGAAAGTGTGATTGTGCTGCTTGTGAGAGTATTTTGAGTGTTTCCAGTGTTACTGTGGAGCTGTGAGATATGGCTTTATCATTCAGGTGTGTCAGGAATGAGACAGGATAACTTACATGATGAGGATTTTGTGTGGATGAGGGGTTTACTGAGACCACCCCTGGAGTCTCTCTCTATTAACACATAGTGTGTGAACGGTTTTCTTTATGTACCTCAGGCCGTCAGGTGGCCAGCATTGGCCGGGGTTTTGAGGTGGGGTGTTTGGGAAAACTAGGCAAGGATCAAATAGTCCTGTCATCCATGTGTGTGTGTGTGCGTGTCTGTGTGTGGGTGTGTGAGTGTGTGGTGAGTGTGTGTGAGTGTGTGAGTTAAGTGTGTGAGTGTGTGTGTGACACCTCTGAGCTACAGTTAATATGAGTCATAGCACATGTGAGCTGCAACCAAGAGCACACATGACCTTGAGGACACTGTGTCTCACACACCCTCTCCCATGTCCAGACAATGTATGGTCTGTCTGTCTGTCTGTATGTCTGCCTGCCTGCCTTTCTGTCTAGTGTGCAGACAGTGGTCATGTCTGTCTGTCTGTCTCCTTTATGTGCAGACAGTCCTTCTGTCTTTGTAACGTGCAGACAGTCGTTATGTCTGTCTGTCTGTCTGTCTGTCTGGCTGCCTGTCTGCCTTTCTGTCTAGTGTGCAGACAGTGGTTATGTCTGTCTGTCTGTCTCATTTATGTGCAGACAGTCTGTCTGTCTAGTGTGCAGACAGTGGTTATGTCTGTCTGTCTGTCTAGTGTGCAGACAGTGGTTATGTCTGTCTGTCTGTCTAGTGTGCAGACAGTGGTTATGTCTGTCTGTCTGTCTGTCTCGATTATCTGCAGACAGTCTGTCTGTCTTTGTAATGTGCAGACAGTTGTTATGTCTGTCTGTCTGTCTGTCTGCCTGTTTGTCTAGTGTGAAGACAGTTGTTCTGTCTGTCTGTCTGTCTGTCTGTTTTTCTGACTGTCTGTGTGTCTGTCTGTCTGTCTATGCAAACAAGGGGTCTGTCTGTCTCTCTCTCTTATGTGCAGACAGTGGTCCTTTCTCTTTTTGGTCCTCTTTGACCCGCTGTACTGAAGAGTCCCTTTAACTCATTGATATGCAACTATTATAGACACACTCTCAGAAACTGAACCAATGTTTTTAAGACAGTTAAAAAACACCACATTTCTGAAACAGCTAACACAGATAATAATAAAACGGTCAGTTCAGGTCCTTGATTCTGATTGGCTGAGCGGAGTTCTAAGCCGTTATAAAATATCCTGATATATAACACATAGCCTAAATATAATTTTATTTACTTTATTTTATGAAACCTTGCTAAGCATATGCACTAACCATCTTATAAAATGAATAAGCCCAGCGAAGCAGTGAGTTACAGGTCTTTTTATAACACCTACAGGGTTTAAGGCACTCCGCTTCGCCCTTAGCTGTTATAAAACTCACTGTAACCCACTGCTTGGCTGGGCTTATTGCTTTAGTATATATCTACTGTGGTACAAACAGTGGACCGCATTGTGACTGCCTGTAAAGAGCTCACTCATTAGGTGTCACTGAAGTTAGTATGTTCCCTCAGAAGGCAGTAGTTCATGTAGGGCAGCTCAGAAAGATGTGAAACAGAGCGTGTGTGTGTGAGACGTTGACCCGGCTGTAATAGCTCGGGATGATAGATCAGCTGTGTGCTGATGATAATTAATTCTCTCTCTCTTTCTCTCTCTTTCTCTCTCTCTGTGTTTTTAGGAGGGGTCGCGCTGATGGTCCGTCAGTCAGATGGTTCTCAGGAGAGTCTTTTGTTTTGAACGGGGGGGGAATCTAAGCGGCGGTGAAGAGATTCCCAGCTCGATCAATCCCCTCTAACTACACTATTGATTAGCTGCAGTAACATTTTTCATTTATTAATTATGAGGAATATGTACTTGAAAGTGTCTCTCTCTCCCCTGATAGGGTCATCAGCTATGAGCTGAGATCATTTTCTGCGTCTATGAATGTGTTATAGATACATTGTCGTCATTAAGGACACACACTGACACCTCTTTGTCTCTGAAGTATGACTTCATATCTCATATATATCTATCTCACTCTTTTATTCTGAGGAGAGAGAGATTTGTACTTATGCGTTGAATATACAGTGTCTGGTTTGAAAGGTTTGTATGTTCAATTCTATTCAGTCTACTACAAATCATCAGATGTGTTTGTAGATAAAACGTTGGGGTATTGTTATCTAATGGTGTGATATTTATACATCTGTAAGTGTGTATTCCCTCGAGACTGTGGTTATACGACAGTTATAGTTGATGTGTGTGAACACAAAATCATGTTTTGTGGTTGAAGACGTTGAACACAGAGTTCGGACATAACACCAAAGCAAGCTTTGTTGACCTCTGATCTGCTTTCACAGACAAACACTCGTGTACTCTTCAGTTTAAAGAGCTTTCACTCATTCTTGATGTTTCTTGGATTTCATTTGTTCGGATTCTTCAAAGCATCAGAATGTTGATGAAGAAAATAAGAAGTTCTTTATAGACTGTCAGGCTGATATTGAATGTGATTTTGGTTGTGATGACTGGTAGTGTCCATTCAGACCCGCTCTAGTCCAGTTGTGACGTGTGGTGTGTAAAGATTCTAGTAAAGATCTGAAGAAGCATTTGTTGCCCTTCGCTGACATTCTTCAGTCTCTAAACGTGTGTTCGGTCCAGTCTGACATAGTTTTTTCAGCAACTTTCTGCTGCTCTGATTTGTCTTTCACTGCCATTAAGTGTTTGCTTTATTTGGGAATCTTTATTTTTCAGAAAACATCTCAGAGACAAAAGTGCATGTGTGCATGTGACATTAAACAGCCAGTGAAGCACGAGTATACTTTCCCTGTGTGCATGTCCGAGGTTCTTTATTGGCATGATTGCGTGTTCTTACAATATCGCCGAAGCATGGAACATATAACAAAAGACACACAATAAGCACAAACCTTAGAGTCAAATTAAACTAAGGTGCTGATTAAGGGATAAGTATAGAATTAAAAATAAAATAAGTAAACAAATGAAATATGGAAAGTAAACTACCAATATCAAATGTAGATTTCAAGAAACATGAGAAAGTAAAGAGTCTATATATATATATATATGCATTGATCTGCATTCGCTCTGTTTCTCAACACCAGTCAAACTCTGGCACGAGCTTTGACATTTTGTGAAAGTGTTTCTCTCTCACGTCTTTAAACTGATAACAATGAAGTGTGTCTCTGTTTCAACCTCACACAGTGTCACAGTTTGCACAGACTTCATGTTTGTCTGCCTTTCAGCAATTCCGTGAAAATGTCAACCTTACAAAAAAAAAGTTTTTACCTGCGGTTTTTACTCTGTTAACAGCACAGATATTAAAATTTGGTGGTTGAAATACTCATGTGAGATCTCTCTTCAAATTTGTTTTATTTTAAGTTCATGATTTTTCATAGTCATGTAAGAACGTTTTTCAGGATTGTCACATCCATAACTCTTCATATTCCTCATAAATGGACACATGAAAATGAATATAAAGTAAATATTTGATGTTCTCTAAAAATCACTTCTCCATTCATTAGGTATTATTGCTTCAGGATTGTGCTTTTTATTTTACAGAAATCCTACAAAGTTTATTGTCTCACAAAAACGCTTCCTTTTTTTGTCACATCCATAACGCATGTTTATTTCACTTTTTTAAATAGATTTTTAATGACTTTTTTGATGTTTATACTCTATCAACAAGGATTCAGTAAAATATAAACAGATGGTTCAATATAATCGTAAAAAATTCATTCTCTGAACATTTTTATGTCACGTCCATAACGCAAAATGTCACGTCCATAACGCTGGAACCCATTTCTCTACAGCCTGACTGTGATCACTGAGGATCTAACAGTTTAGAGATCGTCTGCCAGATTGTATTTTCTGTTGAGGGTTCGACAGCATTCTAGTTTACTTTTTACTTTTCTTTTCCCAATGTTCACTTTCTCGCTCTTATTTGTGCATCTGTCTTAAGCACGTTCGACTTCATCATGATGGAAGATAAAGTACAGAATAGACAGTGTTCAATCTGAACATGGAGAAGGTGGGAGGTCAAGTTGAGCGCATGGCATTCTGGGATACTTTATTCCAGGCATCCAGATATCCCGAACACACAAAAGCTTGCTATACACGATATAGTATTCTCTACAAACAGTTTCACTTCTGAAAACTGCAGCTGTGTTAGTAGAGTTTCTACTTTAGATAGTTGATCCACATCACTGCCAGAGGAAGAGAGAGAGAGAGAGAGAGAGAGAGAGAGAGAGAGAGTGCTATAACCTTGACAGAAAGAGCTCTAAGCCTCTAAAAATATCCCTGATAACTGGTGCAGCCCTGCAGCTCCACACAGCCAATGAAAGTATTGATGAGTAAAGAGAGAGAGAGAGAGAGAGAGAGAGAGAGAGATCACGGAAACAACCGCTGGCCAGCGGCCATCGTAAACCTATTGATCCACAGCTCGGCCTATCTGTGTATGACAGACCACTACACACACACACACTCACACACATTACTGTATCTGCTTGGGTGTGTACGTGTGTACATACGTGTGTGTGTGTGTGTGTACTTTCCACATCGCTTCTTTCTCTAGAAGTTAGTGTAGTTTGTTTCTATGTGTATTATGGAGTATGAATACAGTGCACGGTAAGCTTTTGTGTGTTTGAGATCTCTGGATGACCTGCAGTATGTGACGCAGCGCCCTGCTTTGAATAAAGTATCCCAGAATGCACTGCGGTCAACTTGACCTCCCACCTTTTCCATGTTCAGATTGAGATATTGGTTTAGTTTGTGTACCGTGCTGTGTGTTCTGTACTTTATCTTCCGTCATGATGAAGTCGAACGTGCTTAAGACAGCGACACAAATTAGAGCGAGAAAGTGAGACGTAGAGACTGAGCGAGCGACCTTCAGCCGCTTCGAGTGAGACAGTAAAAAAACGCAGCGCTGTTCTTCAGGAACATAAACTCGGCTGGATTTATTACGTCTTAAAATTACCGCTCAAACCACTTCAGACTCCGGGAGTTATTGATCGATCAGCATGTGATCTGTGATGAGGAATCAGAGCAGAAAGGGATTATGGGTGCCGGGCTCTCGACACAGCTGAATGAGGCATGATGGGAACACAACACAAACGAACACCTGATCTGTATTGATTATCACTAATTATTGCGGTGAATCTGTCCGTCTGTCCACATGTGTCTGCATTTCTGATTGGTTCAACAGCTCTTCATCACTCTGAAACTGATGCTACGGTCAGAAACAACGGACCAATCATGAGCCCCGACCTGAGGTGGAGAACCAATCACAGCGCAGCTCCAGTTCTACCTCAGAATATCAATATAACAGGATGTTTACAGGTGAGAGAAAATACTTTTTAGCGAGAGAGGTTATAAAGCATCAGCCGTACAGGACAAGCATGTATTTACTCATTTCATTAGCGTTTCATTTTACATTTATACATTTGGAAGACAATGTTTACAGTCCTTTCAAGGCTTGACCCCATGACCTTTGTCAGATTCAATTCCAATTATGTCTTTGTAATCTACTTTTTCATTAACTTTTTGTGTGACTTTACAAGGAGTTCATGATGAAATTTATTTTGACCATTTATGTATTTTTTAACGTTTTGTTTTATAAGTGTGTGAGAGCGTTTGCAAATTACGGACTATTCTAAAGAAGACTGAAATGTTTTTTTATAATGTTTTTATCATTTAAGCCAAATCATTTCATGCTCTATCATGCGAGTCCCTTTAAATATCTTTTTTATTTGACATTACCCTTTTCTAGTTCTGTTCCTCGATTCTGCTTGTTTCATTCCTGTGGAAATGTGGATAGGATTTATAAGGCTCTTTCTGAGATTTGATGTTGTAGAAAAAATGTAAAAGAAATACCTAAATGTGCACAGCGTAAAGAATAAAACATCATTCAACGCAAGTAAGAATATGTGAAGAACTCAGTTTTGACCTAAATGTCAGAACCTCATCGTTCCAAGTGGACAAAATGAAGATCTGGTTTCATCACAGATGAAGAGAATATTGTTAAATCTGAAATTAAACCTCTGACACACACTCATAAAACACAACAGTCTGTCCGTCTTCTGTCTTTCTGTTGACTTTGCGTCTGAGTTTTGTCCTGCATAACTAGATTAATGTTCCCTTTATTTCCAGTCTATCAGGCCGTGATGTTTCTCCTCATTTTCCTTTAAGTGAGTTCACTTTATTAGCGCCCGCTCTCAGGAAATATGATTTGCTCTCTTGAACGCACCTCCATATTTCAGGTCGGATCGGGCAGGTGGCTGTCAGACGGTGAAACTCTGGGATAGTTTAAGGTAAAATATCGTCGTCCTCACCGCGCACCCCGACGCAACCCCAAACAAGCCTGGCACGAGCCGGCCGGCCCAGAGCAGCGAGGGGTTAATGAAACGTCGCTTCTGCTCTAATTGAAAAAAGAGAGCGAGGCGGCCGATGCCGTGTTCAACGCTGGGTTATTGCCGGGAATAAGTGGCTCCCGGAGATGAACGGTTCACCTGCGTGGAGGTTAATGAAGATCCACACGTGGCGCGTTTGCTCTGGACATGAGGGTTAACTATCTCTCCTCATACCTTTGCCCTGATGTACCCCCTCCTCCAGAAAACACTCCAGAGAGGACGGGGTCAAACGTTTGAAGAACACCGCAAGACCAGATAAGACTGAACACACTCACGGTGACCAGAAACACAAACCTGTGTCAGCCACTGCTGACTCTGATCACTTTACACGTACAGCATGAGATCTCTTTAACATCTCTATTATTTCTCCTGGACATCCATGAGATTCAATAGAGAGCAAATGGAGAGAATCATCTGTCTATTTCACCAGAGAAGAGAAGGATGTCTCCCTTTCAGAAGAGATCTCAGCTATTAGTCAATCATCTGAGAACAGTTTGATATATACATTAAACACAACTGAGGACTCCATCAGTTCTCCTGAGATATGAAAGAGCAACATCTGAGCAGTACTTCCCGTGGGACGTCTCAGTAAAGCTCAGTATGTCTCATTAATACTTTGTAAGACTCAGTGTGTCTCAGTATTTCTCAATAAGAGTTTGTAAGGCTCAGTATGTCTCAGTATGTCTCAATAAGAGTTTGTAAGGCTCAGTATGTCTCAGTATTTCTCAATAAGAGTTTGTAAGTCTCAGTATGTCTCAATAAGAGTTTTTAAGACTCAGTGTGTCTCAGTATTTCTCAATAAGAGTTTGTAAGGCTCAGTGTGTCTCAGTATTTCTAAGGTAAGATTTTGTAAGGCTCAGTGTGTCTCAGTATTTCTCAGTAAGATTTTGTAAGGCTCAGTGTGTCTCAGTATTTCTCAGTAAGATTTTGTAAGGCTCAGTGTGTCTCAGTATTTCTCAGTAAGAGTTTGTAAGGCTCAGTATGTCTCAGTATTTCTCAGTAAGAGTTTGTAAGGCTCAGTATGTCTCAGTATTTCTCAAAAAGAGTTTGAAAGTCTCAGTGTGTCTCAGTATTTCTCAATAAGAGTTTGTAAGACTCAGTATGACTCAGTATTTCTCAATACGATTTTTTAATGCTCAGTATGTCTCAATATTTCTCAAAAAGAGTTTGAAAGACTCAGTATGTCTCAGTATTTCTCAACAAGAGTTTGAAAGACTCATTATGTCTCAGTATTTCTCAATAAGAGTTTGAAAGACTCAGTATGTCTCAGTATTTCTCAACAAGAGTTTGAAAGACTCATTATGTCTCAATATTTCTCAATAAGAGTTTGAAAGACTCAGTATGTCTCAGTATTTCTCAATAAGAGTTTAAAAGACTCAGTATGTCTCAGTATTTCTCAATAAAAGTTTAAAAGACTCAGTATGTCTCAGTATTTCTCAATAAGAGTTTGAAAGACTTATTATGTCTCAGTATTTCTCAGTGGTAAGAGCACTGTGTTAACAACGCAAGGTTGTGGGTTCGGTCCCAGGGGATTGCAAATACCTATGTAAAATCTATAGGATAAAGCAATGTAAGTCGCTTTGGATAAAAGCGTCTGCCAAATGCCTAAATGTAAATGTAAATGTAAATGTAAATGTAAAGCTTTATAAGCCTCAATAAGACTTTGTAAGTCTCTGTAAGGATCACTAAGTGTCTAAATGTCTCATATAGGCTCTATAGGGCTCAGTAACAGTCAGTACAGCTTTGTAAAGCTCAGTAGGCCTCAGTTAAACTTTACTAGTCTCAGTAAGTTTCCCTAAGGTTCACTGTGGCTTTGTAAAGCTCAGCAAGGCTCAGTTTGTTTCGGTAAGGCACCGGTTCACCTGACAATGTGTTTAAGATTTTATGTTTTTCACTTGAACGGGCATCATTTACAAATGAAGTGATTTACAGCTGAACACTTGAGTGACGGCCAAGACAACAATCCTGTTTTAAGATGGAGATGATTAATAAATCTCATTAAAATCAAACAGGAAATAAAGCAGCTCAGAGACTCAGAGGATTACAACACTCTCACTTTTATTCATCTGAAAATTTGATTTGATGTCAGGAGGGAAAAAAGCACACAAATCTCACACCATCCCATCTACTGGCATTATTTATTAATGTCTAGAAATGTGCTTTAGACATTAGTATTTACTCTCTCTCTCTCTCTCTCTGTCTCTGGTTTTTAGTATACGAGACAGGCCGAGCTTTAATTCCTGCTGTATAAAACGGCTGAAGATGTGGAAACTCTTCCGGTCTGTTCATTAGCTTCTCTTTATTTCCTCTGGTGGATTTCACACACAATCATTTATTTATGCATCCAGCAACATCATCTCACCATCAGCGCATCCCAAATGCTGCGGCCGCTGGACACGCACACCTTAAAACACTTCAGGGGATGCTCCGAGGTGATGAAGATGATGATGAGCTGACAGAGAGATGGAAAGTGTGAAAACCACTCAGATACACACTGGGGATAAAAAACACTTCAGTCTTTGTTTTAGGTTTTAGGAAACCAGTGTCTAAAACTGAACTGAAACACTTCTCAAAGAGCAAGTTTACTCACAAATCTATCATATATATTTACTCTCATGGCGTCCCAAACCTGTAAAACCTTTTTGTTGGTGGCCACAAGTGAAGAAACGGGAGAATTGTAACTTTTGTTCTCTTTCAACCGCACGTTTGTTCAACCCAATAAAAAAATATTAATAACAGTCTCGTGTGAATCTCAGATATTTCTCCTTAAAAAAAGAGTCACAAATGTGTCGGTCATTAGATTTTGAGAAGAGATGTCAACTCTGTGTCTCAAACTGAGCCCAGATTTGTCCCGTCTGCAGTCAATACTATTGAAGATCTCAATGTGAACTTAAACATTTGTCATTACATTTACCCAAATTTTACCTCAACAATCTACATTTATTTACACGTTTTCATTTCATTGTATGTGTGTTCCAGGTCTGAATAAGCTGAGGCCTGAACCAGATCACAATCCAACACTGTCTGATGTCAAGCCAGCAAAAGAGATCCAGAAAAAAAAGATTTGTGAATTTCATGCAGCGCACTATTAAAGTGTCTGGGGGCTGTGGGCGGATTCTAAACATTACACTACGTTCCGTCAGAGAGAAGAGAGAAAAGCTAACAGGATTTTAGTGTGACCTCATCTGGGATCAGCTTTTCAATTAAAGATGAATATAAGTGTGAAAGTCCCCAGATGTCTTCTCAAAGATCTGCCGTGTTTCTAGTACTTGAATGTATTGTGTTTGAGTTCAGATTGCAGAAATCTAAAGTGTTCTCCCGGACGGGAACTGTTCCACATCATCAGACTGAATCAGCACAAGACTTTTCAATGTCGACAGAGAAGATCCCTCTATTCAGCTGACATCAGCGTGAGTGTGGAATGCTGGGTACTTTTTGCACGGTCAGCCTCATGTCTGTCGGCCATCTTGGAACAGTCCATTTCAGACGCAAGGTGTGTTTGAATCAAACCAAAGTGATAATAATTTAATAATCGTGATAAACGAAAAGAACTTTAAATCTGTTAATCCTCCCAAGCAGTTAACACTGTGGTCTCCACTTTAATACAAAATGACATGAACCTGCTGTTCTCTCATTCCACCTTTGATTTAACTACTTAAATACCTTCAGCCGTTACCACCCTGGAATACAAAACATTTCGTTCTTAACGTTATCATCTGAAGTAAACACACGGACGATTAGCTCCTCATTGTTCTTTGTGTGCCGGTGGAACACCCAGAGAGAATTCGCTCATTTATCTGTCGTTCCTTCATTTGTTAATGAGTCTTAAATAAATATGTGACTGTTCGGTGGGTTGACTTTATCTTGACAGAGAGACTCTTGTGTTATCCAGACAGTTAATAAACAACTAGTAAGGGAGATTAAAGCCTCAAGTGAAGACGATCTCTTCAACACAAGCTTTACCAAGTGTGAATTATCATCTGAAATGTCTCCAGGTCTGAGGTTGTGAAGGGAACGACTGAGATCTTAAAATGCCCCGACAACTGAACAATGAATCTGATTGAGACGCACCCACAACTGTTTCATTTATTACTCACGGGTTTGTTTGCTCTTTCTGAAATTGTTGGTTTACTTGTCACATATTTCTCAAGGAGAAATTAATATTTTATCATCTTTCCATATTACCTCATGGCCAGGTCAACAGTGATGAGGATAGAGAGAGAGAGAGAGAGAGAGAGAGGAGGGAGAGAGAGAGGTTAGGTTACAACTGAAAGTGTTTATGAATGTGAATCCATCATCTGTTGAGTGAGGGATAATGTATAGTCAGCCGGTTGTTATGGCAGAAATAATCACCAACAGTGTGATCAGGACGTGAAGTGAAGCGGAGGGTCTTCTGTCACACTGAAGGGGCTTATTTCGTGATAACAGCCGGCTGCTTGAACATTATCTCGCGTATAACACGGCTACTTGCCACAAAAAAACTGGACATGAAATGTGAATTTGAAATACACAATTTTTACCGAATGCAGACCTTCTGTGAGGAAAAAGACGTTTACTGAACTTAACGACGTTCAAATGTCAATTTGTTTTAATCATTTCAAAATATAATGTCATATATATTATTAAAGACATATTTATATTTCATCTGTCAACAAAACCTGTTAAAATGATTTGCTGCATCTGGGTTACAGTGTGTTTTTAGTTTTGAGAGGTGGTTATCTGGGAATAACCAGAGCCACTGAGAGAGAGTCGCGTCAACTACATTGACTCCAATGGAACAGTTTCTTCACAGCAGTGGTGGTTGATGGAGGCTCTCAATAGACTAAACAGACCAACTGAGGTAAACGTCTTACCAATTTAAAGACGAAAGCCATTAAATGAATTAAAAAATGAACAAAATAAAGCATTTAAACAGAAAACATAACTTCCTGGAACTATCTGAGGGCTCCATGAATCATGTGACGCTCCAGCGTTTTGGACTTCTGTTGGCAGAACTCTCTCTCTCAATGGCTCTGGGAATAACAAACCTGCAAATGTCGCTACTGGCCAATCAGAATCAAACAATCCATCGAGCCGTGTAGTACGTGTTTATAGTTACTTTATATACATTCACAAGAAAAATGTAAAGGCCTAATTCCTATCGCATTATTATCTCATAATTATCTCAGCTTTACCTCAGTTTTATCTCAGTGTTAGATGGCCTCTTATCTTATTTGTGAACATGTGACATCATTAAGACGTCTTGGACTTACTGAAGCACTTCTTAGGAAAGATGAATCTCTTTAATGTCTCAGTGGTTTCTCAGGAGTTCAGCAAATGCTTTCATGTGCTTAAGTGAGCTTTGTAAGAGCTTTTCTTATTTTATTAATGTGGACGAGAAGAAAGAGTTTTTGCAATATAAGGCCTCATGTCTGTCAGAGACAGTGAAACATGTCAAAAACTGACTTAACATTGTTGGTGTTTCCTACTAGTATAAACGCTCATAAAAACCAAGAGTTGTGATTTTAAATGTAATAATGGTCACAGGCTTGTGTGTGGCTTTGATTTAGAAGACAGAAAATATCATTAGTCTGCTATGAAAGCAATGAGATGTCCTGAGTGATCTAGAGAAAGAAAACTGTGTGAGACTTTTCCCGTCAATGTGTGTGTGCACTGCGTTTTAATGTTATCAGTGAAGCTCTCGACAGAAGAACATCTTATCACACACACACAACCGCAGGAATGTGATAAGAAATAAAACACACACACACATACGTGTGTGTCTTTAGAGGTTAACAGAGAGCATCAGCGCATTCCCTCAACGCACAACTAATATTTGTTCAGGAAAATCTCACACATGCAAACATTTACTTCATTTCAGATATTTTATTAGGGAATCAAAGAAACGTCATTCGCATAATAACTGCATTTTCCTTTGAAGCGTCCACAAGCAGGTTATGATACATCTCCGACAAATATCTAAATGTCCTTGTATTTGATAATAAGATAATAATAGGCTACTAATGCTAAAACTCCTTTGTTTGTGGGCGACACCTGCTTTACATTTTTCTGATGCAGTGCCATTAAGTTTAATCGAAAACTAAATCATTTTGGGGTGATTTTCGACTCCAATCTAATTGCACTAATCTTTTGCACTATATATTTACAGCAGAAATGAAAAGAAATACATTTTTAAGTCTGAATGTGTCAGAATATTTTTGAGGTTGTTGTGCTGTAAATTTACAGTATTTCTGTATCTCCCTCTCTCTCTCTCTCTCTCTCTCTCTCTCTTGTCTTGTTGCCACCAGTGAATTATTGTTTAATTTATTAATGACATGTATTGTCATTGCAGATCTTTTACTGATGACACGCGTTACTCCCTGAGATTATGGGATTTCAATATTTCTCCAGGTATGACACATTTTTGGACTGTATGCAATAACTTCCCTTAATGCACAGGCATTCTTTAGTTTATGAGCGTTAAAAATGTGCACTATTTGGAAATAATATAATATCTATTTAACATACAACCTTACACAAGACTATTATGATTCGCATTTTTAAGACGGGATGAGTGTGAGACTGATAGCTTTTATCCTCACCGGTGAAAGGGATTTTGGGTAAAATAATCATCTTCTTTGCAGCGAGGAAAAATACTGTGTGTGTTTCAGTGTGATGCATGAGCTCATGACCAGCAGGTTAAATGAGTTTTACACTAAAGAGAAAGAGAGCGAGAGTGAGGCCTCTTGTGATGACACCAACACTAAAGGCCGTGTTTACTTCTATTGAAACACGTTGGGAGGATCCCATCACAAGTGCTCAATTGAGACACAAGATGTTTACACCTGATCACAACATCCGTCTTAATGTGTCTCATCTGAACGCTAGTGTTTATATGTTGAGCTTCCTGATTTAATCAATACATACTTCGCTTATTTCATCCGTTTGTTGATTACATGAATTTTGGACATGACGACGATAGATTTCTGTCAACAAACCATCATCTTGTGCTTGTGCCCTGCGTACAGTCCTATTCTCCTACATTGACCACAACATCGAGCTCAGGTGTGTGAAACTTAAACCACTCTCTCTGTCTCTCAGTTGAAAGAATGTTTCTGTGTTTGTGATTGACTCTGGTCATCTTCTACACGTTAAAATTAATCCCATGAAACTCCAATCAGATGGGTCTCTCTGGTCAGTCTGTTGCTTAGCAACTGCATCTCTCCTTGGCCTGACCAACCATCACACTCTTGCACGCAGAGGTCCTACACCCACTGACCCCGAGGCTATACATCAAAACCCCAGCAGCCGTCTCTTCATATAATACCCTCATTCATCTGCCCCGCGCCGCTGCCGTTTCCACCTCAACATCTGCAGGTGCATCCCCCTCTCTCTCTCTCTCTCTCTCTCTCTCCTCCACTGACCACTCATGACAAATACACACTACTGACCAACCATCTCTAGACACACAGAGAATGTTAACTCTGCTATTAGAGCTCATGGTGAGAGAGAGAGAGAGAGAGAGAGAGAGTGCTGCAGACTTCTTAATACTCCAGGCGTTGATATAAAGATATGGGCGAGAGAGTTTTAAAAGTTCTGAACATTACAGTCACTCAGAGTTTGTCATGAATTTTTCTAATTTTTCTGTTCATATATCCTGCAAAAATATCATATTCTTTCTTAGTTTTTCGTCTTGTTTTTCAAAAAGCAAAAGCATGAATGTTTTGATTTCAGAGCCATCTGAGAGATTTTTGTGAAGTTTATGCTTAAAGATAATAATCTTGTGTTTCCATATACTGTAAATGAAGAGTTTGCTTTCAAAATGAGATAATCATGTTATTTTTGTTGTGAATTCCAAATATTATCACTCAAACTGCAGTTGGTTTGTTTTGATGATTTGAGCCATAATAACTCAAAAAAGTTCAGCTACCTAACACAAAAAAACATAATAAAAAACATGATTTTTGAAAACAGCACTGTAAAACTTTGCTGTAATTTTACAGCAGTTTTGCCTGTAACTTACTGTAGATTTTATTTCTACTTAATGTTTTCCTAATAGTAAGAGTTAAACTTCACTTTAATCAAGAGTAAAACACTTTGACTTTTGATATTCAAAATATGCAAGAAGAGACTTGTCTCATTACTGATATTACACTGCAAAATTGACATTCTTCCTGAGCGTTTTTGTTTCGTTTTCTAGTAAAAAAAGATTTAAAACTTCATAAATAACGATACATTTACATAACAAGAAAGGTAAACTAAGACATTTAGTCTTGTTTAATGGAATAATATATAAGAACTAGTTAAGTTTTTGTTTAGAACAAAATTGTAAATGAAATCTACAGTAAGTTACCGGCAAACCTGCGGCAAAACTACAGCAAAGTTTTACAGTGAGAGTTATCTCATTTTGGAACCAAACTTTTCAAATGTACTTACACAATAGAATTTCTTAGCATTATGTCTTGTTTTCAGTACAGATGTCTAAACATTCAAAAATGAATACGCATTAACTTGAGAAGCAAGTAAAAAAACTTAAGATATTCAATCAAATTTCTTGATTTTACAAGTGTTCATGATATAGATACAGGATTACTGTAGGTTGTTGCTGTTCGAGTTGTTCTCTTGCTCTTTTGTACACAAAGTTCAGTATGTGATGTTTGATTTTGTTTGGTTGTTTAATGATAACTCTCTCTGCTGTGAAAGTTGTTTATTTTAAACTCGACCGGAGCACATTTACAAGTATACGTGCTCCACTAAACCCGATTATTTAACATTCCCCAAAGCTACAGAAATTGATGAGTTTTTCATCATAATTCCCTTAGAAACGTTTTAACTTTTCATGAGAGAGAGAACAATTTTGCAGCGTTCATTATGTTCTACAGAGAAGCGCGATCTAAAATATTGATATTTTATGTTGTTTATATTCTGCCGCTTCCACTAATGTTTTTACAGTAAAGGTGCATTAGATGTCCAGTATTTCTTAAAGACGGCCTCATTCATCACACGTGTTTAATAATAGCTTTGCGTAGCTCAACTTTATACAGTAGGTGGCTGATTTGACCAAAGTTATACGTGGACAGGACTTTAAATGTATGCAGGTATGTGTTTGTCAATGCATTTGTGTAGATGTACTTATATAATGTGTAATTGTGTACAGTTTAGTATAAACCCTGCTGACTTTAGAGAGCACTTTCTGTGCAGATGTGTTCAAAACAATCCCATAATTCAACGTGACAAAGTTTTCAAAAACAAATGCTGTGTATTGACGGTTCCTGTTGATTGACAAAAATATTGATGATTTTAATTTATTATAATAATAATTTCAATAACAGAACCTCATATCTCTAAATAAACAAAATAAATAAAATTTCTTCAATTCTATCAATTCTCGACATTCTAAAATTTTTAATTCTCAATATTTCTAAAATTGCACATGCAACTGTTTTGTGTGGTACGCAACATCCTGCTTTATCCTAAAGCACAGACATGATCTGTCATGTCACGTGTTTGGGGGTGTGGCCATGAATGCAATATTGTATGAATATTATAAAATGTGATCAAACACTATGAAAATGTTTTATAACTTAAAAATGATGACATTTAAAACATATAAAGAACTTGTTGCGTTCGTCCGTAAATGAAACCAGAATTTTTGAGCCTTTTTTAAAAATGTCTTAATTATTATAAAAACGATTACGAAGGGAACAATAAAAATGTCTTATAGATAATAATATAATATATCCGTCTCAAAAACGGAATGTCAATATTATTATTCTTTTGCAGATGTATGCGTGTAACCAGGATCGGTTGTGTAACCCTTTCGTGTCTGCGCGCTCCCGGGCATCTCCGCATGCGAATCCTTGTTTATTTCTCGGATATGTGAATAGGGTCGAGTCTCCTTTAAATATCTGCTCGAGTTTATGCATTTGACGGGGAAAAGCCTTCTTCCGACCGGCGATGTTTTAACCGCAACGCGAGAGATGCAGGCGGCTGGTCCTGATGAGAGACGCGGCGGACCGCAGCATCCGCATCCCTCATCCAACATCACCATCATCATCCTCTGAAAATGAGTCTGCACACATTCATCATGTTTATTCTCTGTGTGTGATCGCAGCGCTGGTGCTTTGAGATGGTTCGGGTCGTCAGTGTTCTGGGTCTGGTGATGTTCAGCATCGCTTTGCTCATTTTGTCACTGATCAGTTATGTGTCTATAAAGAAAGATTTCATCTTCACCGCCCCGAAATACCCCAACGCCGGAGGACCGCGGATGTACATGTTTCATGCGGGATTTCGGTATGTGAGCACGTTTCTTTATGTGCGTTTGTTGTTCATGTCGTCATGAGTGTCGTGTATCTCGGACAGAAAGCACGTTTTAATCCGCGTGGTTTAACACACGCGCCTTCATGTAGATCAATAAGCGTTTGCTGTCATTGAATCATGTTTTGTGTGTCTCTTGGACAGTGATTCTTGGAAAGGCCTGTTGTCATGATGCGCAGTGCGCATGCGCAAATCGGTCGTGAACAACCTACATTCTCATATTTCGCAGAGTAATGACTTCCATACAGCGGATGCCTTATACCTGCATATTCACAATTTGTATTGAAAATATTTCTTAAATAAAACATCGTAAGCATAAAAAAAACCTGTAACTGTGTGACAATAAATGTTTATTATTTCATTTAATGAATGTTATTTCCCACTATAAACATGTGACTGCTCACTTAAGTGCTTCTGATGTTCTTGTCTCAATCCACTGTGGATTTGTTTACCCGTTGTATAGTTTGACACATAAAAACGAGTCTGATCCCTCAGAAAAGTACTTAACAAGCCACATGTTTCGTTTCAGAATGTTGCATGAGCCACATTTTTAGAAACAAAGAGTTGAATCCAGTACTTTTGAGAACTCTCAAACCCTGGTGTGCTGCTGTAAAAATGACACAAGTATTGCTTTCTAACTTATAGTCAGAGACAGAGTATTGTGTTATTTCTGTGTAGATTGTGTAGTTGTGTTGTTGTAGTTTGAGGGTTCCACAGGCCGCTGTCCTTGGTGCTGATTTACTGGTGTGGCAGTTTCATTTCTGCAGTAATCACAACCTTTGTGATGCACTCAAGGTTACTTGGCAGGAGTCATTGAGATCAGCCGGAAGATGGGGAGGGGGACCATATGTTACTCAGGTCTGTTGCTTTGAGTCATTTCAACTTCTGCCAGAGATGAGACCTCAAGCCAGCAGAGCTGCGATCAAATCTCTTTCACTAATCCATTGTTGTTTAGTGTTCCATCATATTAATCAACAAGAATTTCACGTCCGTTTATGAGGACACGCATTTGTAAAACAACATGAGAATTAGAACACAGAGCACAAGATGGAAACACTGGTCCAGAAGCAATATTAAATGTATTTAATATTATTAGGTTTTAATCTTACACACATAATGCAATCTTAAAGATATTAGTTTAACATTTTGATTTGGTCGTGGTTGTATTTTATCAAAACGATAATCCAAT
This sequence comes from Triplophysa tibetana, assembly GCA_008369825.1. Classification (NCBI taxonomy): domain Eukaryota; kingdom Metazoa; phylum Chordata; class Actinopteri; order Cypriniformes; family Nemacheilidae; genus Triplophysa; species Triplophysa tibetana. Next base: position 902,294 of record CM017898.1, read on the forward strand.
GCTGTTGGATCAGCATTGTTTACCTCATCCAAAGTGATCTGTAGTTCATGACACACAAGTTTTATTCTGCGAGGGTTTATGGGATAGACATTTTCTTAAGTTTGGATGCTTCATGTGAAAGTTGAAGTGTTTCTGAAGTGTTTGGATCTGTTTGAAGTTTCAGAGGAGTGAACTTACACAAGAGTGAATCAATTCTTGCAGACTTCAAACACAAAACCTTTTGTTTACCGGCCTCGATCTTTACCAACATCAGGTCTTTAAGCACAAAGCCGAGCATTTGAACACAGATAATCAGACTTTTTTTCAAAAACAAACTCAACTGTTTTATTCTTTCAGAGTCAGCGGGCTGTAACCCAAGCCAACGCTCTGACCTCTGAAGCGCTAACCCAGACTCTAATAAGTTTGTTAATGAAACGGAACAAGCTTTAACAAATGAGAGTGAGAAAGCGAGCAGGCGTGGAGTCTAAAAGCGCTGCTTTAATTAGAGCGGGCATCGAGCGCCCCGGGCGGGGGGTGACTGACAGACTGCTGGATGACTCCACATTGATTGGAAACACTTTCAACATCTGCCATCCGGGTCACAACGGGACGGACTCTTCCTGTGCAGAGGAACCGTGTTGTTTCCTGATGTTTGTTTCCTCTGTGCTTCTTCTCATCAGGTCCCAACTGGCAATGAAGTTTCTGGACCCTGCCTTCACATCCCTCAATAACGCTCTCAACGAAAACCTGCAGGAGTCTGATAACTGGAGGTTTAATAAAACCGCTTATGTAGAGCAGAGGTGAACGTCACACACAACAATCACTTTAAGAAAATTAAGAATAATAAACCTGGATTTTAGTTTTTAATATTTAAAGTATCTAATTCAAGTCTGTTTTACTACCCCAGTGGCAGATTGCTTTTGCTTTTTTTTAACATATATTCACTTATATTTTCTATCATAAAACAAGACTTAGGTAGCTTTTCTTACTTGAGGAAATTAATTTCACATATTTGTAATAGAAAACGACAAAATAAAAAAGGCTTACTTTTTTGCAGTATGCATTGTATATTACAATGTTTCTTCTATTTTCTTGTTTATATGATTGCTTTTTTGATAATATTTTTCTCATATTTCTATGTTCTCTAGATGTCTATAAGGATTTCTATATTTGATTATATTTATATAATATAATTATATTAAATTGAATTATGTCATTTATTTCTATTTATTTATTTACTTTTACCCATGTTTTTTTGCAGCTGCTTTACAACAATGTAAAATTGTGAAAAACACTTTAGAAATAAATTGAGTTATCTGACTACCAGTAAGGGTTATTAAAGCAATATGCCCCAAGAAGCCGTGGGTTACAGTGCATTTTATAACAGGGTGTTAAAACCCCGTAGCTGTTATAAATGCACTGTAACCCACTGCTTTGTGAGGCTTATTGCTTTCATAAAACGGTTATTCCATATGCATAGCCAGGGTTCATTAAATAAAGTGATATTTAGGATATGTAATGCGGTCAGAAGTTATAAATCTGGGAATTTTATAACGCCTTAGAACTCGGCTCAACCAATCAGAAACAAGGACCAGAAGTGACCGTTATATACAAATAAATAAATAATAATGTCAAAACTCTTCATTGGTGTTTGTTAATTCTCACGTGTCATTCTCACTGTGTTGATGTTGGTTTTGTCTTCTGCGTTTCAGTAAAGAAATTGCCCAATACATCGACGTGCCACACAACTTCACCCTGACCAAAAGTAGCGTGCGCGTGGGTCAACTGATGCACTACGACTACTCCAGTCACAAATACGTCTTCTCCATCGGGGAGAACCTCAAGTCTCTGCTTCCAGACTCTTCTCCCATCATCAACAAACGCTTCAACACCTGCGCTGTCATCGGCAACAGCGGGATTCTCACCGGCAGCCACTGTGGCCCGGACATCGACAAGTACGACTTTGTCTTCCGATGCAACTTCGCGCCCACCGAGGTCTTCCGTAAAGACGTGGGCCGCAGGACCAACCTCACCACCTTCAACCCCAGCATTCTGGAGAAATACTACAACAACCTGCTGACCATCCAGGACAGAAACAATTTCTTCTTGAGTCTGAAGAAGCTTGACGGTGCCATCCTGTGGATTCCTGCCTTTTTCTTCCACACGTCCGCCACGGTCACGCGCACGCTCGTAGACTTCTTTGTCGAGCACAAGGGCGAGCTGAAGGTCCAGTTGGCCTGGCCGGGAAACATTATGCAGTATGTCAACAGGTAAGAGGTTCCCTTCCAAACCGCTCGGCAGTGGCCACAGAAGTATGATGTCAGTTTTGGCTTCGCTCTAGTTTTGTGAGGTTATCAGTGAATTTTACTATGATACTTTTGTTGACCGGCGCTAAGTAGGGTCAAAGGGTTCTTTGGTGCCATAGAAGAGCCTCTAATATCTGTTTCACAAAAAGTTCTTTGTGGCGAAAAAAAGGTTATTTAGATTACAAAAATAAGAACTTCGGCCAAAGAACAAACTTTATCCGCTTTCTTCAGCCAAGGCCCGACAAAGACAGTAGCTCCTCACTGCAGAACGCGAGATCCAGGGAGCAAGGTTGGATCATAGCCATTAAAAGTGAGAGTTGCGTCAGCTCTGTTGACTCCAATGGAACGGTTCATGGAGGCTCTTAATAGTTCCCAGAGGTTACTAGTTACGCATTGAGCTGCAACTAAACAGACCAACTGAGGTTAACTTTTGACCCATTTAAAGACGAAAGCGATTTAATGAATAAAAAATGAAAGAAATAAGGCATTTAAGGAGAAAACATAACTTCCTGGATCTATCTGGAGGCTCCGTGAATCATGTGACGCTCAAGCGATTTGAACTTCCGGTGGCAGAACTCTGTCTATCAATGGCTCTGGGTTGCATTGTGATTGGTCGAGACTAGATCCAGTCTCCTCCCTCTGCGTCTTGATTGGTCGACAGATTTCTGCAGCAGTTATACACGTGTTGTTGCTCTATCATTTCCGCATTAGGTCGTAACTAACTTACTTATTTGACAGTCAAACAAACTTGCTGAAGACAAACTTTATTTATGGTTATTAACGTGTTATAATAACATATTTAATTAGATTTAGGGTTAGGGTAAGGGTTTGGGTTAACATATTTAACTGTGATCATTACTTACAGGCGTACACTAAATTACGATGACATTGATAACGGCAAACTTTAGAGACCACGGGTTGCAACTTAAATCTCCATATTTTGGCTAAGTACATAAAGTGGGAGGAGTCTAATCGTGTTCTACAGTGAGGACCGTCTCACCCAAGAGGCCACGTGACTGATAGGTAAAGCAACCATTCACATTTTGGTTTGTGCCGCATCATGTCCCCGATGGACATTCAAGAACGTGTCAAGAGTTAACCACAACAATGATTATAAGTTTGTGGTGTGAACCTCGCATACTTTTACGAATTAAGTGGATGAATTCTTATTGCAACCGCTATAAACACGACGGCTTAATTCTTCGATCAGACGGCTTCGTGTTGTATCCAAGTGGACTGTTAAAGAACACGACGCGCACGTCTCCCGGAAATACTGTAGAATTCAACCAATCAGATGGCGACTTTGAACGTTCTGAAGTGTTTTCAGAAAAGTGTGAGTCATGCATCAGACGTCACACGTCTCTGAGGCTGAGACCAGGTTTCTCAAGCACAAAACCGGCGTTGAAGTGCACATTGGTTGTCCAAACACATAAACATACTGATATCAGATTTCTATAGATTTCTCAGCTCTCTGTATATTTATTTTCTGGCCTCACAAGCTCACTGCAGTTTATGCTGCATCACTTCTGAATGCAGCGTCATGCAGCATATGATGGTCCAGAATCATCTCCATCCATCTTCATTGTACAGAGAGACCAGATCACCGCACGTGATTCAGTTTTCCTTTTGGAGAGGGTTTCATCCTAAATTTAGCGAGACATCATTAGCATGAGGTATATTTTCATGTTTTTCAGTAATTTTTGCAAATATTAAAAAAATCAAACATATTTAAACGAGTTTGTCAACTTTGAGAACACAGTGTTTCATTTTTGAAAATGCAGTGATTTTTTCTTCAGTTTTGGAGACACGAGGTTTCAGTAACTCTCTGGATGAAAATATGGTGTTCACAGTGAGGTTTATAAAGTTTAAGGCCTCATGAAGAATCTAGGGGTTTGATACATTTCAAAGGTTGTAATTCTTGCTTCACTGGTTTGATCTCATGCTGCTGATGTTATTAAGACAACACATCAATGAGGAAATTATCACAAAGTTATACAGTTTTCAAATCAAGCTGTAATGCCGATACTGTAATTGTATCGTGAAAATTTCAAAAGAATCCAGATTCAAGACCTTCAACTGTTCTGAATCGTTCTCAATGAAATAGAAGATTATAAAGGGAAGAGAAAGATATAAGATTATTAACACAGAAAGAGAGAGAGGTGTGTGTGAGTGTATGTGTGTTTGCGCGAGTGTCCTTGATTTTATATCCCGGTGGGGACCTAAACCTGAATGTACACCAACTCATGGGTACTCGTGTTACCGTTGGGACCAAAATTGAGACAAAAAAGCGTATAAATCGTACAGAATGATTTTTTTAATTCTAAAACTGCATCAAGTTTTCTGTGATCTTTAGGTTTAGGGGATCAAATAAACAGTTTGTACAGTATAAACAACATTACGCCTATGGACTGTCCCCACAGAGATAATAAACCAGACATGAGTGTGTGTGTGTGTGTGTGTGTGTGTGTGTGTGTGTGTGTGTGTGTGTGTGTGTGTGTGTGCGAGTCGGTATGTGGATGTTTGTGTGTGCATGTATGTGTGAATGCGTGTTTGTGTGTGTATGTGTGTGTGTGTGCGTGTGTGTGTGTCTCTGTGCGTGTGTGTGTGTGTCTTTGTGTGTGTGTGTGCATTTGTGTGTTTGTGGGTATGTGCGCTTGTTTTTGTGTCTGCATGTGTGGGTTTGTGCGTGTGTGTGTGTGTGCTGAGGTTTAACCCATCATTCAGTGTGAGCCGTTGTCCTGTAATCTTCAACAATCCCATTAAAGTGAAACTCTGTGACAGAATTAAGTCCTGTAAGAGGCTCATGAGCTCTGTTAGGAGGTTTAACAGACACTGAGACAGCTAAACGCTGTACACAACATCAAACACAATACACAATAACCCTATACAGGCATACTTTCATGTGTGTGATGCTCTCTCTCTCTCTTTCTGGGTTAATCAGAGCTATATCAGTTGTATTAGAGATGGTGGTTGAACTAACCTTGCTCTGAGCAAAACTCCAGTTTGAAGACCGAGAGCACACACACACACACACACACACACACAGAGCCGCTGACCTTCATGCTTGTGTCATTTATGTCACATTTTTCCCTCTGACACATTTGCCACTGAGAGGCATTAGTTTTGTTTCCCGGGGGTTTATGGGTAACCACTGTTTAGTGTGCGATGGATTGAGAGCGTTACAATGTGAGCATATTTGTCTCGTTTCACGAAGCATTCGAGCATCAGTTTGTTGTCAGAAGGGTTTTTCCTCTGAATGAACACACTGTACTGAGGTCCGACCTAATGGAAATATTTTGGTTTGTGTGGAAAATGTGCCAACGGCTTCACGTTTCTCATAAATGGGTGAATCTCATTTTAAGACATTCAGGTCACATTTCACCTCAAAATTGAGTTTTTGTGGCTTTGAGTTCAAGGAAATAAGTGCACGCAGGAACTTTCTTTTAGAGGAATAGTCCTGCCAAAAATAAAACAAAATCATGTATTCACTCTCATGTGGCCGTAAACCTGTATGTGAGTCTTTCTTCTGCGGAACACAAAAGGAGATATTTTGAGAAATGTCTCAGTGGTTTTGTGCTCATAATATGGAAGTCAATGGAGTTCAGTGTTGTTTGGTTTTCAACATTCTTCAAAATATCTTCCTTTGTGTTCTGAAGAAGACAGAAACTCCTGCAGGTAAACATGACATGAGGATGAATAAATGATGAAAGAGCCTTCATTTTATGGTAAAAGTTTATTTCTATGTCAATGTCATGAAAAACATTTTGTGAGACTCAAACAGCTGCCGGATCATGGGTATTGATTTTGTTACTCCTCTTTCTATGGTGCTTTTTCTAAAATTAAAATAACGAGAGCTCAAACGAAAACTTTAATAATGAAACAAACTGGTTTTTATTCAATTTTCTCCGTTTTCATTTTAAGAATAATATTTTAAGAGTTTAAAAATCATGTTTTTTTTATTATGTTATGAATGAATGAATGAATGAATATCTTTATTGTCATTGTATGAGTACAACGAAATTGAAGAAAAGCAAACCCTTAAGGTGAGGAAAATAAATAAATAATAATAATAATTAACAATTACATTCACATTATTATTATTATCATGTTTTTATTGTGTTTTATTGTGTTAGATAGCTGTATTTTTTTTGTTTGATTATGATTATGGCTTAAATCACACCGATCCAACTCTAGTTTGATAGATATTGATTGGAATGCAATAAATACTTTTTTTTAAATCTAATTTAGGAACCGAACTCTCATCAAAACTATGGAAGAACACAAATGAAACTTTGAGAATTGTTTTGTGATTTATAGTCAAAATATATCAAACTGTATTCAATATCAGTCATACATTTCAAAAACATAGAGAAAATAATATGTAGGCACAATTAATGTTTTTCCTAAGTAAATAATCCAGTCAAGTATCATGAACTTTTGAACGCTTGTGTAGGTTTAAAAAGACAAACAAAACAAAAGCAGAATTCTTCTCTGTCCGCAGGTACTGGAAGACCAAGCATCTGTCCCCGAAGCGTCTGAGCACAGGGATCCTGATGTTCACGCTGGCCTCGTCCATGTGCGAGCAGGTCCATCTGTACGGCTTCTGGCCCTTCGGCTGGGATCCAAACACCGGCAAAGAGCTCCCGTATCATTACTATGACAAGAAGGGAACCAAGTTCACCACCAAGTGGCAAGAGTCACACCAGCTGCCCACCGAGTTCAAACTGCTCTTCAAAATGCACACGGAAGGCATCCTGAAGCTCAGCCTCTCCCACTGCGCCTAGAGCTCAAAGGTCAGGGGTCAGAGAGCCAGCGGGGGTCAGGACGACGGGTCGCTTGCTTTTGTTAATGGACGTTTGTCGGTGCGGCGTGAATTTTATTCTGCAGCGGGCTGATGATGTTCTCGTTGTCTGGTGATATCAATGATTGTGGGAGTATTGATGATGTGAAGATCAATCTGCTCAACGCCTCATGTTACAATATACCTGCATACAGCATAGAAAATACACGGAAAATATTATGGCTTTCTTTGTTTGCTAGTGACAATTTTTGCCATAGTACAACTCTTCACTTCAGTTAAACAGAGGGCTCAGCGACTTGAACTAGCCTGAAACCCCAAACATTTCTCTTTGGCGTGTAATAGACGCGCTACAGACACTTGGAAACTCACACGTGTGTGCTGTGTCTTTTCCTAATGATCAACTCGTCCGATTTTAAATCAGATGGGTAAACTCGGTTCATGTCTTATATCATGAGTATCATGAGACGTCTGGATGCGCTCCTTGGGTCGACCCTTTGAAAAATAACCATTATTTTACTACAAATAAACAGAAAACATAGTTAGTGAAACGGGTCATTCTCACGAAACCACATCATGGCAGTAAAGATTTGACTTACAAAGCGTGTAAAAAATGATCATAATAAAGATAATTGTGTTCTTTACCATGGACAAAATGAATTCTCAAAACAATTGGATGGACTAGACTTTCTCAAATTACAAAAAAATACCAAAAAGGTGATTGACAGAATATTCATATTTAATAAAAATGAAGAAATATTGGAGGAATGAAGTGTCCAGGACTGATACACAATAATATTAACATTATATTTGAATTTATGTAAAGAAACAAATGTTTCTCAACAAGTTAACAGATTACTTTATATTTTTCTAGTTAAAAACTTAATTTTCTCTTGTCACAAAGAGCCTTTTCCCGTCTCATTACTGACACATGTTTTCTATTAAAATGTAATTAATTTATGTCTTATTATGTATGATTAATAAAAACTTGCTTAGGCATAATGACTTTGCTTGTTTCTAGCAAAACATGCCATAAGATTGACAGCTTTAAATGTTTACGGCAATTTCTTTTTTTTTAATAATTAATTGTGTTAAACTGTCAGTAAAAGGTTTAAAAGCATTGCCTTTAAACATATCATACATTGTTTTAAGTGATTGTAAAGGAAATTTGTTGAAAAGTGTTTCTGAGAAAATCATGTTTGACATCTTCAGGATTTTGTGAGAATCACCCAAACCATGGTAACCACAAATGAATCTTGGTTTTTCTACAGTAACCACAGTTCATTTTGGTATTTGTAGTAAAACTATGGTTTTACAAACAGTTCTCAATACACCAAAACCAGCGTTGTTCTCTTTATAATAATAAAACCAGAGTTAACAAGAGAGAAATCAACCGCCCACAGCAACATAGCAACATGCTAAAGGCTCTCAGAACACCTTAGTGACCACATAACAACACCATGGCAACGCCTTAGCATCACTACAGTGTGACGGGTGCACAAGCAAAATCCTTCACAGTTTCTTCAGATTTCTTCAAAAGTAAAAATCTATTTTCAATGTAGTTTCTAATCTGAACACACAGGACAGAGATACAGTGAGTTGAATGTGTCAATCAATCTAGTTTCACAGACCGGTGGGCGGGGCTTTCTTAATGAGAGGCTGCGATTGGCTGCAGAAGTATATTTACTTACATATAATTATATGAATGTGTGTGCATTACGAGCATGTGTTTGTCAGACATTAACTCACACGTATTGATTGTTTATTATTATTATTATTATATCGTACATGTGCGTGTGTGTTGATTTCTTTCGATGTGTAGAGTTGTGATCCATGTGCAGAAAAGAAGATTTGTTTTATCTTCTTTAATCTAATTCTGATATTTTTGGGAATAGTTTATACAGTTTTAACATAACAAACTATAATGGATCAAAATTACACAGATATAGATATTTTTATCTTTGTGGGTTTTTTTGAGCAAGTCACAGAATGTCAAATTACGAGTTACTACATAAACCTCCTCATCCATGTCAGATCATTTCTGTGAAATAAATTCTGAAAAACTGACTCCATATCAGATAAACAAGTACATCTAAATACTGCACACAAAACACAGGAGAGGAGTCAGGTTATAGCGACAAATCAATTTTTAAAGAAGCATCTGCAGCAAATAAATTGTTGATTTGGTCTGACGGTGATCAGCTGTGAATTATGCGATGTCCAGGAAAACTTTACTCAAATGGTTAACACATGCAGATTTGTTTTGTGCGGCCAAGCGGATTGGCAAACAATTTGATTGGCTGAGATGATTAAGATTCGATTGGCTAAGACGGAGCGCACGCTCTGATTCTTGATCATATAACTGAAGTTCTGTTTGATAAACGCTGAACCTGTAAAACATTTCACTGAAGCTTCATGTGTCTGATTATCACAGAAGAGAGGAAGATTATTTATTTTTAATTTTGATGAAAAAGCTTATGAATGTCCAACAGAAAGAATCTAATAAAGTTCACACAACATTTACCAAAGAACTTGAGTCGCAAACGTCTGTCAGCTGACATTTGAAAGTTCTTGTTAAAAAAAAATGTTTTAAGGTTTCTTCTGTGTTTGGGTAGACAGACAAAACAGTGAGTGTCAGGGTTTCGAGTGGTTTGGCACAAAGGTTTCTTGTCTCAAATGAGAGTGTTCTGCAATTTTCATTTTGTTCTTTGTCTTTCATGTTTTTCTATTGTGATTTATAGTGCGGTTGAAAAAATACAGTATTCACACACTGGGAATCTTCCAGATCATTTTCTTTCACATTTTGCTCTCTGACTGTCTGTTGGCTGTTGAATCTCTCAATGAACTTTCATGAAATGTTTCAAACCGGAGACTCTTAGAGAATCATGAGCTCTGAATGTTTCAGTATATTTGTTTAATTGAATAATGCTGATTTCTTTGTCGTTTGTGTCTTTCAGTGTTTTATGTGTGTGACTGTCAGCAAATCACCAGTTTCTCAAATATTATTGTGCTCATTTCGAACCAAACTTATAGACATCATCTGTATATTAAATATTATTTCGTAATATTTCCAATTACTTGATTGAATCCTTTTGATTGTGAATGTGGGACTTATTGTTAATGTTTCCATGGCAACGTTTGTTCATCAAAGAGAATGTGGACAAATAAACTTTAGTTTATGACATTAAAGTTTTGTCACTTATATATATATATATTATACATCACTGAAGAATGTGAAAATATAATTTCAAATATAAAACATTATTTCAATGTGACGGTCTGTCGTTCACTTCACAGATGGATTTTTCTGCAGATGTTGCGATTGGCAGCGTAATGGTCATCAGAAATGTTCCTTAAGCAGTAAATGTTGTCAGTGTTGTGTTTACAGTTGTCATAAATCAGGATCACATTGTCATTTCTCTTCGGTTTTTAAAGGACTGTTCAATACGGCGCCATTACACCAAACTTCACAGGAGAATTTCCTTCAAGAATGCTTCTTAACATGATTTAAAACACGAAACGTCAATTAAAAACAACAACACATGTGATATGTTATTGATAATCCATGTCCAGAGGAAAACAGAACATTGATCACCATTAGAGGAAAAACATTTTTTATATTGCATGTCATGATGGCATCTCCCATAATGCACTTTACCTATACATAAAAATCAATTTATTATTAATATATGGCCACACACACACACAGATGCTTTGTAAAATCAATTTTGTCTGTATATTTACAAACAAACAAAACATTTATGATTAAGAAACAATTCATTTGTGTAATGGTTTTCTTTGCCTCATGTGTCTGCTTGACCCTTGACCTTTGAGCTTAAGAAGAGAGAGGTCATAGTTTAAACAGAGTGACGTGACAGTACCCTAAGTAGTTTCTTTAAAAAAATTGACAAACAAGAATACAAAAACGTGTGTTTTAATTATGTTATTAAGACATTCAATTTAGAGACATTTATAGTTTTATCTGTATTATAAATATATCCAAATATATAGATGACATATGTATAGAGAGAGATTAAAGAAATATTAGATTATAATAAAATTACTTGCTTATTTTAAATATTTTCTTTTTTTTAATATTATTTAGTGCAATTGATTCCACCTGACTATATAAAAATACATTTATAATACATATAAAATGCATTTTCAAATATCTCATAGCAAAATAATAAGTGCCCTTTACGGTGAACATTTGTCCTTTAACACTGCACAGTGTAGATATTTGTAACCACGGTTAGATTGTTGTGTAGAGATGGTTTTGTAGAGTCATTGATTTGCATATTGACCAGCAGACTGTGTCTATAGACTCTGTGACTGCAGCGGAGAGAAACTCACGCACCGGCCCGAGACACCACCTCACCATACAAGTGAGTACAGCATACATCCTTGAGATCATCCGAAGGGAATGATTTAATACATTTTACTTTCTTACTGCAAACTTGTCGGGTTTGCAAAGCAAGGGTTGTGGATTTAAGTCCTGACGTATACACTCATGTTTAAAATATATAATGCCCCGTTAGACACTATAATAAAATAATCTGAAAAATGCATTAATGTGCTGTTGTGTGTTTTAAAATTTAAATCTGTTTGTGTGTTTTAGGAGTGTTCGAGAGAAAATCAAAAACAGCACACCTGCTTTTGCTTTAAGGTTTGCTTCATTTTCTTAATACTTAATAATGTTAATTTAGATGTTGCACCAGCGTCCCTGTTAATTGATTTTATTATATTAATAATAATCATTACAGAATCTTATGATTTCTTCATGATAAGTAATTGGTTTTGGTTTTGAGTGTAAGCAGTAAGTGAATGTGATCATTAATAGTGTGATTGTGTAATCTCTTCAGATTTAAAACCCGTACGCATAAACATGTTGTTTGTACACGACACAGTTTCTGAGCATAAACACTTAAACCGGAGAGACACTTAAACCATCCTCACATCATGATCAATACACACACACACACAGGCCTGCTGAGGGAGCGGAAGTGCTTAGCACTCCTGCAGAGTGTCAAAAAAACATACAAAATAATGGACGTGTGTGTTTGTCTAGAGAATTTAATAACTTTATTTGCAGTGACTATTTTGATTTTTTTTATACATTTTTACTTAATATTGAAAGACATAACCCTTCACGTTTATTTGATTATTTTTTAACTTTAATCAATTTTCATTTTTTGTGGGTTGCATGTGCAAACATTATTTAATGCACAATGAACAATTGTATTGGTAACTAACTAAATATTAAAAACGACATTGCTCATTGGTTCATTTTTGCATGTTACAACTTTATTGTAATGTGTTTATTCTCTTTGTCCTAATGTCTGCATTATTCAACAGTGCAGCAGCTTAAATATATTTGCTTGACATTCTTTAGTGAGTATTTTATTTTTTAAGGAAAAGTGAACAAAAACAATCATGTAACTCAAAAACTAAACAACATAATTTGAAATGTGCTACCTGCAATATCTCAGTTTATTGCATCATGTTTACAATCATCAGGACATCACACACTGTTTTCTGTTTATATTTCTTTCACTATTGTTATAGGCTACACATAAAGAAAGAGTTGAGCTGTTGTCCACGCGTGTCTTTCATGGGCAGAATGAGGTGAACGTGTCAAGGGTTAAAGGTCACATGCCGCCTAAAACACAGCAAGCAAAACAGCATTTAGTGAATTGGATAAACAAGACATGCAAACCTGATAGATTTGAGCAATATTTAAGTGTTTCTCAACAGTGAAAATGATTTAAACAGGTCAGTGTTAACCTGCTCACACATGCAACCAAGAGAAGTTATTAATTAACCTCGAACATTCACTCAAAACAATCAATACACTGCTCTCTAACTTCAGTGTGTGTACAGAAAAACAACATCATCATCAATGTACCTAAATACATGCATGGCCATATTTAAAAATATTTATAAATTATAATTGAAAGAGATCAAATTTAATAGAAATATGAAGTCTGAAAAAACGCAACATGTTAAACTTGTAATCTTGTGAATTATACAATTTACATAAAAATGTTGTGGTATTTACTATAGTAATTATACAATGTTTTAACCTAACTAAAGTAAATATTAAAGCATTATAAACAATTTTTGTTATGTGGGCTAATCCTATTTATTCGTTTTATTGACAAAACATTTTTGACCAAAACTCTTTTTTAGCATCACTGATTGTTTGTTTTTCGCCATTTTTATAAGTAACATCGTGATTTACACACCATTTGGCATTTTCACTTTTTGGATGATTTACATAGGCGTTAATAGGCCTATATACATATATATTATTTTTGAATTAAGGGCCTAGTTTTTCTCTTATAGAGGTGTTCTTTTTAAAAGCGTCAAATGTAGAAAAGGAACAAAATCGCGGTCAAAAACAGCAAGTGTTATAACTTTAGATTAGGTCTTTAATTAATGTTTATACAGTATTGAAATTTGTCCCTCTCTTTTTCTCAAAAAATTAAACTCAGTATGTACACATAAGTAAATCGTACAAATCAATTTTTATTCTGATTATTAAAAGCTGCAGAAAAAAACAGTTTTTATGCTTACAAAATTTAAAACGGCAAAATAAAATACATGATCTGGTTGCTCCTGTTTATCTTAAAATGAGAAACATTCAATCTCTCTTACATTCATCCAAGACATATCGTTTTCGTCTATTAAAATCATAACGTTGCATACAGTTGAATTCACTTTTTGTTGCATGTAATGAAATGAGGAAAACGTCCATGCATTAAAATGAAAAACAACAGCAAATACTTCTTAACACCAAACATTTGTAAAGGCATTGAAGAAAATGTTCATTATTTATAAAATTCATCATAAAAAATTCGTAAAAAATCTGTATTCCTTTTGTTATTTAATTAATAATGTGATATTATTCATACATAAGGACCGACACGCCTGTGTAACTTTACAATAGTTGAACTCAATTAAACCGAAATGAGTCTTTGGGCACCTGTTAAAGAATTTAATGCATGAAACAATCCAAACAAAAGATCCAAACCAACAGCCTTCAGTATGTGTGTGTATGTCTGCGTGTGTGTGTCTCTGTCAAATCAATGACGTGATTTCTGAAAGCATGTTTGACAAGATATGTTCATCACAGATATTATTGTGGAGACTTTGAGTTAAAAGTTATTTCATTTTCGTTATTCTGTTTCCTCAAACACAGAGGTCGTAAGATGCTGTTTCCCCTTTACTGCAGCTCCTCTGCATTACACTAACAAGTTAATAGCAGAGTGAATAAAGGACTCATTATAATAAACAATGACAAGATTAAAACAATCATTTATACACTTGAAACATACAGTGTATTACTATAAATGCAAAAAAACGCAATTAATATTTATATGAACAAGTATTAATATTTTCTCAGTTACAATTTACAAAGCAAAATATAAACTTGGCTGCCGTCGACATGGCATTATTCCAAATCATCAGACAATTGAACTCAACACTGAGCAGTTTAATCGTATTTTAACGGTGTGGTGTAAGTGAATTATATTTTAAACAAGCACAAGCCACCGCGAATATTAACACACCGAGCATGGGAAGTTTATTTCCAATTTTGACTATATGCCATATGCACGTGCAGCGAAGCCAAGCTTACAAATACAAAACACGTATTTAATACAAATATTTTTTCAGATACTAATTTTGAAGAATCTTCTGGACAAGCATGTACCCGGTTAATGTGATCTGCATGTGCGCTCTGGATAAAAGCATGACGCGCGCGACGACTGCCATACGAATCCTACAAAGAAAGCCCTCCGAACAGCATTTCTGACACCGCGATCCTGTTGAACCTCCCAGAGTAAAAACACAGACTTACCAAAAGCTGTAGGATGACTGAAGGCGAAGGCAAAGCATCCGGGTCGCCCGGAACAGATGCAGCGCAGAACGCAAACTGATGGCCACTAACGGCACACACCATCATGGGGTCCGAGGCGCATTGATTCTGATCAATAGAGCTGCACTTACACAGCAGATGGCCTGAGAGGGGACAGAAACGAGCGAAGACAAGGCGAAAAAAACTGTCCCAATCGAACAGGCACTCCTTTAGCTTAAAAGAAATAGGGTGAATTATAATACACTCAAATGTAATTCATTTACATTGTCCACGTGCGTAATCCATTCAGACGAACAAAAGGTAAATTAATCCAATCACTTATAAATCTTCGGCCCGACACAAGCTTTTTATTCCTGCAGGCCTCTAAAAATGCATTTCTTTCAGTTTAAATGTTTTGTGACAAATGACTGTTTTGGGATTTAAAGCATTGAAATTCATTTGAGTGTTGAAGTTAGATGCACTTGAAAACAACAAATGGGTATTTAAATTATTTTAAAATACAGTTATAATTTGGATACATATTGTTTGATTCAGACTTAGGAAAAAGTTTCTTGGTCTTGGTTTAACTGAAATATTGGCCATGCTGGCAGGCACGTGTAAGGTCAGTTTTGGTGTCACTGCCATTACAAAAAAATTAACACTGAGTGTTTATATTTTTGAAATGCATCTAAAATGAAACCATCTTCCATGTTGTGTCCGTGTGTGTGTGTGTGTGTTTCTCTCTCTCTCTCCCCCTCTCTCTTTCAAATATCGATTTTCTTTGACATGAATAAGGGTCTTTTCCAGCCTGTGATTCTTCGCTTCAGAAAGGAGCAGCAGCACAAAAGCTCTTAAAGAACATCAGAGCAGGAATCAAACTTTTGTGTATCCGTCACTGAATTTACCCCAGTCGCGTGGCAGGTACACGCACTTTTCCTCCAATTTGTGATTTCGGCAGCTGAAAAGGCGAAAAGGGGCCCGTGGAGGACAAGAGCCCCCAGCACCTCCTGCTCCTCCTCTGACAGCTGATCAAAAGAAAAATGGGTCACGCTTTTCAGACTTCTGTCGCTCATCCTTAATTACAGTCTCTTTAAACAAAAGCAACATCTGCGCGAGCTCCAAACAAAATAGCAACTCTAAAGTAAACGGCATACGAGAAATCTGCTACTTTTGAGACAGTTTAAGCTGCGTCTTTTCACTGTCCCGAGCGCTCAAAAGAAATGGATTGATCAATTAAGACCACATGCTAAACATCTCTCGTCGTCTGTTCTTATCGCACGTGGACATAGTTTCTTTATAACAAATAAACGAACACTGTAAATGTGTGTTTTGAGACAAAAATAAATATATCTTATGAAATTAATTTACCAAATTAATATAAAAACATGATGATATTCTTGTGATTACAAGACATTATTGTAATATAATTATGCATAATTAATCATTTGAATACGAATAGAAATTCTAGGATTCGCACAAAAACCTGCATGTTTAGCTGTTGGTGTGTTGATATTCGTGTGATGTGTTTTTTAGGGAGGATAAAGTGGACAATGAATCGCTTTGGAATGACAGGCAACGGGACGCGCGCGCAAGCGCGTCTGACGTGAGATTCCAGATGCAAAGCCTGCGCACAAATCTCAACCGGTCCTGACATCGCCAAAGCGTCCCCGGTGAACCATCGACGATTGGTCGGAGGCGGATACGCGCGGCGCCAGACATCCACCCCATTGGGCGAGGGCGACGTCGATCAAAGCGTAATCTCCTCCCCTTTCAGCAGGGTCGGGTGCGAGCGGAGCAAGCCCACCCCGAGCACCTCCAGCTGGCCAAACAGAAGACGCAGGAGGAGTAGAGGGCTCGGACATGGGGAGGAGGAATCAGCACTGGCCCGTCTGATAGAGATCGGTGTTTTCTTTTTTTCTTTTATTTATTTGGGGTAAAAAACCGAGAGGCCGTAGAGAAGCGAACGAACGGAGAGGAGAGGAGAACCCATCCCTTGCACAAAGCTGGAAATAAATCAATGGACTGAATGAAGACCGCATATGACGCCTATCGATGCCTGGCCAAGGATTTGGATGCGTACGCCATGAACCAAGAGATGACAATGGACATTGGCACCCTACACGGCGGATTAAGCCACGAGCAGGACTTGATGAGCAGCCACGGCTCGCATCACAATCGTAACGGGCCGGGTGCTTCTTTGCGGATACACCAGGACCTGAGCGTGGCATCGTCGCGCTCCGCCATGGTGTCCAGTATGGCATCGATTCTGGACGGCGCCGGAGGAGAGTACCGTCCGGAGCTGTCTCTGCCGCTCCATCACGCCATGAGCATGCCGTGCGACACGTCCCCACCGGGGATGAGCGGTACATACACCACGCTGACCCCGCTCCAGTCGTTACCGCCCATCTCAACGGTGTCCGACAAATTTCACCATCCGCATCACCACCACCACCATCACCACCATCATCAGCGTCTCTCCGGGAACGTGAGCGGGAGTTTCACTCTCATGCGGGACGAGAGAGCTCTTCCGGCCATGAACAACCTCTACAGCCCCTACCACAAAGACATGAGCGGGATGGGTCAGAGCTTGTCCCCGCTGGCCAGCAGTCCGCTCGGCAACGGCTTGGGCTCCATCCACAACGCCCAGCAGACGCTCCACAACTACGGAGCGCACGGGCACGACAAGATGCTGAGCTCCAACTTTGACGCCCACACTGCCATGTTGGCCAGAGGGGACCAGCACCTCTCCAGAGGCCTCGGTGGCCCCGCGGGGGGCATGATGCCCCATTTGAACGGAATGCACCACGGCGGGCATCCGAACCACCCTCAATCCCACGGGCCCGTGTTGGCTTCCGGCCGGGACAGGCCGCCCTCCTCCTCCTCCTCGTCGCTGACTCCGGGCGCCGGCTCGGGACAGCTCGAGGAGATCAACACCAAAGAAGTGGCTCAGCGCATCACGGCCGAGCTGAAGCGCTACAGCATCCCGCAGGCCATCTTCGCGCAGCGGGTCCTGTGCCGTTCGCAGGGAACCTTGTCGGACCTGCTGCGCAACCCCAAACCCTGGAGTAAACTCAAGTCGGGACGGGAGACGTTTCGGAGGATGTGGAAATGGTTACAGGAGCCCGAGTTCCAGAGGATGTCGGCCCTTCGGCTTGCAGGTAAGACAAGGTATCTGCTTTCTTTTTAAACAATTCCCCGACTCAACGCGCTTTGCTGTTTAATGTGAATGTTTATTTCGCACGTATTGATTCATATTGATTTATAATGACGATCGATGTATGGCCTTTTACAACAACAACAACATTTTAACGTGCATTTTATTTGCGTAAACCACAATGAACACGAAGTGGGCTTTTATGTTTGATTCAAGTTTGTATTACTCAATATGTATAGTGCACTATGTAGTGTTTCGTGAATCCAAACGAACTCACTTTCATTTTATTTTTTTAAACACACGCAGAGCTGAGCATTATGATTGTAGTGTTGATATTTGCTACTTTTTTTAATTGAAACATATAATGTATATATTCTTCTTGGTCCGCAGTGTGCAGCTATTGTTTACCATCACACACGGTGTGAGGCTTTGCTTTTAAAAAGAATGAAGCTGACAGGTCGTGTGGATTGCTATGGAAGAGGAGTTTTATTGTGTGTGTGTGTTAAAGAAAGGCGCTGAATAGGGATGTGTCGCTAATTACTGTTGTTCCCCATCAAACTGCCCTCCTGCCCCTCTACACCACGCTTGTTGCCCCCTCTAGCGATGGTTAGCGCAGGCTCTTTTTTTCCTTTGTTCAGCTGAAGAAAACGCAGGGTCTGAATTTACCTCCATTCGCTTAACATACGGGCTCGGTTTGGATCCGCTGTCGTTGCGTCGAGTGTTTGTAGGTGTCTGAAACCGTGTCGCGTTGTTGAATAGGATCCTATCAGTGCATTAAAATAAAAGCTTGGTGCGCATCGATTTTTAATTTGTAGGTTGATGCACAATTATTCACTGAAATAATGGACAGCACTGATGTCTCGTGCGCGTCTGCCAACAAAACGCGTAGCACGAAATCTATGCATTAACGCATCAGCTGGTTTATTTATAGGCTATTTATTGCATGTATATGTGTAAATATTATTGGATATTATCCTTCTATACAAAACCAAAAGCAAAACATTTCAAATTTGCATAAAGAAGATTTTCATTTACAAAAAGTGAAATGCTATAGTGTTCATAGAAAAGTCGATTTTTGGTTGTGGATTCTACAAAATGTCAAATATTTTGCTCTTCACATACCAAAACATTGTTTTGTTGATATCATTGATGATCTACCAGCTTATGCTCAAAACATCCGGTTCATAAAATGTTCTGTAGAGCAAACAACAGTGCTTTAAGATGAGAGACATGTTCACTTCGTAAAGAAATTCATGTGGATATGACACAGATATTTGGAGTATTTTTAGCAGCGTCGGTGCAGAAGCTCAATGGACGTTTGGTGATGTTGCTGTAGGGGCTTTAATGCTGTGTCCCTGCAGGGTTCCAGTCTCACAGATGGCTTTGGGTTGGGGGGTATTATGTGATCTGCAGGGGAATTGAAAAGAAGAACAGAGGCCGCAGCGACTCCATGAATTATTGATAGAAATCTCTGCGTGACCCTCAGCTCGACGCACAAAACGTCACCTTGTCTTGGGTTAAACAGGCAGAGATGTGCGGCCCAGCACCTGGCTTTTGTTTGAGCTTTTCAAAGAGAGAAACCCGACAGTAAAAGATAAAGCAACTGCACATTTTGACATCATACCATTGTGAATTAGCCAGTTGGAAGAATTTTATTATCACTGTATTGATGTCATTTAATGCCAAATCTTATAAGCATCATAGAATGTGTAATGTAAAGCAATACATGCACGTCAATGTATGAAAGCCGACTGGCTGTATACTGTAAATTCAGCAAAGATAATGTGGCCATTAAGAAGACTAGGGAACATTGTGTAACCATTAATGGAGTTCCATTTTATGTTTATTCGAAGAGCAACAAAGAAATATGGTGCCGGAGAAGAAATATTTCTGCATTGTTTCTAGATCACTGGAATTTGTGATTTATTTCAATGTAATGTCACTAAGTTGACTCTTATAGATCATATATTCTTCCTTAAACAAGATGCTCTGTAAATCACAGAAACTGATCTTAAAGGGACAGTTCACCCATAAATGAAAATTCCTTTATCAATCAATCAAATTCCATTATCCTTTATTGTCAAACCTATGAAAATTATTTTCTTCTGTAGAACTCAAAGGAAGATATTTTGAAGAATGTTGATGTTCAAACAACACTGAACCCCATTGACTTCCGTTGTATGACCACAAGACATTCTTCACAATATCTTCTTTTGTGTTCCACTGAAGAAAGAGTCACGTACAGGTTAACAGCCACATGAGAGAGAATAAATGATGACAGATTTTCTAATTGAGAAAATAAATGCCTAAAAAATTAAGCATTTTATAATATAAGTAATTGACATCTGAAATGATGGCCGTGTTTAGAAAGCGTGGCACCTGATATTCCAGAAGAAAACAAGCTTGTCTTTGTGCTATTAATTTGGTCAAATGAAAGGTGACGTTTGACTGGAGCTCATTGGAGTCACAGCGCACGAGCAATCACTGCTGTCCGGTGTGGACAAACAACTTTATTAAGGAAATGATCAAAAGGGACAAGAGCTGTTATACGAGTGAGGGACTGATTGAAAAACAGGCCGGTGCAGGGGACTCGTGTGTCCAGACCCTAAATAATATAAATAAATATACGTCTGAACCATGCTGACAGGTCGGCTCTTTCTAGATCCGGGCTGGCAAGGCCGCGGTTTCGGTGCAGGACAGCCGAGCAAACATATGAAGTACAAATGCCCAAACATCACAAGCATTTTTTTTAATGCATTCATTTCAAATTAAATGTAAATAATTTTAAACAAATTAATTTTCCTTACAGATTATATTATCAGCATTACAATTACAGAGGAGAAAACTTTTCACAGGAATAAAAAGCATCTCAGTATTTGTTTTGTCACCTTTTAGTTTCAAAACCTGCCGATCGTGTTCTTCAGCAGTCAGAACGATGAGCTTTAAAGACATTTAGTTTTTGAAAGGAAGAAAAAGAAAGAATATGACATCACTATTGGTGGTGCGGGTAGAACATCACCTCACAGCTGATGGGTATTTCCGTTCTGTCGTCCAGCGATGCGTTATGCGTGTTATGTCACTTTCTCAAACAAATATGTGTTGCTGAACGGCGGCGGATCGATGCGGGTAATCTCTTAAAGATTAAAAGGGCATTAATGCTGGCAACAATAACATAAACGTGTGCACCCGATGCGCATTGATCTGGAACCGGATCCCGACTTGTTCCAGTAAAGCTGACGCTGGAGGAACGTTCCCAGCACCCGACTGACTCCTGCTGATCTATTCTGAGCCGGGTTGTTTCAGAGGATAATTAAAACCCTTGCACGACCAAACGCAGATGTTTTCAGGTGAATTTCAGGGAATCTCTCTGAGCCGTGTGGGGAAAGAGAGGCGGCCGGTGACCTTGACGCGCCAGAGAGGACGGAGCTTGATCATTCTAATGGCTCTGAGGAACCTTTTAGTGATTAGATTCTCTTAACCCAATAGCACACCAGAAGAGACCGAAAGAATCTCAGAAATATGATTGAGAAGACAAGCGGGAGAAAACGGGCGCTGTTCTGAATCTACATGACAACATTCAATTAT
This sequence comes from Triplophysa tibetana, assembly GCA_008369825.1. Lineage (NCBI taxonomy): Eukaryota > Metazoa > Chordata > Actinopteri > Cypriniformes > Nemacheilidae > Triplophysa > Triplophysa tibetana. Next base: position 923,974 of record CM017898.1, read on the forward strand.
ACCAAAATACACTTTGTTCTTATTGATAAAATTACGCATTTCAGAGTTTATTAGGCTGTTCAGATCAATATAAGATATTTAGCTAAATATGTTTGTGTAGTCATTTAACGCATAATAATCTGACAAATGTCTTTAGAGTTTGAGATCTCATCACAATGTGTCCATCTGAGCTCAGATTTGAGTCGTCTGCAAACAAAAGTCAATTTTATTTCTGATCTGAACATTTCTCATCTCATTTACTCAAATCCAAATGATTTCATCTCTACGGTCTACGTGCACCTCCAGACTCTTTGTGTGTTTCACATCTCTTTTATGTGTAATCTCAAGAGAAACATCTGAGACTAAGTGGATATTGTGTAGATTTGTGTGTTTGGCTTCAGATCTGGACAGGACCGCAGTAGTAAAGTGTTGTTTTTCTGTGGTGATAGGCTTATCTGTGTTGGCTCTGAATGTCTTGTGATTTGGGGGTTGCTGTCAGCACACTTCATCTCGAGCAAAGGGCAAAGTTTTTGCTCTCCCGGCATCACGAAACTGCTGTCGGCATCAGTAAACCCACCGAAAAACATGTTTTTATCTGACGAGAGGGGAGGATTTTTGTTTCTCAGATGGATTTATGTTTCTGATATCTGAAGTAAATCAATATAATTAAACATGTGTGGTGCGCATGTTAAAGTTTAACTCGTGTGAGAGCACACGGTGTCAGGTGGATTTACTCTTTCGCACGATGGTGACATGATGTAACACAACCCGAACAACTTCTGTGAATTTATTTAATTTCATCATCTACATGAAATGATCGCAGCAACACCAATGTTCATCAAAATCATCATGTTTGATTCAGTCAGTTTTCATCCAAAGCATCTTTTGCCTAAATAAACACACAGTAATGCACATCGCCTTTCCAAGCTATAGATGTGTTCTTTATGAATAATAAACCGTTTGCAAATGGAGAGCTTTGGTGCGTCCGGCGGTTGAGAAGTTCAGTTTGAGAGCGGTTGTGACAGGACTCTGTTTGCTAAGAGGAATTGGCAACTTTAAACTTCAGCTATGAGGAAAGAAAGAGAGGTTCATGTTTGCCTTCCAGAGGACGAGAGGAGATAACATCTGACGTAACACATCACAGTTTTTATTTACAGTTGACTTCACAGTTGTGTTTCATTTAAGAATGAGGTTAGATGATTCTCCTCAATTTGTTCAGGAGAAATAAAACCAGACACGAATGTCACATAAAAAAATGGTACTTTAAAAGGTAGAAGAACCTTTTGTGCCCATAAAGAACCTTTAACATATGAAGAACCTTTCTGTGTCACAAAGGTTATTTTTGGGGCAAAAAAAGGTTCTTCGTATTATTAAAATGTAAGAAAGAGATGGTTCTTTAAAGAACCTTTGACTCAATGCTTCTTTGTGGAACCATAAAAGGTTCTTCCAGGGCATCGATGTGAACAACCTTCTATGCACTTTCACGACCAGTATGAATGAATGCAGTTTGAAGTGGTCAAATCATCTGGATCTGAATCGATTTGAAATGTTTGAGTTCATATGTCGTCTGTGACGTCTCTGACTCTTTTTCTCAGAAGAAACATCTGAGAAACACATTTGACTTAAACAAACGTTTCCATTAAATCTATGAACATATTAATGAGATCTCATCTGTGATTTTGCTTGTTTTGGTGTGTTTTCTTTATATCGTCAACAACAGGGCAGAAAAAAATGACGATATTGCAACACACATCCCTCCAAAACACGAACACAATATGTTTTTAATAATTTAAGAGCGGGGCAATTCTGTGAAAATGTCAACCTTACCACAAATTTTGGGGGAGTTTTACTCCGTTAACAGCACAGATATTAACATTTGGTGGATTAAATACTCATGTGAGATCTCTCTTTACATTTGTAAAGCTTTTGTTTTATTTTTAGTTCATGATTTTTCATAGTAAGGTAAGAGCCATTTTCAGGATTGTCACAACCATAACGCTTCATATTCCTCATAAATGGACACATGAAAATTAATATAAAGTAACTATTTGATGTTCTTTAAAGAGGCATCACTTCTCCATTCATTGGGAGTTATTGCATCAGGAAAATGCTGCGTTATTTTTTTCAGAAATCCTACAAAGTTAGTCGTCTACAAAAACCGCGTCCATTTTTTGTCACATCCATAACGCATGTTTATTTCCCTTTTTTTAAATATATTTTTTTCTACAAATCAACAAGGGTTCAGTAAAATATAAACAGATGGTTCAATATAATCGTAACAATTTTTATTTTTATGTCACGTCCATAACGCAAAATGTCACGTCCACAACGCTGGAATTGCCCAGTGAGTAAATAATAACAATCATTGTGAGTTTGAGTGAATTATTTCTTGAACGCATGATGTCATCAGGTTTTCAATGATGATGTTCGTAGGCAAGCGAAAGGTCATGCAGATCGCCGACAACAGAACATTCAGCATCAAACAAAAGCGTTTAAGTTCATCAAGCGATCGCTCCGTCTTGTTTATCCCTCACTTTTCTGCTTCTGTAAGCACTCCGTGTTTGTTTGCGAAGCTGATTGGATGTTGTGGGAAGGTTACCTCATCAGCATTGTTTCAACACTCAGTTTGTCCGTCTTCTGATTGGCTCTATCAGTGTGCTGATGTTTCTGTCTGGAAACAAACCTTTGAACCCCTAATGTCATCATGTCAGATCCAGATGAACTCTCACCTCTCCACACAGCCGCTCACATGCTCACATTGACCTTTTGTTTTTGTGTTACTTTATTTGTTATTGTAGAAGTGAAGTGAAATTGTGGCCTTGGCCGTCTAAAATCATTTCAAAGGGAATTTATCGTTATAAGAAAAGTAGCAGAAGCATATTATTTAGAGAAAAGCATTTCCTTTTCTTAAAAAAGTTTGAATGATATAAACACTGATAACATCTTCAAAATGACAAAAGTGGATCATGTTTACTGTAAAAAAATTTAAAATCATCTCCACCAAGAATCCTCTTGACAACACAAACACTTGACTTGTGTTTATCTCGTTTTCTAATATGATTTAACACAACATTCAGGCATTTTATTGTTCTAGCCCTGAGAAAAATGTCATTTCTCAGATGTTGCTCTTTCATAGTTTAGTATGGAGTCTGTGTAAATGAATGACGATCGTAAAGGTGAAATCATCTGGATTTGAGTAAATGTGATGAGAAACGTTCGAGTTGATTTGAGATCTTCACTAATATTGACTTTTGATTGCAGACGAGACGAATCTGAGCTCCATTTGACATATTGTTGACGTCTCTTCTCAAACATTTGTGACATGTATGACTCTTTTTCTCCCGTAATATGTCGGGTAACACAAAGAAATCGTTTTGAATTTTAATTAATTTGACAATTTGTGTCAACTTATTTAAAAGATGAAACATCATATTATAAGATGGCAGGTACTGTAAAGCGCATAGGATGAAAGAGTTTTTCTTGTATTGGACCTAAAACATTCCCTTCCTTTCTCGGGACGCTGTATTTCATTCTGCCACAGCAAACAAACCCGAGCTGACATCAACCACCAGTGCAAGATGATACAGAGACCATTTCTCTCTTTGTTCCCTCTCTCTCTCTCTCTCTTCCATTTCTCCATGATGTGTACAGACTCCACATTAAGGATATCTGCACATGCACAAAATGACACAGCTAAGTGTAAGACTATAGCATAATGCATTTAGCACATCTTTTCACTTTAACACACAAACACACACACACACACTAAGAGCGTGTGCTTAGAAAATGGTTGATATTGTGATGAGATTGCAGTCAATGGTTGGCTAGAAGCTTTTCAGCGCCGTGGGTTAAGAGTGAGCGCTGGCGTGAGGCGTGACAGTAGAAAACACATCTCAAATTAAAGAAAGAGCGATTCTGTCTCATCTGTTACGAGGGTTTCACAGAACAAGTGAAAACAGCGTTACTGATCGTGTTTTGCGGTGAAATATTGATCTGATGTCGACCTCCCCCCCTCGCCCGCCTGCTGTTCCTCAGTATCTCTCACCTTTTCTCATATTCATCGGATGACTTCTGTACAGCCGTGAGAAGAAGGAAAATAGTAAGTCACGGTTACACAGAAAATAAAGGATGCTTCGCAGCACCTTCAAAGAAGAACGCGTTTTGGTTCTCCGGAGAACCTTTTGTAGAAAAGGTAAAAGATGCATTTCTTTAATCAGACCTTTTAAGTCTAAAAAATATAAAAAACTGTTAAAGGTTCCTAATGGAATCATACAGACAAAATAATTTTATTCTATTGCATTGTACAGCCCCTTTTTTCTCATATATTTTGCAGTGAGATTTATTTAAATCAAAACATCATTATTTTTTATTATTTTAGGAAATTCAATTCATATTAGAAATGTCAGAAAGGAAATCTCAAGCAGATTAATAATTTGGACCACTTTTGCCAATTTTGAAATTATTGGTTGCTCGTTGTTTTATTTACAATTGACAACAATTTCTGTTGTTTTTGTGATTGAATCATTTGTGTGGTTGTAATGTTTTATTGATTGTTTATTTTGATAAATTCATGGCTCACGTACTACACATTTCTGTGATGATGTGAGCTCAGTTACTGCATCCAAGAACTAAAAGTGATGTGATTTTTGGTTGAGTGATTTACACGTTTCGGATTGAATTGAGGCAAACACAATTCCAGCAGAAGTGATGTGATGACACACGCAGGTCCTTGAATCTCTCCAATCTGATACTCAATACAGGCTGGATCTGATCGATGTCATACGTCATGTGTTCAGATATGAGCGGTGCGGTTTGGGTGGGCCTGCTGGATGCTGTTTTACACACACACACATTGATTTACATTTGTCAGTCAGGAAGAATAAAGCAGTTGTGTGTAAGAGCGACTCTAACCCGTCTGATGAAAGCCAGGGAAACCTGACGTATTGATCACATTGATTTCACTCGACCGCTTTTAGAAAAGCCCAAAGTTGACCCCCTCCCCATCTCACAGTGGAAATGTTAAAGCCCTTTGAATAATATAATTGCTTTTTTGATCGCACTGTAAAGCGCCATGAGAGCTGCTCGTGATGGAGTCGCTGTAGCATGCCGTTCATTGACGCACCAGATTGAGTCTCATTGTGAGTGTGTGTGTGTCTGGAGCTTTTGTCCAGAACACCGCTGAACTCCATCAGGGGCTCGTAAAAAGGGTTTGAGTGAGGAAGTAAACATTGATTCTGTTATTTTATTAGAAAGAGCAAAAGTACAAGCACAGCTGCTTCACGTCATGTCTGTAGTTCAGCGAGAATTCTTTCATCATTTATTTATCTTCATGTCATGTCGAACCTGTTCGCGTTTCTTTCTTCGTCAGAACACAAAAGAAGATATTTTGAAGAATGTTGGTAACCAAACAACACTGAACTCCATTGACTTCCGTTGTAGGAACACAGGACATTTCTCAAAATATCTTCTTCTTGTGTTGCTCTGAAGAAAGACTCGCGTACGGGTTTAATCACATGAGAGATTGCAAACCCTACTAACTATTCTGTTTGAAAAGCAGAACTGAAAAATGAATCGGCAAATCCTAAAGGAATATATATATATAGTGTATATATTTTAAGGTAAGTTTACCACGTTGGCAGTTTTCTTATTACAAAAAGTCACTTTATATATAATAGTCTTAATCACTTAAAAATGCATTCGCAGGAATCTCTAGATTCAAAATATCATCATTATGATCAGATTTGGTTAAATCTTGCGGTGTCCATGTTTAATCAGTATACACAACAGATCAACATTTAATAATCATACCGTGTTTATTTTGGTGAACTTCACAGATCTCAGCGTGTGTTTTGTTCATTAAACAGAAGTGTCAGTAATGGAGGGCTGGAGTAGAATGGAGTTTACTGCTCAGGTTACTCTGAGAAATGATGGAGCAACAGCGCCATCTACTGCGGCCATCTGTGTAATTACACACTGAATGTGTCAGAACTCATGACAGGTCTTTACAAACATTACAAATACAAGAGGAGCCTTTAATCATTTTAATTCATGATGATGTTTTTAATAGCAATTCACCTGTAAAATTCGTCATCAAAAATATTCTTAAGCTTTTTTTCTTGTTTTACATTAAAAATGTCTAGAAATTCTCGAATCAAGAAGCATTTTCTTGATGAAGCAAACAGATCGAAGAAAATAAGGCAGATTTTTTTTGCTTGATTTAAGCACAAATTCACTGAAATGTCATATTTTTTACAAAAAAACTAAAATTCTTAGATCATTTTTTGCTTATCAAAAAAATGAATCTTGATTCGAGAATTTTTTAGACATTTTTACTATAAAACAAGAACAAAAGACTAAGTAAGGAAGTCATTTTTTGCAGTGTGTTTATTTAAACCTCTGCATCAGAGTATCCATTGTGTGTGTGTGTGCGTGTAAGTGTTTCATAAACACCCTCCTCTCTTTCCACTGGCTGTGTGTTACTGTATGAATTATACATGCAAAGTGTAGAAATATTGCTGTGCATTTGTCTTTATGAAATATTTAGCTGAAGTACGCTGTGATGGGGCTGTGGGGGGTGTTGTCGTTTTTATACGCAGGACGTCTAGCTGCAACGCTCAGCAACTTATTCTGAGCCGAGTGCTAGACTTGCGCTTTCTTGTACACTTGGCATGCTGCCCTCTTCATTTTATGACAAATGGGTCTGTGCTGCGTGTGGAAAGTAAGAGAAAGTAAGACTCATTATCAGGATGTGAACACAGCACATTGTGTTTGGGGACTTTGCATAGACATAATGGCTTTTATACTGTTCAAACTGTATATTACTGTATGTCCCGTAAACCAAATCATCACACAAACCTTCTGCATGTTTACATCTTTTAAATACATATCATGTGTGTACATTGATTTATCGTCAACTTGTTGGTCCCACTGGTAGGTGGATCAGACCTTTACCATCCTAATGGGTCCCAACACCGGAACACACCCGCACACACACACACACACACGCACGCACACACGCACGCACGCAAACACACACACACACACACACACACACTAGCACACACACACACACACACACACTAGCATACGCACACAGTCGAACACAAATGATATGCACACATCTGAGTGTGTGTCTGTCTTTATTTAAACTGTAGTTTCTTTTTTCATTATAATTTTGTAGTCAGTTGAGATGTTAACCTGATTTCTATTGATCTGGTTCAGGCTCACGTGTGCATACTTAATTCAGAGCAGTAATCACATCAAATCCTGAAATAAACACACACACACTGCTTGGAAGAAAATCTGCCAATGTGTTCAAGATAAAATTACCATCGCATGAAACTCTTTGAGTAGATTTGTGTCTTATGACTGGCTGAGAATTCACAGTTCACACATTTTTCCCAACGAATGTTCCCCATCTTCAGTCATTCGTGATTTTCATGGTGTCAAAATAAAATGTAAATAATTATTATGACATCAACATTTCTCTTAAAATGTTTTAAGATTGGTGTTAAAGACATTTTGCACATCTGTTTGTCTGACAGTCTCTATAGTTATACATTCATATATGGATACAAAGCATAAATTGATTGAAAAACATTTAATTGGTTATTGATTACATGCATTTCTAAAGGAGTTTATAGCACAGATTTGCAAACTGTCAACGATATATATTAGGGCTGCGCAATATATCAAAATATTGCAAACGTGCATATCGCAATATTTTGCAATAACTGAAATGTAGAAAAATTAAATAAGTTATGTATAGACCACTTCGGATGACGTAAACAACGCTTACCCAAAGCTGGTCCTAGAGAACTTCCTTTTTCAGTTTTTTAACACCACTCAATGGTTGACCAAAATGCAACTAACATAACTTTTTTAACCGAATCCAAAGGTAAACAAATATCTTAGTATATGTATGTGAGATTTATATAAATAAAACTGAAAGTGATGTGCTTCTGGACCATTGTTTACATCTTGCGAAGTGGTCTATAGTCTATATGTTTTAGGTCAATGCAGATATTAGGGACACTTGTGTTGGAAGATGATCAATAATCAGATATTATCTCAAATATGTATGTCGGTTATATAATTTTCAGCTTTTAAATATACATTTTACAAAATTGAACCATTATTCTATCGCACATCGCATTATTTAGCCAATTATTGTAAATCACAATTTCCTTTAACATGGTGCAGCCCTATTGGTTGTATGACGTTTTTCAATATATTTTAAAGCAATTGAAATTGATTTTAGGAAAATAAATATTGTATTATTTAGCACGCTATCCCTCATCGCATTTTTCTTTAATTATTGCACATCCCTAGTATATGCAGTATCTATCAAAAGTACAAAGAACGTATTATGCTATTCTGAATTTAATACTACTATGCATATTTGGCATAATATCATATAAATATGATAATCACCAGATGACCATGTGTTGAGATCTCTGGTCATACAAGATCAGATAATAAGATTGTGTGAATTCATCGCCTCAAATTTGGACTCGTCATATCATGACATATGAGTCATATGTAGCTAGCTCTGTAAAAAACTGGATCTGTCGATGTGTGACAATAACGTGATTTCTCTGTTTGTGTTTCCTTTCTAACAAACGGAACCTCTGAAGCGTGCAAACGAAAGGAGCAGGATCCCAGCAAAGACAGAAGCAATACACCAAAGAAATCGCGGCTGGTCTTCACCGACCTGCAGCGGAGAACACTTCTGGCCATCTTTAAAGAAAACAAACGTCCGTCCAAAGAAATGCAACTGACCATCTCGCAGCAGCTGGGCCTTGAACACAGCACTGTTAGCAACTTCTTCATGAACGCCCGCAGACGCAGCCTCGACAAATGGCTGGATGAGGGATGTCCAATGAACACGTCCACCTCCAGCACTTGTACCAAAGCGTGATCCGGGAGGGACGGGGGGAGGGAGGCGGAGTGCGGGGGTCCCGAGGGGGTCCTGCGCTCCGGGGAGGGTCTGGGGCGGAGAGAGAAACTGCTTACTGGCTAATGTTGACCAAAGAGCGTTAATCCAAAAAACACTGCCTGCCCGATAACCCCGAGGTACCTCACGTTCCCTTCTTTACGCAAAAACGATTTGTTATTCAAACCAAAAATGATCCACAATGACTGTTTGCACCTAAATCACTCAAAGACTTTTCCGTTCCGAAGCGAAGTGAATACCGAAGGGTTTGGCATGGTTTACATTTCACCCATACTTCATCGTGTGTTGAGAAACCGCTCAAAGCTTCGAGTTCAATTAGAAACTTCAAGAAAGCATTTGAAGGGTAAAGTCAGCACTGCGTCACCGGGGCGCTTTAACCTCTGTACGCTAGTCAAAACCGCAAAAGCACAAAAGACGGTAATCTCACACTTCAATAAACGTACGGGACGCACGCGCGAGCGTGTCATCGGCCGGCCAGGTTCGGGAGCACAATCCTGAAGCACATTCAATTCGCAATAGAACAGCGGCTGGACCACACCGATGTTCTTCAGTCTTCACAAAATAACTCAGGATGATATTTGTACGATACTGAACTGAAGAACATTCATCTCACACACACACATCTGCGTTCCGCTAATAAACCAAACGCAGGCATTGCTTATCAGGGCCTTTACAAGAGTACAATCTCAACATCAATGCCTGCCATCCTTACTCTGCAAAGACTCACGGGAAGTCAGGAAAGACGGTGTTTAGTCCGAGCGTCCATTTCCACTTTCTCATTTCATTTCTTATTCAAACAAAGCCAGTAAGCACTTCTCTCTCGCGTCTGCGTGAGGGCCAAAGGCTTTCGGATCACTCGAAACGGACACTAAAGACTTTTTCTATTTATTGACAAATCGACACCAAAGAAACTTTTTCTGCACCTACTGTTCTGCAAACAACACATGTTCGAAGGACAACAAAGGAACAAACCAAAAGAAACCAAAACTGAACAAGGAACAAAGACGACGAAACGACAAACGTCTTTGTTTTGCGTCCGCACGCGTGGGACAGTGGAAGCAGAATGGGATGGAAAGGGTTTGAAAACGGCGGAATCGATGCGTCTCTCGAACAAAGCTGAAGATTGTCTTTAATGTGTGCCTATGCAGTTTTTTTTTGTCAAGCGAAACGGACTAAACTTAACCTCGTCAGCTACAAAACCAAAGATTCAGAATGTTCCTCCCGCCTGTCCTCTAACAGGTCCAGTGATGCGATGCGGTGGGGGGTCAGCTCTCTCAAAACATGGGACGTCAAGGGTTCAGCTCTTTGACTAAACCGTATTTCTCCATCACATCACTGCTATCAAACTAAAGGTGTAACTCCGCCTGACGGGCAGACCAAAGATAAACACCTTAGAGCACATGCAATCTCACCATCATCTCACCATAAACCTCTGGTTCTGGACCTCCCATGTTTGAGAGACGCCGCGGGTTTCGAAGGCACCGCTTCACGGTATTCACCCTGTAAAGCCAATAATCTGCCAAACGTCAACTGCAGAACTGTAGGTCCAATAGCTTTATCCATCGTTCTCTCTCTCGCTCTCTTTAGAGCTTCTAGTCCAAAGATTCTCCAGTCGTTCTGGAGCTTTCATCTGCTTACTGATACAGAGTCAGGTCTTAAGAAACACGGGCCAAAGAGCTTCTCTTCGCTTGTCTTAGTACTTACGTTTTGCCAACGTTTTTCCCAGGTTTCGCAATATGTAATTTTATTTATGTAATTTATATTTGTTGTAATTCTGCCTCATTTAAATTGCCAAAACGTTCCCAGAATCCCTTGACTAGCTCGCCAAAGTTTACGTTTTGTTTGTCTTTGCATCGTCGTCTTTCGCGATTTATTTATTTGCGACCGGATGCCAAGTTGTTTTCTTTCAGCGTAATTGTTATTTAATGTTATTTAATTAGATGTAATTGTTTGCAATGACTATTTATGACTATTAGCGCATCGAAGATGCATGAGGTTAATTTATTAGTTAGCTTTACTTTAAAAAGCGACACAAATGGGGTGTGTTTAATTTTTCTTAGAAAGAATCATTCTGTGTGCTAGCTGTCGGGTTTTAGTTTGAATTAAGAAATTGTTTGTCTTTTTGTTGATTTTTTTTCTTTGTCGAATGATAACGATCTGTTGTTTGATACACGGACTGCATCAGGGCTTTTGTTTCTGAGCGGGCCGATATGATGGCAGACGGTACGAGGCCACACGTTAACAGAGATCAACGCAGAACGCACCAAAGATCAAACCCGCCGAGGGCGTCTCTTCTCTTTGCTTCACTCGTGGAAGGACGTAGAGAAATCCCTTAAAAAACTAGAAGAAGCTGCTTCCAAGACTGACTTGTGTGTGTGTGTGTAAAAAAAGTCTTTCTATCTCTATAGTGAGAACCACAGAGGCTACCTCACTGAATTTTCCATTTGTAATTTTAATCGTGTTGATGAAACCAAAGATACCAAAGATTTCTTTTTCTCGAGTGCGGTCTGCGCCGGACGCCATGCTTTAGATATTTTGATATTCCACTGTATTCCCTCTTTCTCTCTGTCCCTTCACATGTAGTGTTGCGTATAGTTCCCATCACCTCTCGCTGGTCAGAATGTAAAAGACCCAGATGCAAAAACACCCACAAACAAACAAACATCCGTCTCGTCTGGCACAGAAACATTAACATCAACCCGGTCCAAAAGGACACTGGAATGGATGTAAATAACCTGAACGTTTCTCATGTTTGTTCTGGTCAAAGTTGAACCGTTACCACACAAAAACGCAGTGTTCCTGTAGATGAGGTGTGCGAGTTAATGATAAACGGGTGAGTTAAACAGTTCCTCATCAAACATCTGCAAAACAAATGCTAGCATTGATAAGCGTCTCACGTGAAAAAAATGCATTCAAAATAGTATAGTATTATATGGTAGTAAAAGTGCTATTGAACCGTACCATAGGAAAAGGAATTATCCACGGCTAACTGTGTATTTAAGGATTTTAATGCAAAACGTGGAGGCAAAGAAACACCAGACGCGAAGCGCATTAAAATCCTGTATTACACGCCTAGCCGTGGATTATACCGCTTATATCATGGTTATTTGCCAAGGTAAAGATTTTATTGATGTTTACACTGTCATTTTATGACGTTAATATGACGGTTACTTTGTCAGTTCATTTTCAATGTAATCAAACTGACTGGAGCTACCCGTGCGTTAAAGGCTTTTAATGCACACCTTCCAGCCAATCCGAATCCGGTATTCAAACAGACCATGGTATAATAAGTACACTACAGTATATACAACAATTGATCAATTCACTATAATTAAATACTAGAGAATACACAAGAGTTATGTTATCCACAGTAAATACTATTGTAACTACAATATTTTCATGATGTGTATCGTCCTCGGTTTAGTTTCTGAGAAACTTTACTGATGATAAGACACCAGCAAAGCCGCCATCTTAATTCTTTAAAGCATCAACCTTACTGTTTTTAGTCATCTCATATTAACCTCTTTAAAGTAAGCGATGTACAGGCAGCCGGACATTGTTATCAGAACCCGACGTGAGGCGGATAGCATTTCACGATAACACCCGGCTGCTTGTACATTATCATGCGTATTACACGGCTATTTGCCACAGGGGAAAAAATGGACATGAAATGTGAATTTGAAATATTTCATTAGCTTATTTTTACCCAATGGAGACCTTCCGCGAGGAAAAATCGTTTTATTTCGGTTTTAACGCCACGAACGGGCAATTCGGTTTAATCGTTTTACGATATGTTGTTGAAATACATTTATGTTTTATTTGTTAAACAAACCTGTCAAAATTATTTGCTGCATCCCAGTTAGCTTAGTTTTTAGAGGTTTTTATCTGGGAATGACGAACCTGCCGCGACTGGCCAATCAGAATCAAGCATTCCAACCAGCCGCGTAATAAAAGTACATATAACCTGTGTTGATGTTTCTGTGCACGACAGACAATAAAATCAAAGAAAAAGTTTTACACCGGACCAGTGTTGAAGAAAAACAAATCAGATGAATCCAAACTGATGTACATCACCACGTCATTCCTGATGTTAAAAACAATTGTTTTTTTAAACGTCACGTGATCGATTAGCTCAGTATTTTAATGCGTTTCTGTCGCGAGTATATTTTTTTCTTCCAGAGAACGCTTTTGTTGCAAAGTATGAGATATTGTTGGATGAGTGCCTTGCTTGAACCAAAGCGAAGTTTTGACCTCTGAATCTTGTGTTTTTACCTCAGCGACAGGACGTCACGGTGCTTTGCAATGCAATCGTGCAAAGAACACATACGAAATATACCAAAGGCTTTCTTACACTTCTGTCTCTCTCTCTTATCTCTCTTTCGAATGGTCGCAAAGCTTTAAATAAAACGCCTGAGGCATGTCGACGCGCAGACCGCGCTTTTCTTACCAAAATTTTTCTCGGATATACCTCATAGAATATAGTGTTAGGGTATTGATATTATAGCGTATGTATTAAATTATTCACGTACTCTTATTTTTAGTAACTGTGACTTAAACGAAGAAAAAAAGCTTTATACATGTTAAGTTGTGATTTTTGTAATAGCTGAGGTTCGCTTACCAAAAACACAATGCTTGTCTCTTTCTCTCTTCGTGTGACAACTTTCACACATGTTTGTGGTGCAAGATTATTTGTTCATGAAATGCTGATTCGTTTTGTTCTTTTTAATGATGGAAGGCTCATGTTCTTCACGCGGCTGTTATTTTTAGACTGGTTGTTTGAATGAGCCCGAGGTTTACAAGGTTCATGATAATGTTCAAACTTCCGAAGAAACAAGCATCACGTCTGTTGTACAGTTCACATCGATCATTTCGTTTACACCATCTGTTTATATTTTATTTCTCTTCACGTGCGTGGAAATGCAGAATTCCAGCATCCGCCATTTTGTTTTGTGCATGAGCGTCTTCAACTTTTCTTGCTCGTGGTGTAATGCATTGTCTTCAAATGTCTTTCAATACCTTTCCGTTCAGGATCATCTCATTTTTGCATGTCAGCCTCATGTCATTCCTGCTCAAATGTGTACAGAAACACCGATCAGATGGGTTTATGCTGTTTTTTAGTTGTGTACTGTATAAATTAGTGGAAGTTGAATTGGATTGAATCAAATCAACCCAATTCAAACTGAATCAAACTGATATGATTCTATACAAATGTACCATATTCCTGATTTGTTTGGACACTGGATTCAAAATTCACACCTGATTTGGACAGGTCATATAAATGGCATAAAAGAAAATCTTGGTGGTTTCTATTTTTTATTTGCAGTTCTGCCACAGGATGAAATCTAACAGACAATCTAAACACATTTATTTGACAACCAACCGCAACCATTAATAGATTATATAAACTATTATAGAACATCAGGATCCAAAACATTAAGATTCTTAATAAAAGCCGTTTGGAGTCGTGTGAGTCAACCTGAGGTCTTTCCAAAGAAGTGGATGTAAAGTTTTGACCCAGTGACAAGTTATGGATTGTATTCCAAACATCTATTTTTTTACGAAAGGCATTGTTTTCATTTTCATTGACATTTTCTTCACTTGTTGGATCCTAACCGTGTTTAAAAAGGATTATTGATGTTGGAATCAAACTTTTAGTTGTGCATTCATAATCGAACAAACATTCATGTTCTTCCACAATATGTTTGAGCGTAAATAAAGAGAACATGTGATTTTATTCTTCAACTTTTTGCTTTCATGAATCGCAACAATAAAATCTGTCCTGTTATGTAACTGTATGCTTTACTTTGTTTTATTTTTGAGGAAAGGGAACAAATTTCAGTGTTGAAATCCAATCTACGATAAATCTAAAGGATCACCGAGGTGAAATTTTCCGAAGATTCAACCAAAGAATGTATGAGTGTCCAGTTCACATGGCCGCTTCAGTTTTTATGAATCTGTAGGACAATATTAGATGAACGTGTGTTCAAATTAGCTTGAATCTAATAAACATCAACACAAATACATGAAGACACAGAAAACCGGGTTTCAAAGTCATAGCATTTGATTTGACATGTTCCAAAAGAAAGAAGATATTTTACTGAAGGAAGATCAAATACCAGATAATACATTTGAACTCATTATCGTGTACTTTAAACTTGAAGCCTAATATTATAAAAAAAGCTGCAATGCGGTATATTTTTCATTTTGAATGTTTTCAATTTCAATGTAAAAATCTCTGAGTACAGCTTCCGTCAGAGATGAAACAAGAAACAAATTCATTATTTTCATCATGTCAGTGTATAAACTTTGTTAAAGTCAGGTGGGATTATTTCAGCCTCTCATCTGTGCAATATTAAAATCTGTTTGAATAAAAAACATCGATGAACAAACGGAGACCATTTTAATTCATCCACATTAATGAATGTTTCATGCAAATTAACTTTTGAATGTTGAAAGTTGTTGCTGTCCTGAGCAATCAAACTTCTCAGCTCATTCTGTTTGTACGTGAGTTTTTACCGCGGTACACATTAGTGTTTCTGTGTCATGTGGGCTTTTTTCTGAGTTAGTTGGCTCTTGTGTTTTTCTTCACTTTCATCTGATGGTAGTGCAGCTGTGCTCTCATGCTCTTCAATAAATCACCTTGATTCACAACAAAACCTGCTGTTTGTCTTCATTTACATCCACGAGTTCTCCTTCTAGAGATGTATTTACAAAAAAATAGAATATAGATCTTTTACACAGTCCCCACAGTTAACTTCCGGTCCGTGTTTGGCTAGTCTAATAATATAACTATTTATATTATATTACATTTATGTTAATATTAATTCATAGTATTGTTTTATTGTTAAATATTTTAGGTAAACAAAATATTTGATGAATTTTGTTGTGTGATCATTTCATTAAATAAACAATTTGATGAATGGGTCATGTAGTTCGGTCGCATTTAAAGATCCCGTAGAGGCGATTGACATCTAGTGGATGTGCTTGGTATCGCAGTCTACAAAATCGCTTGAAACCGCTGGAATTTTGAAATACAGTCGTTTATTTTGTTTGTTTGGACACGAAAAATATCCTCGTCACATTATATGAATTATAACTGAACCACCCTATTCGTCTGGACTATTTTACGATGTCTTTTTCAGCGCTTTGAAATTTGGTTGCGTTGTAATCTAAGGAAGAGTCTCAAAATCTACATTATTGAGTTCTGGGGGAAAACGGAGGTTCTAGGGATGATAAACTACTTTAGGGTGAGTAATTGATGATTCATTTTCATTTTTTGGCGCTAATTCCCTTTAATCACTGTCCACGAACCCACGCATGCGCAGTAACGTTCGATTATGTTGTCGCCGGAAACCGTCTTTACAAGTTTGTTTTATTACAGTAAATTTAACTGCTACGATCAAGATTATTTTTCCAGTAGAAGGTATTAATTAATAAAAGTGTACTTTAAAGTGTAACAGTAGTCGACTTTAAGTACACAAGTTTTGTTTGCAACTAATTTTTCTGGGAAAACATGCTGGCAAGTGGCTTTATTCTGGTTGCTTTCACAGTTGCCGGGGTAACAGACGTTCGTGTTCGTGTTTATCAGGTGACATTTGGCTTTTCATTACTCGTGTGAAGGATGAGGGCCGACAGATAAGATGTGACATTAAGACTCGCATGCGGTCGAGAGGCAGCTGCCAATCAAAGCAAATGTTGACGGGGGTGACTGCAGACGTTCATGTTTAAAACAGAAGTGGAAAAGGGCACATGTGCCACAAATCCCTCCAAACAACACCATACACACACGACAAAGATTTGTACGAGTCACAAGCCATTACAGGGGAGAAATGACACGGCTAAAACGAGTATTATGGTTTGTTTTATTTGTAATGTAGCGTGTATACACGATTTAAGGTTCTAAACACTGTATTTGTGAAGTTGTTACCTCAGTTGATCTGTTTAGTCGCAGCTCTGCGCGTTTCTAGTAACTTCCGGGAACTGTTGAAACTCTGAAAAAACTGGTCCATTGTAGTCAACGGAGAAGACGCGACTCTCTCTCTTAATGGCGCTTGTCCAGTCATACCACGAAATGACGTAGATTTGTGGGGGTGTGGTTACCCGAGGCGTTTCAGGCAGGTCTGCGTGAGCATTCGCTTTTAGATAGATGCATCTTTTGCTCCAACACTTTCATTTTTGCAATTTTATATGTCTTATACATGCATGCTTCTAACACACCAAAGACACAGAAAAACACGTATGCGCGCCATATAACCACATTAAAAACCGTGTGTAAGTGCACTTTTAAACAAGCTATGTCCTTATTTTTAACAATTAAATAAACATCACTTTTGGCCAAACATTTACTAAACACAGGACAACGGTTTTCAACTTCAAACAATCAGTTTATTTTGACAAGACACAGATGCACATCTCTGGTCAGTTTAAGTACGTTTCATTATTGTCAGTGTTCAACTACACATTTAGCATTCACAGAGTCCTGTCAATCAAACATCATATAGACACAATAAACACATCAACAACTGTGCTGTAAAATCTGATGTGAAAATAGTGAGGCAGACGTCACTTGGAGTCTCAAGTGGAAGCAATTTAATGTTTTATTTTTTCTTCGTAAGAGCATTCAGATAAATGATATCTATTTGAGCTGAAGGTACATCGCACAACGAAACGTTCAGGTGACTTTCATCCCAAATCAAAAGAAAAAAAGAAGACAGTCCCCTGACTTAGTCCAGTGTCACCAATTGGCATTACTGCATAACAAAAATCTAAAAGGTATTTAATAAAGTAAATAATACATTTAACAACTTTAAATTTCAGTTTATAAATTGAATTTCCTTCGTTTTATTCACACTATGGTGTTCTGATGTGAAATTCTTTATCTTTGTCTCTTTTAGCATTACACTAATGAGAAGTTGAAAGTAAACATGTGTTTAAATGTGACCGATGACATTTGTGTGAGATTGTTTGACTGATCAGGTCTGCAGGTGTATGGAGGATCAGACCTGCTCGAAGTCACATGACTAATCCTGACATCAACAACTAGGAAAACCATGAACAGGGTCCTTCTGGAAAACAGGTGTCGTACCAGTTTAGTGATCATTTAAAAAAAGATTTTGAACAAACATCAGAGCTAAACACATTGACAGAGATTTTCTCCTGATATTCACAGAAGACCCAAAACCAAACATTATGGGGTGGAAAACAAATCGGATCTCTCTATCCACTCCTTTCTCTCTCTCTCTCTCTCTCTCTCTCTGTCCTTCAGCAGATCTGTCCATTCCAATCGCTCACCTGATCAGTCTCTCCACCAACAAAATCACTCACTCCTTCATTTCTCTTTTCTGCACCCTCCCCCTATAACGACAGTCTCTCTCTCTCTCTCGTTCTTTTCAGAAATCAATGCTCGCTCTCAATTAGAGGTCACAGAACCAGTGCAGCCAGCGTTCCACTTTTCAATTACCAGGAGACTTACACGCCCCCAGAGCACCACACACACACAGTCTCTCTCTCTCTCTCTCTCTCTCTTTCTCTCTTTTATTATTGGGTTATTGGGTCCGGGCCAGCCAATCTCTCTTCGCTTAATCAACAACAGCGCGTTTGTGTGTGAATCTCATGTACAGTCATCTCAGGCTCACACTTCTCCCCAAAATGAAAAGTAAGTGATATTTTGTTCTTTGAAATTGTGTTTTAGTATCATTAACATCCGTCACACTGTGATATCACTTTTATGACGATTACGCTCATTTTGTGCCTAAACTGTCAATATTGTAAAGCCAAAAATGAATGAATGTAATATGAATAAATTATTGACATTATATAGTTTATTTCTTCATACTCGTGTGTAGTTAAGTCTTTACAGAAGCTTTGATTAAACAAATTGTGTCACAATATTTCAAAACAGATTTTTTATTTATTTAAGATTGATATTTTGGGGGATGAATTAGAACATGGATGTGCCTTTATTCAAACACAGATCACACACACAATAGAGAGAGTGAAAGAGAAAGAAAGTGAGAGAGCGAGAAAGTGAGAGAGAGAGAAAGTGAGAGAGAGAAAGTGAGAGAGAGAGAGAAAGTGAAAGAGAGAAAGTGAGAGAGAAAGAAAGTGAGAGAGCGAGAGAAAGTGAGAGAGAAAGTGAGAGAGAGAAAGTGAAAGAGAGCTAAAAATGCTTCATGTTGGGCTTCTTCACACATTTAAAGCACAAAAGAGTGATGTCATCACATCATTGAGCTACATTTCATTCACGGCAGCGTGAAGGCACGAGATTGTGCAGGCGCTGAGCAGAAAGATGACGTTCAGGATGGAGAAAGAGGCACCTGCGACCCTGCAGTCAAAGACGGGATGAGGGATGATGTGCAGGGGATTATTTTAAAGTGACAGTTCATCTGAATCTTTCATGACACACCAGTCTCATACTTCACGAAGGACAAAACTCACATCAGAAGTTCATATGACCGAGGCCATATGTTCAGATTCTCACACAAACCTACCGTCATATGAACTTTATGTTTTCTCAGCACTGCTTAAAGCTCACTTTATGAAGAAATGAAACATTCACACTGAAATTCTGTCTAACATCTCGTGATGCAGAAGTGAGAGTCAGTCTTACACGCTCGTACGACCCTAGAGGCAGAATGTTCGTGTTCGGGTGAACTGTCCCTTTAAAACCAGCACCGCTGCACACGGCTGAATTTTAGCACCGTTATAAAATTATGTTTATTTGTTCCACATTGACTTTAGTTTGAGTTTGTAAAGGAAGACAAGCTTTGTAGCAGAAGCATGCAGACAGACAGAAGACAAGCGCTGAGGAGGATGATGATGTTTTCTGTGGAATGTCCACCGGGTCTATAAGAGCACCTGAAGCCGTCACATCAGATCCACGAGAGGGGAAAGCGTGCGAGTGTGAAGTGATGTCACTCTGTCAGGTCAAGGGTCAGAGTTTCTGGTTGGCAAAGAAGGCTTTGGTCTGACCGCAGGTGGGGTTGACACAGAGCGGACAGCGGAGGGTGAGCTGACGGGAACACGGCTCATTAGACTTCAGATGAGACTGAACCAGATCAGCCAGCGCCTGCGAGACAGACAGAGAGACGTTTATTCATCAAACAATCCCAGAATGCATTGTGCATGAAGAACGTCACAAACAGTTATTCGTGTTCATACCCTGAAAAACAGAGGATTTCCATTCAGAGATTCTGCCCTCCTGATGTTCTCCACGCCACACTGAAACACACGCACAACTCATTACATCAAATTCACGTCAGACAACATACCAAATACTAAAAGAGCGATAAAAAACACTTCATCAGTTCACATTATTAGTGAGTATTATTAGTTAAAATCCGAAAAGAAAAACGATTGGAACAAATTATTTGTAATGAAATGATATTATAAGATACCACGTTATGACAGAAGCAGCACAGATGGAGAGAAAGAGCGAGAATCTGTTAATATTAAGTTTAACTGTAGTCAAATTTAAAGAGTACCTAACTAGGGGTTTTTAAGGTCCTACTTTGATCTATGGAGTGGCCAACAACACATTTATGTTTAGGTGTAAAAACATGATAATTTTGTAATAATAGTCAGATATTCTTACATTACTTCTAGACTGACTCTTAAATGATTCGTTCCGCGATTCATCCGTCTAATCCCCTCCTTTCCACTAGCCTAGTCTGATGTGATTGGTCAGATGGTTTAGTCTGCTCTTCTGTGATTGGTCTACCATGAATGAGGTTCTAGAGCTACATTATTTGGGGGAGAAGAGTGAAGTTTTCGCGTGCAGTCCTAGCAAAACGTAGACGGGGTCTATATGTAGTGACTAAATCTGTGGCGGTTGGCAAATTACATTTACATTAAAGCATTTGGCAGACGCTTTTATCCAAAGCGACTTAAATTGCATTATCCTATACATTTAAACATAGGTATTTGCAATCCCCTGGGATCGAACCCACAACCTTGCGTTGTTAACACAATGCTCTTACCACTGAGCTACAGGAAAGATTTAGACAAAGGACGACTCTAACCAAGTGATGTATTACTACAATATTCTTCAATTTACTATAGTGAATACTAAAGTACTCTACTGTATTTTGTGTCATCAAAGATATTATATATATATATGTATATAACATTTGACCTCTCTGTTACCGTCTCTATTTGAGATATTAAACTAAAAATTAAAATAAAGTATTTACAACTGAAGAAAGTTGCACATTGAAGCTTAAAAATAAATAAATGTTGATTATTTCCATGCAGGAAATACAGCAGGTTAACTATATTACGGTATTTTGTCAAACACACACCTCTTCTCCGAGGATCTGCGAGTACTCGATGTCCAGTTCATGCAGCGTCTCAATGTGGTCGCTGGTGAAGGCGATGGGCACCAGCAGGAGATTCTTTTTCCCACGCTGACACAAACCCTTGATGACATCATCAGTCTGTGGACCCAACCACGCCATCGGCCCCACCTACACGAGACACAAATCACCAACACATCATCATCTCATTCACAGAGACGCTGCAGTTACAGCTCATCACCAGCAGGTGTCTCTGTCGACCAGCTCATCCAAAGCTCAGATGAGATTCACTTCTGTGATCAACAGCCCTGTCAGATACAGTAGTTTTATTCGGTCAGATTATGACATTTTGCAAAAATTAATGGTATGTTTTACAGCTTTCACTTCTGTTTCTCATACAATTTCGATTCGGCTTTGAAACGACCATATTGTTCTGAATATAAGACCATGTTTTTTCTTTTAGAAAATGGGGACATCATATATTTAAGGTGTCGGCTTTTACATGCGTGTCATATACGTGTAAAATGAGTTTGATTAGGAATGAATTGAAGTCAACATTAAAATGTTATCGGTCTGTTTTTTCTCACTTGAAATTCAATTTTGGTAGGCTAGTTTTCACATTGAGATTATATAAATTAATATTAAATTGTACAACAGATTTTTAATGATATATATACGTTTTTTTAAACTGATTGTTGGTATATATGACCAGTATTATCATACTTAAGTTACAATATAGGAAGAGTTCTAAAAGGAGATTACCAAGTTTTTACTATGTTTTATTGTGTTAGTTATCTGCATTATTTTTTGTTATTATGGCTTAAATCCAAACCAACCAACTGCAGTTTGATTGATATTAATTAGAATGCACAATAAAAAACACGATTTATCTTTTTTTAACCAAACTCTCCATATACACTAAAATATGCAATAACCAGTCGCTGTAGCGCCCCCTTGTGTCTTCTATAGAGATGTGCGATGATGTGAAACTATCCCAATGAGGTCAAACAATCACAATGAGACGGTCATCTTTGGTAATTTAAAGTATGAAAAAAGAATTAGGAATGAAGCTTATTAATATTATATTTAAAATAAAATAATAAATAAAATAAAGAAATTGATTAAATAAGTGTAAGTTTTCTGAAAGAAGCCTCTCTGGTCTGTTTAAAGAATTTGAGAAACATTTTTTGTCATTCAAACCAGTAACAACAGAAAAGCTATGAAAACTGTTAACTTATGTATATCTTATAAAAATTTGAATACTATAAAGGTCTTTTTTTATCCATTGCTCCCCTGGTTGAAATATGCATGTTGTATGACTCTTAAATATTAAAATTAAAAATAGCAATGAGACAATTATTTAATAATCGTGACAGCCCTAGTATCTGAGGAAATTGAGTATCATTCTGACCCTTGACTGCCAGACGAGTCTGTACGGGTTACAGTGACCAAGTCGATCCATGACCCTCTGAACCGTCGCCCCCACTTCCTGAGGATACGGATCGCCCCTGTTCACCACCTAAACACACACAACAACAGATCCGTTACACAACTGCTGAACATATGAATGAGTGTTGTGCGTTAGATATGAAGAGGTGGTACTCACAGCCATGGGCAGAGAATGAGCGGAGAACAAGATCACCACATCATCGCGCTTCTCCGGAGGAAACTTCTCCAGTTCATTACGAACATGATCCGCAAAACACTGAAAAAACAAACACACTTCTGTACATCTGATGCCTCCACATTGTCATCTGAACTGAAGCTTCACGCAGACTGATTCATGAATCAATGACTCTCATCAGACTCTCAAGTTCATTTGGTTTTGTTCTGCGGTCCGACTCCATATCAGAAGCATTAAAACACAATTATTCTGTTTGAGAATCTTCACATAATTTATTTCAATCTGATTCATTTGTTTGGTCTTACTCTAAAATGTGGCAATATTGTCCTTTTTAAGCAAGAAAAACAGGATAAATGATCAATAATAGATTTAAAAAGGGTACATCTTATTAAAAATAAGCATAGTGTTTTTGTTTTTGTTTGTACTTCACGACATTGTGACTGAATCAAAATGACAGGAGAAACGTTGGGTCTGAATTTGTATTTTATGGTCCGTGATGCTGCAGTCGACTTTGTGTTCTGTACTGAGCGATCAAACCAGACGCGACTTGTTCGAATAAATCTTGGAAGTTGGACACTTGAACTTGAGTTTACGCTACTCATTCGCGCGTGAAATTAACGAATGTGCATCATGGGAGGGGCTTCTGCCAAGCAGCTCCAGTCTTGTTGCGAAATGGCTGACATGGATTTTCTTAAGAAGTTAGCTGCACTTTATGTGATATGGAAGGCTGAAAAACGGTATGTGTGGGGTCTCGTCAGTGGGAAAGTAGTTGTTTTCCGGCTTTAGCAACCTAGTTGTCTCAATGTGTATATATATATATATATATATATAGCTCAAATTGAGGAAAGAGCGTTTTTACAATTTAGCAGATTGTCCAACTGCCTCGCTCACTGTCTTACAAGCAAGATCCTTTTTATTCCTGTTTCGATAAAAGTAAGAAGATGTATCCTACAGCTCCGGGTATCCACATACAGTGACGATGATTTTATCCTCCGTTTTTGTTTTGTATTTCTGCCTCCACTCATTACGTCGTAATCACGTCACTACTAGAGCGAGCTCATGATTGGTTAACACGCTGCGAATATTCGCCAAAGTTCAAATAATTCAACTCGCGTGTAACGCGCCGCAGAATGTCCTATCGTGTCTTTGCATTGACTTAACCTGTAAATCACTTGTGCTTGACGTTTCATTCACGTCTGGTGGGAACACAGCATTAGAGTTTATTCGAGTTGACATGAAACTCATTTTCAACTAGATTCATTCACAACGGTGAACTACACAACTACAGTCATGAGAATCGATGTACAACATTATAAATCTGTTATGTGTCTACATTCATACACAAGAGTTCACGTGTTACCTCGATCAGCAGGGGGTGTGTCGGCCACCTGTCAATCACACTCCAGCGCATCTTCGGCCTATCGCCACGGTTAGTGTAGTATCTGTAGATGGCATTCAGACTGCTGCCTACACACATACACACAAACCTATCTGTATTACTGACTATATTAATCCATCATCTAGTGAGATAATGTTCAAGTCAATATTGTTTCAAGTAGTGTTAAAAGTAGCTGTGTGTACCTGTTGTGGAGCAGCTGTATTGTGGATACTGTGTGAAGGCGACGGCTCGCTCTACTCCATCTTTCTCCATCTGTTCTATGGCATCTTCAGTCAGAGGTTGAACGTACCGAAAACCGATGTAGAACTTATGAGGAGCTACACAAACACACACAAACACACATTACACATCGTTCATTCATTGACATATTAGTGTTCATTCATATTATCTCATCACATTTGTGTCATTTAGTTGTCGTACGAGAGAGAGCTAGAGAGAGAGCGAGCGAGCAAGAGAGAGACTGAGGGAGGGAGAGAGTGAGGGAGAGAGAGAGTGTGAAAGAGAGAGAGAGAGTGAAAGAGAGAGAGAGAGTGAAAGAGAGAGAGAGAGAGTGCGAGAGAGAGAGAGTGCGAGAGAGAGAGAGAGAGAGAGAGAGTGAGGGAGAGAGAGAGAGAGAGAGAGAGTGAAAGAGACAGAGAGAGTGAGAGAGAGTGAGGGAGAGAGAGAGTGCGAGAGAGAGATAGAGAGAGTGAGAGAGAGTGAGGGAGAGAGAGAGTGCGAGAGAGAGAGATAGAGAGAGAGCAAGCTGGGTACCGATTCTGATGTTCCGATTATATTTGATTCCGATTTACAAGCTCTCGATTAGATTTGAGTGAATGATTATTGATTTAAAACAAATCCTAAAGATATTTCTAATAAAGATCAGGGAACATCAGATGACAAATGAAATGAAGAGGCGAAAAGTGTATATTTAACTCTAAACACACTTGAGTATATTAAAACAGAACAGATGTTTACCTTGTTCAAACAGATCAGGTTATTTTACATTTAACATTCAATACAACAAACAGAATTTCACAAAATGAGCTGTAAAGAGAGACTGCAGTCATATGAACCACTGCCTCTGATTAATTAACATTGCAGATCATCACCTTCACATCAATGATGTAATGATCATCCACCCGTTTGTTAAAATAAAAGTGACATCTAGTGGATAGTAGTAAAAAAACATCCACATTAATGAATGTTCAGTGCCTGCGGGAATATGAAAGACCAAAATCGATTCACTGTTTTTGAGATTTGATATCGAATCCAGCACATTTTTAAATAACGATTAATCGTTTTTTTGCCCATCCCTACATTACAGCATGTTTCCATCAAACTCACAGAGGTGTTCCCACAGGTCCAGTGAGTTGTGTTATCTGTGTTATCTGTGGTGTGAGTGTGTGTTGAGATCATGGGTGTGAGAGACACTCCTCTGGATGAAATCTATCACACACACACACCCGAGGGCTTTTCTCTGTGTGTGTATTTATCAGCAGTGAACAGAATCATCCTGGTGTTGTTCATAAGTCAGATAAGCACACACACTCACCGCTTTCTGGACACATCTCGTCTAAGAGTTTCACCATCCCTTCCCCCTGCATGGTGGTCCAGGCTTTGATAGGAGACCCTCCTCCAATCTTACTGTATTGCTCTTGGATCTTTGGGGTGCGGCGTTTGGCAATGAACGGGCCCAGTGTACTATAACAGATAGAAGACACGGTTAAGAAAGTCTCGGGCTGTTTCTTTCACAGCTGTGAAAAAATATTATTTAAGTCATTTAATGTGAGTAAAACGTATTATACAGCTGCAAACTGAGATGCGTCTCATCACTATTCATGGAGAGGTAAAAATATGAGTTTGAAAAGGCGAGTTATGGCAGAGACAGAGGAAGTCTTAATGAAAGATAATATTTTTCTTTAACATTAATTGCATATATCAAGAACATTAAGACCAGACGCTTGTGTTAGGAGTAAATATGGGTGAATCTGATGTCATGTTAAGTCGTAACTAAAGAATTAAACTTCTGTAGTTGGACAGAAATCATGCGAATTAATACTTTTAAAAATAAAAAAAGCTTGTTTTTACTTTTGTACAGGAAGTTTCATGAGGTCAGTGTCCATGAAAAGTCGTAAGAGAAAATCATGAACGTCTTGGAGCTTCTCCGGGCCGCCCATATTCAACATCAGAATCCCTGTTTTTGGTTTCCTGCCAATTAAATAGAGAAACATTTGTATATTTTACAAATATTCACATAATATTTCATATTTCAGGCAGTAACAGAGACTATGAATTAATGAATATCCTTTACAAAAATAAACCATGGTCTAAATAAAAAGTGTCTGCGTCTGCTAAATAAATGTATGTATAACAACCTTTGGTTCATTGGTATGACCACTCACACTGGTATATACAATATAATTAATGTATAAGCTCTCAAATTTTCATTTTTAGGGGATATTTCTCGTTTTATCACAATTTAATTCAAAGAGACATCTGCACGGGACACAGAGCCGAGGGCAAGAAGACGGTGAGTTATTTCAGAGCCTCTTCTTGATGATAATTTGGGATGTTGACGTGTCTAAGAGGAATAAAAATGAGCTTTTAATGGTGTCAAGCCCTTAATGTGCATGTGCAGATTTCTCCAGTGTGATTGTATGATTTCCCTACAGGACAAAGAGAGAGAGACTGATCTCAGACCTGCTCTCCTGAGTCTCTGGAGTGGGTGAACTGGCAAACGCAGCTGCTGCGGCTGTCGACTGTTGTCTGGGAAACACGCTCATGCACAAACCGGACGGGCTGCGTCTGACCACTGCAGAAACAAACACAACATGTGACAGAACCTTAAAGACATATGGAACCGTTGAACAGTCTAATGCGTATTAAAACAGATTTACAAAGAACACTGTAGAAAGCACAAATCTGTAGAGGATTACATTCCTCAAAGAATGAAAAAAGATTTCAGACTTTAAATGATTACAGTGTTCAGAATAAAGGAACCAAATTAAGTACACAACTATTTAAAAAAATCTAATTTTTAAGTGACATTTTATCTTTCCATACGAAAAGTTATTCTAGTATACAATGTTTACAAAGTAAATTGTGGTAAAAAATACCTAGATAAAATATTTGTTAGCATTCCTATGGTAAGGAGTAAAAGTACACTATACTATCTTCTTACTACAGTTCATCCATTCACGACAGTTAATTTTTCAGAATACCACAGTACACAATGACTTTACTGTGGTAAATACTACACTACAGGGTTTGTTCATGATGTTTATTATAGCATTAAAATTATTCTTCAGTTATCGTTGTGATTATAACATAATGATTGTTTTAGAATGTTCATACAAGTACTGGAATTTTGTTCATTTATTTTATAATTTTATTTTATAATGACTAAAAAACCAAATCCGATAAAAAGCGTGAAAAGGCAAGTTTTAAATTATTGTAAATGCATTAAAATAAAATCACACGCGTCATAAACCATGTATATTTATACATTTAACACATTATGACGCCGTTGATAAACGCAGCGCTGCAGTAGCGTCACTCAGCCGTAGGGCGTCGCTGTCGGCACAAGTTACGCAAGTTGTGAAAGCATGCGTTGTGTAACATGATTTATAAGTTTATCTTCTGATTGTTGTTGATGATTCTTGAATTTAAATATCGTGCATAACGTGTCGTTTATCACACATGAACGCGAAAATTAAATGACCCGCTTTGTGTGCTGCCGTAAAAAACAAGTAAAGTCACGAAGACATTTTAACCTTCACACTGATCTTACACGAAAAACATGTCATTCCGGGCGTCATGCTGTTAATTCTGCAGGCATTCCTCATGTGTTTACATATTAACGTTATATAATCATTTGAATCAACACATGTCAGGTGTGTATTTGGAGTGATAAAAGGACTTACGATGCACGAGCCGGCACGCGCTGCCCAGAACTGCCATCATTCACAGCTGTGAGGAACTTTCTCTTCTCTTTCAATTGAAACACAGTCTGAACCGGTCAAGCTGCAGAATTAAATGTGTTGTTTCTCTCCTGTGGTTCTCTAAATCACTCAAATTCCGATATAGAACTGGTGGTGACCAGTGTCACTGTTTTCACTGCGTGATGACGTCTCATTGCTCCGCCCGAACACACGCCCTTCTGTACGTTAGCACGCCAGGAGAACAGGATGTGTGACGTCGGAGCTTAGCGGGCCAATGAAAAGCGCTCTATTGGTCAGTTCCGCGTGAACTAAAAAACCTAAAGCAGAAAGATTTTAATTTATAATAGAATATTAATAATAGAATTATTAACCAAATTGTTTATTTGACAATAATGTAAATTTTCTTAGGTTTATTACATTTATAACATTTATTGAGTTGTATGTAAAATTGTTTTTATTACACGTCTCGTTGGAATGCTCGATTCTGATTGGCCAGTCGCGACATTTTCAAGTTCGTTATTCCCAGATAACAACCTCTCAAAAGTAAAAACACACGGTAACCCGAGTGCAGTAAATCATTTTGACAGGGTTTTTTGACAAATTAAATACAAATATGTCTTTTAATAACATATATGACATTATATTTACAAATGATTAAACCAAATTGCCTGTTCCTGACATTTCAACATTGATTTCAACTTCTTCCCTTAAAACCGAAATGTGATTTAAGTTTTAATTAAAAAAATCCATTAATCACTAATAAAATGGCTGTTGCATTAATCTATGCACAAGAAGAGAAACCCAGATGTTTGTTGAGTTTAAGGAAGCAACGATTTCTTTTTAACAGCAACTTCCTGTTGTAACAGGTTCTGCTAGAAGCAGTACAATACAACCTGTTTTTACCACCCTAAACATAATTTTTTTAAACCTAGTCACCTCAAATCTTTACGAGCAAACATCAGCTTTGAATGCTTTCATTTAAGAGTGTAGTGTAATAAAAACAACAAAAGTCAAACACATGAGCCTTCATCTCATTTATTTATTATGCCACAGATGAATAGTACAGTGGTACAACGCAGGTAATCGTTCAAACCGTATTGTGATGAAATGTTCAAACATGACATATAAATATGGTCTCTCCACTAAACTTGACGGTACATAAGCGGTTTCATTTTGGACGAGTGTGTGTGTGGGGTTCATGGTCTGCACCGCTGGATGAAGCGAGGGTACAGACACACGTCACGGATGTGATGACGGTTCAGCAGCCAGGTGAGAAAGCGTTCCAGACCCAAACCATAACCTCCATGAGGACACGTGCCGAACTTCCTCTGTAACACACACACAACTCACATGCTTACACACTTTTCAAAGGTTTTCAAAATGTTTAAAAATGAATAACATAGCAGGAACGCTTAGCAATAGTCTAAAATTATCTGTTAATGCAGTGAAAGGGTTAAATCTGTCTGTTACCTGGTCAGTGTACCAGTAGTAAGGTGTGGGGTCAATTTTCTCTCTCTTATACCCCTCCAAAAGCTCCTCAGCGTCCCAGATACGCATAGAGCCTCCCACAATCTCGCCCACGTTTGGCATTAGCACGTCCACCTGTCACACACACACATATCAGCCACACTTTTCAAACAGTTACATTGCTTTTATTCATCTGTATATTAACTCATGTTTGTTTCTTATATTTAATTCAGGTTTATATTCTCTGATCACTAGACTTTTTCTCAAGTGCATGTCCGCTGGATTGTGTATCGAGCAGGTTTGATTCTGACCGACTCAGTGAGACGTCTGTCCTCGGCACAGCGCTGCATGTAGAATGATTTGATCTCAGCCGGGAAACGACACAGCAGGATGGTCTCATTAATGCTGTCAGTCATCAGTCGCTCAGGGGCTTCTGGGATATCCTGCCACAATATAACAACAAAGGGTTCATTAAAAGGCTACAATGAATGTGCCCATTGCTAAAGGAAAATCATTTTGACGGCAGACGAGGAAAGAGAAAGTACCGAAAACAATGTTAACATCAAACCAGAGGAAACACAACACAAACCTCTCCGAACTCGTAATACGTCCCGTCGTCTTTCTTGACGTCGTGTTCTCTCAGCCAATCGATGGCTTCGGTGTAGTTCATCCTCTTGAACGGCCTTTTGGGAGGTTTGAAGTCCTGCACGAGAAACATTTCGTTAAACTATTCACCCAAACAGATAAGCCTGATGATGCATTGACGTGTGTGAGAGGTCGTACAGGGTTCAGGTCGTAGAGCAGAGGCGCTGCGGGAGACTTCAAGACCCGGTCCACTACATCACACACCAGATCTTCCAACCTGTTCAGAAGATCCTCGAAGGTCATAAAGGGACACTCGGCTTCGATGTGGGTGTACCTGAGGACAAACCAAACACACCTTTCTTCATTCAGAAGATCATTTCATCTAAGGAGTCTCTGAGTCCTGATCTATGAAGGAACGGTTCTTGATAAAGACAGTGTTGATGTCACCGGACTCACTCAGACAGATGTCTGCGTGTGCGCGACTGCTCGGCACGGTACGACTGCGCGATGCAGAAGGTGTCACCCAACGCAGGGATGCAGGTCTCCAGATAGAGCTGCGACGACTGCGTCAAAAACGCTTCCTCACCAAAGTAGTTCAGCCCGAAGAGAGTGGAGCCGCCCTCCACCTGCGTCT
The DNA here is from genome assembly GCA_008369825.1 of Triplophysa tibetana. Taxonomy (NCBI): domain Eukaryota; kingdom Metazoa; phylum Chordata; class Actinopteri; order Cypriniformes; family Nemacheilidae; genus Triplophysa; species Triplophysa tibetana. The sequence continues at coordinate 954,834 of CM017898.1, forward strand.
GCACCAGTGTGGGCGGAGATATCTGAAACAAAAATCACGCAAAGGAAATCACAAAAGGACCTCCGCCTCACAGACTAATGATATAATTGTGCCGAAAACATAAAAAGGCCGTAGAAAAAACACCACAACCACATTTGGCCATTTAGATATTATTGGCCAAGTGACCTGCCAGTCAAATAAAACAAAAGGTTGGCTCAGAATCTCCAAGCTTGTCAGTAAATGTTTTGTCAAATAAAAACGTCATAAATGTTGCGTAAGCACAGTTACCTCATAATATCCCCTGCTGAAGAAATGCTCCCTAAAGCAGTGGGTGACGGTGGATCGGACTTTGAGGATTTTGGAGACGCTTTCTCCACGGATCATCATGTGTCTGTTGTTGAGCTGCACGTCCACGTCGGACTCTTCGTTCAGCAGATTATCAGCGCCCCCTGCTGGAGCCAAACCCACCAGCTCCCAGAAATCACAGATCAGCTCATGACCGCCCGGAGCCTGGCCAAAACATACAGTATATAATTCATCACAAACACATCTTGAGAATGAAAGAGCTTTCTTTAAGATATAAAGATCATGAAAGAATAACTGGAGAGAATTCTCACCTGCTTGCCTTCAGGAACGGGCTTCAGTGTTCCATACAGAGCGACTGTGCTCTCCGTCGACAAAACCAGTCCATTATAACACTGACACTACACACGACACAGAGACCTTCATTCAGCAACACACACTCATTTCTCATTGATCTACTGTATACAATAGATATCACTTAAAGGGATACTTCAGCCAAAAACTCCAATTTGCTGTTTATTTACTCACCCTCAGGCCATCCGAGATGTAGGTGACATATTTTCTTGAGTAGAAACATAAAGAAGATTGTTTGGTAAATTCGCAGCCCTCTCTGCATCATATAATGGGAGGGTATGGGGTCCACCCGTCTAAGAGTTCCTAAAGCACATCATTACAAAAAGCGGCTCCTGGCGACAGTTGTAAAAACGGAACTTCATTTTTAATAATATTAGCCATAATGTGCAGCCTCTGAACAAAATCTTCTTCTTGTAGTATTTGGTGGCAGATGGCATACCAGCGTCTGGTACGTTTAGCGCCACCTACAAAAAGGGAGTGTTGAGGCTGTAAAGTATGGCTAATATTTTTAAAAATGATGTTCAAATTTATGAAAGTATCGAGCGAGTCACTTCACGAAACATCAACATGTCGCCAGGACCCGCTTTTTGGAATTATGTGCTTTAGGAACTCTGAGAACGGCGGACCCCATAGACTGAGAGGGCTGCGGATTTACCAAACAATCTTCTTTATAAATATTTGGAAGAATCCTTATAACCAGACAGATTTTGACCCCCACTGACTCCCATAGCAAGAAAATATACAATGGTAGGCAAAAGTTTGATGTCCTACATTCTTCAAAATGTCTTCCAAGAAATTTTTCCTACTATGGGAGTCAATGGGGGGCAAAAACTGTCTGATTGGAGGGTGAGTAAATGACGAAGAATTTTTCATTTTTGGGTGAACTATCCCTTTATCACATTTAAGCACACACTCCCAGTATTGTTCAAATTAGAGTAAAATGACAAACTGAAAAATATTTTCAATTATTATTTGAATTCCTGTTATTAATGTCACAATGCAAAAACAAACACACACAGTACCAGTTTATCGGTGAGAACACTCTGCAGGAAACCAGTTCCATCTCGTAGAACAATAAACAGAAGGTTCTTTCCTGAAAATAAAACATTAACAAACCACAATCATGTGAGGACTACCACATGCTTTGAGTTTAACAGCACTGACACTACAAACCAGTCTGACCACATTTAATGATCTGATTTTAAACACATGATTCTGATTGGTTGTTCTGCGGTCAAGTGTTTCTACAATAATAATTCAACTGTATTTGACTGTCACTATCACAAGTGAACGCTTCCGGCAAAGCTGGAAGCTAATCATCTCACCTTGCCTTCGTATGCGATGGACCCAACCAAACACCTTCACTCTCTGCTCTCTGAGCGGCTCCAGTTGAGAGATCTTCACCTGAAGATGAAAACCCTGATTGTGTGATCTCTTCAGACAACTATCACACGTTTATATTCTTAGAACCAACACAAACAACAGATGAGAACGGATGTGACTCTCACAGTTTTGGGTTCGGGAAGGTTGGGGTCGTTTTCCAGGACGATCTTCTCAGCTTCTTCCAGATTCTTCTCCCTGCGCTCGGCATCTTCAGCCTGTCAATGGTGAGAACAGACGTCAGATGACACATACAGCGTGATGGTCTGTACAGAAAACAGAGACATACCTCCTTCTTTTCTTTAGCATCACTCTTCATCTGCTCTCGCTGAAAGAGCTTCTTGGTGTTTTTCATCTGAGTCTTAGAGATCACCGCCCAACGCTAACAACACAAAGACAGGTAAAACAGTAAAGGATTAGTCAAACGATCATAGTAATTTCTCTCATTTTTGCAAAAATATAATTACATTTGCGCCCCAAAATTACTCGTTTGCCTCATGAACTGAGACTGATGAAGAAAAACATGTCCATTGAAAATAAGACGGCACATGTTGCTTGTGTGTTTCTGAACAATTTTTTTTAAATACTACAACATATTTAATAGATGTAGTTAAGTTTAAATGAGTTAGACTGTTAAACATACCTCTCCTTCCTTCTGTGAGTCCACATAGATGGTGGGAAAAGGTTCTTTTCCAGCAAACATCAGTGCCTGAAAATTAAAAAGTATAACTTGAAATTCAGATAAAACATGTAACATCGTGAGTGTCTACACAGGACGTGGCGCGATACGACAAGAGACAATAGAACGCATTATTTAGTACCCATTACACTTGTAAGTTTATCCACACTGGATGCTGCACAGTGCGACGTGACAATCCCATTAGAAAAAGCCGTGTGTTGTGTCGGCCGCGTCCGGTGTAGACATGGTGTAAGAGCTTTTAGAAGTGAATCATAAACCATGTTTTTGAAAACACAAATGTTGTTTGACCTTCAGTGGAGTTTTGAAGGGCTTCTGCTCTGAGCCATCTCCATCAGAATCACTGCCCTCTTTATCAGACACGTACAGCTCTCCTACAACACAAACAACAACAACAACAACATCAGCAACAACATTCAACCGGCTGTCATTTCACTACAAACAGGTCAAGAAATTCATTTTCATACTAATATAAGACATGTTATAGACTAAAATGCACTGTAAGTCGGTTTGGATAAAAGCATCTGCCAAATGCATAAATGAAAATTAATCATGATTATAGAAATCAGATTTTCATCTGTTTTATGAGTGACATATCTTAAATAAATCACGTCTGTGCCAAAATGCACTTGCCTGTGTATCCGTTCAAACCAGATAACAAACAAATAAATACTCGCAAATTCTGTGCAGTGTTTGCAGAATATACTGATAAATATATAACTGACCTACTAAAGAAGTTGTACAGTGAAGTGTCTACAGTACAGGTAATAAAACATCATGAATCTGACACAACCGATATGAATACAGTAGTACACTGTACTACAGTAAAGTGTACAGTACACGTGCTGTATATGTAGTACTATGACGTATAGTGACGTATATACAATATTTATAGCAAGGTATATAGAAAGTGTTAAATATGAATAAAGAAGTGAAGCATTAGAATAGTGTATTGAGTTTATGAGTACAGTATCTGTATAGTGGATTGTACGGTGTTGTATATGAAATTGAATACAGCATTAGTATTTAAAGTATATTATGCTATACTAGCATAGTGGACTATAAAGTGTTCTATATGAATACGATTTAGATGTTTTATAGTGAACTACATAAAATAACGTTGTTATTGTTATATGGTAGCGTTAACATTAGTAAGTGATAACGGAAGTGGATGAATCTGACGCAACTCTCTGCAGATGTTAATGCGCGTTATCAGCATCATGAACGATCAAACTCACGGATCGACATCTTAGCGACGCCCTCGTCCGCCATATGCCCACAGTAGAGTTGAGATGAGCCGAGCTCGCTTTAGTTCGGTTGTTGTATTCAGAGAAAACTCCGTTAAAACAGGTTTGACAGTCTCGCTCTCTTCTTCCACACACGAACACGAGCTTCTGCGGATGCGCACGAGCACGAGCCGGTCAGCGCTGTCGCTTCGGCTGGTGATTGGTCTGTTGGCGGGGAAATGTTTTTTTACATGAGCCGATTGGCCAATATGCTGGTAAAGGGCGGGAGTTTTAACAAGCCTGTTTGCGGTTGGTTGTTTTGTCCGTCAGTCAATAAAACCCGACGGTTTTTGCATTTCACACATGCAAATTTTCGTTTCACTTTTAATATTTATTTTGCAGACGCTTTTATCCAAAGCGACTTACAAGTAACATTTGCCATTTTGTCAAAACAGTACTGATAGTTTACAGGGCCATGTTACTAGGAGAAGAAAGTTTAACGATAAGCAAGGGAGATAATTGACATTATGCAATTACAACAGTTACATTTTTTTAAGACATGAAACATAGGCAAGTAGTCAATGTCCGTTCCAAAACATCGAAAACACACTCTATGTTAAGCAATAATTAACTTTTATATAGGTAGGACAAGAGCCGTTGAAAACAGAGTTGCGACACTAGTATAGACACCCGATGTAAGAACAGTTCCAAACATTAAGCCCATTCATTTCACTGTTTCCCGAACACCACATTCGCAGGTAAATTGTTAGAATAAATCGCTTTAAAACTGTTGTTTTGTTATAAGGATGTTTATGAAAAATAAAAATGGCTTTTATATGTGTGGTTTTCTATAAAGAATGCTACCCACATAGGAAAAGACTAGCATCAAGTCACCTGGTCCGCTGTTCTCTCAGAATCAATTTAGTCAAATGCGCAGAACATGCTCCGCCTCTATGAGGTGTGATAAGTGCAAATTTGGCTACTCCCTTATGGGAGGTGGATAGTGCCATGGATTCCCTTCCGAAGGAGACAGTCGTGTAATTTTCCGTGAGAGAAGAATACGTCGCCACCATAGACATGTGAAACTAACGCCGTGGATAAGTACGTCGCCACCATAGACATGTGAAACTAACGCCGTGGATAAGTACGTCGCCACCATAGACGCGTGAAACTAACGTCGTGGATAAGTACGTCGCCACCAATGACACATCCCAGCAAGCAATAGCCGTCATTTCAACGTCTAGGTTAAATATAGACCCGATATAGTCCGGCTATGCGTAACCCACTTTTAGCTAAAACAACATTTAATCTGGTTAAATGCAATTTCATCCAAAATAACTTGCGAGATGTATGATATTCCATCATGTAAGCAAAGTCAACTGTGATGACGAGGTGTTTGGTTTGCTTTTTTTGACATGTTAGATGTGTAGGCTGTGCGTAGACACGATGTAGATCGTAGTAAGACGGGCTATTTCCCAGCAAGCAATAGCCGTCATTTCACCGTCTCGGTTATACCCGATATAGCCCGCAGCCCACTAGCCAAAATAACTTTGAATTTGGATACATGTCGTTTTGACCAAAATAACTTATAAAATAACTTACGTAGGCCTATCATAGATATATGATATTCCATCTAAGCAAAGTCAACAGTGATTGCAAGCTTTAGTTTAATTTCTTTCACGTTCTAGGCTGTGCGCAGTCAAGATTTAGCTCCTAGTCAGACCGACTAATTAAGACCATTTTGAGTAAAAAAAGTTTTGGTTTTAGGTAGGGCATTAGATAGTTGTTATCCCATCATGTCAAAATGCCATTTCATGACATGGTCTTTAGCAACGATAATTAAAAGGACTGTAGACTGCTTTTAGACCACACTTTTGTAAACATTTGAACTAGCATTTTCTTTGCTGTCACATAACATTCATAGTCATATACATTCTACAATATTATGGACTGTCATTCATTTGAAGTTAAATATAAATCAAATTTCAAATTTTCAACCGCTAGATGGCACGAGCGAAGCCCTACTGAGACATGACTACTGCTACTGGGACTACTGGCATCGCGCGACTAGATCACTTTAGCCAGATCTCGCGATAAACATTTCCGCCATTTTCAATTTTATTTTACACGAGACACAGACAGCAGTTGCACCTGTCGGAGAGCAACGGGCGGTCGACACTCACAAAACCTTACTATTTCTACTTCAATCTTGAATGTTCTTTTTGACATGTTCATTATTTAAATTCATTATTTGTTATAATGTGTAGGAACCGTGACATTATAGCGTTAGGATTGCAGAGTATTTTTTTTCTCCAACAAGTTAACGTTACCTGCACGTGTAACGTTACTGCAACTGTGTGCCCTTAAACTAAAATTTTCAGCATTGTTTGATCTGTTTATAACAGAGAAATGTATATGTTTTTCACTAGATCTCGCAGCGATGTTATTACTTCAGTAGCAATTAAAATGCTTTCTCTACTGGATCTCGCTGTGTATTAACAGTGTTGCTTGATCAGGCTCGCAATGCATTGGTCCAAACTGATAAACGGTCCACACAAACACAATAACAAGTAGCTCAGTTTCGTTCCGCTTACATTGCGTTTGCCAGTCGATGTTGTGGTCGCGCCAGCATCTGTAACATTATGAGTGCGCTTACATTTGAAATAACAACATTTTGGTCAACTGGTAAAATGGTTTGAAAATCCCTATTGAAAACCAGACCGAAAGCCTCGTACCGAACAGTTCAACACATGTATCGTTACACCCCTAATATATGTGTATGTGTGTGTGTATATATATAATTAGTGCATCACCATTATGCAGGCAAAAATGTTCAATTATTAATACAAATGTATTAATGTTTGTTTGAGTTTATGATAATCATCTTTATATTGTGATTTTGAGAGCGTGCTGAAGATGAATGGTGCTCGTGTGCTTCTTTTAAAGTATGTAGTGGAGTAAGATCAGGTTGTTCTTTGTCCCAGATGTCCTGAACACTTGCAATAGAATCACTTTTAAATAGGAGGAGAATTTTAGAAGGGCTTCTTTACAAAGCTGTAAAACTTCTCTTTGCTCGTCTGCTCATGCTGATGACATTATTAGTTTAGTTAAGAAGAAAAATCATGTGGATAAACTATTAACTAGAATACTTGAACTATTATAAGGTTTGAGCATCATTTCTTCAGCTAAAATAAATGAGAATAAAAGTGCAGTAATGTGAGGTGATTGTAAAGAGCAAACAAGAAATCTTCCAGATGGGTTACTTTATACAATATAATTCTTTCTCTCTCTTCAGTTCCAGTGACTTTAGATCCAAACACATCTCACTATAATCTCCTTGTGTCTGATGATCTGATCAGTGTGAGACTCAGTGAAGATGCAGCAGATCTGATTCCTGATAATCCAGAGAGATTTGATGTATCTAAGTGTGCTTTGGGTTCAGAGAGTTTTAGTTCAGGGATTCACTGCTGGGATGTTCAGGTTGGAGATAACACATGCTGGGCTCTGGGTGTGATGACAGAATCTGCACAGAGGAAGAATAAAATATCATCCAGGACTGGAGTCTGGTGTGTGTGTTATTTCTCTGGTAAATATTCTTCAGAAATTACACCAGAAACAGGTCTTGTTCTCTCAGTGAAAGAGAAAGTTGAGAGAATCAGAGTTGAGCTGGATTGTGACGGAGGAAAACTGTCATTCTCTGATCCTCTCACTAACACACACATACACACTTTCACACACAAGTTTACTGAAGGACTTTATCCATGGTTTTATATTAACTGTAACATTTCTCCTCTGATGATCTTACCTGTAAAATCACATCAGTAACAAACACAACAGATTTCAGTAAAAGATCACATTTTGTGTGTAATAATTGTCATGAACTCTGAAAACTGTCATTATGTGACATCAATATTACAGATTGTATTTTTATTAATTTTTGAGAAGAATTGTTTGTTTTGATGTAACAAATGACATTGTGACATGATTTTATTTAAAGCCTCTTTTCCAGCTTCTTACATGCAGATGATGTTGAATCTATGAATGATTTTCTTTCTGTTCCAACACAATTGTATGTTTAAAATCACAATTCAGTTTTTTCATGATACTTTATATATTTCTGCCATGAATCAAATGTCTTTAATAAACAACTGTGATTGTTGAATATTTGTTTTGTTATATTGTCAATCAAAGTTATCTAGTATTACTAAATTATTCTCTCATTTATTCTCTAGTAAATTCATGTAGTCTAACTTAAGCATGAAAGTCAATCTAAAGTCATTTCAGTTGAACACAATTAATCTCATTGGTTAGAATCATCAGGTGTGTCTGAATAAACTCCTCCCACTTACACAGAGAATCAGGAAGACAAGACTGTCAAACTTATTCTGCTTATAGTTCACATGTAACCTGTCACTCAGAACACAATCATCTGATGAAGATCATCTTCATATTTTACTTTTTTAAGATTAAGACAAATAAAGATGAAGATGAGGTTTGGGAAGAGTGAAGTGATTGTTCGCGCTTAACGTGGATGTTCAAAAAAAGCAAATCAGTGTTTACAAGTTTTTCTGAAGATATATTTCTGACAAATGTTATAACCCAAAATCTTGACTGATGTTAAACTTTATAAAGTTAACGTGTTTATTTGCCTGTCGACACAATTTTGTTTGGCTGTTTACAGTTTAGTTAAAACGTTAAATTGAGCTTTTTCTGTCAAGTCACCATTTATAACGTTATCCAGATTATTTCATTATGTTCATATTTAAGTTACAACTTGTGTATTTGGTTTGAAAATGTTTTCTTGTTTTGTTTTTATCTGCACATGTCCATGCACATTAAATTAAACGTGTATTAAGATAATACGTTACCAAACATTCTACTTAAAGTTTTAATGTTAGTGTTAACTTAAACTGTTTAGAAGGCGATGTCATTAGCAGATGATAATAAATGTTAACAGTGGCATTGAATCGACTCATTTTCTATGACTTTCTAAAAGTTCTTATGATGTTTTCACAGGAGTCACGCCATCTACGCTTAAAATTAAGTGCGCGTCTATACGGGGTTTTACCGTAACGATCGGTTAGGATCGAGGTTTTACAGAATATGTGAATATTCGCATTTTTTGTTGTTTGCCTATGAATTCAGAGCACTTGGATACAGAAACGGTTTATGGCCTTTCATACAGACATATTTGAAAACTCATAAAAATATGAAATCAAATTGTTTTCTTCAAACTCCACCAGATTCTTTTTCTACATCTCCCTTAATACCACTGTGGGGATTTTTGTGTTATTTTACTGTTTCATTGTGTAATAATTGCACACTAAAGTGACGACCAAAACTATTTATTATTAGCAATGGTTGTTGTATTAATTTGTTGATTGTAGAAGATTTCTTTATTATGATAACAAGGTTAATTTCTCTACAATTGAAACAATCAATCAATGTTGTGTGAGGTCCTGCAGATACAGTGAACGTCCAGCTGAACTTTGGCCCTTTCAGGTTTTGCTTGTATTGGTTGATATGTAAATACTGGAGCCTTTTTGTTCTTCAAAGCTCTGTACAGTGTTCATCTCATGTTTCTTTCTAGAAACCGGCACTCTTCTGGTTTAACTCCATCACATAACACAGTTGCAAAGGCCAATGCAAAAATTCACAACTGCTAGATGACGGCTGCATTTGTACGGCAGGTTTTTTAAATCTTAAACTGGGGGGCTTGTGGACGAATCAACCAGGATAACTTTTGATTTGTCTGTTTGGTGATGCTTGTGTTCAGGCTGTCATATAGGAACACCTCCTTTGGTCCACAGAAAAGGTTTCTTGCTGTGATCCAGAGTGATGACAGTGCAGCCCAGAAGCATATCATCAAACTCAGCAATGGAACTAGCTGTGGTCAGAAGTCCCAAAATAAGTATGGCCAGCTTGTAGTTCTTTGGTGCACTGAAAGAGAAAAAAATGAAAACATTCATCATAAATTATGTATTGTCATTAATATGGTTATGTACTTAAAACAAGTGAGATTTTACTTACTGCTTTTTGCACAGGGATTTAGCATTTTTATGATATGACTTAGACAGCGGTGGACTATAAGAAGATCAAAGTCTTCAGCAGTGCCTTTCCCTGTCAGAATTCTAAAATCTGGTGAGGTTTGGAGAAAACAATTTGATTTTATATTTTTATGATTTTGTTAAATGTGTCTGTACGTTAGTATTGGTTTTGACTTTGGTGTGCAGTTATTACACAATGAAACAGTAAAATCACACAAAAGTGGTACTAAGGGAGATGTAGAACAAGAATCTGTTGGAGTTTCCAGAAAACAATTTGATTTCATATTTTTATGAAGTTTTCAAATATGTCTGTATGGAGAGGCCAATTCTTCTATTTGGAGTGCAATTATTGAAGAATGAAACAAGTAAACAGCCTGAAAACTTCATATTAAAATCTTCATTTATGTATAATTTAATACAATGTTTATTGTAATTTGATACTGAACATGATTCTGAATGAAAATAAAACTTTCCCACTAAATGATTATCTTATAGCAAAATAAAGAAAAATTGAACACTCCTATCTGCTTGTTAAGCCTGACGTCACATCATATATGAAAGACCATAAACTTTTTCTGTATCCAAGTGCTCTGAATTCATAGGCAAAGAACAAAAAATGCGAATATTCACGTATTCTGTAAAACCTCGATCCTAACCGATCGTTACGGTAAAACCCCGTATAGAAGCGCACTTTATTTTAAGAGTAGATAGCGTGACCGCACTTATCCGAACCGCAGATGGGGGGACTGCAGTCTGTTTTCACAGGTTCTTGCAAAGTTAGACATTTAAGTTTTGTGAATATATATGTGTCTTTTGAAAAAAACAAGTTTGCTTTTTGAGACTTTTTGAAACTTTATTTCTGTTGTTATAAAATAATATGAGTTATATGGATTTAGAAGGACATGAGGGTAAATAAGTACATGACAAAATGATCATTTATTTATGAAGTAACCCATTTAATGTAGTATTAGTATAGCAGTCTTAACAAGTTTACACGTAACTGTGTCATTATAAATGTGTAACGTTATTAAAATGTCATAAATGTGTTTTTAGGAATCTGAGGATGATCAGTCATTCCGTCACCTTGACTTTAGAATCCTCCTTGTTGAGCAGGCAGGGGTTGTGTTCCCTTCTTCTATTCATCTTCATCCAGCCTCTTATAAGATCGTCATTGAGGGAGAAGTTGTGATGGACGGAATTAAAGACCTTCACTGTCTGCATTCTATTAGGACGTCCATACACACTCCATCTGAACGTCTCTAAATAGATGAAGAACACATTTCATTTCATTCAACAGTTTCTTCTCATGTGGGCAACAGAGACTTAAGACCCAAGTTGATTGTTTCATGTTTTAATACTTTTTCAGTGTTAAGTAATGTGTAGTCATTCAAGGACAAAGCAAATGTTGAATATGTGTTTATGTTTCTCTGCTCATCCAGTTTCACAAAATGTCTAGAGGCAAAGCATATTGTTGAATACTGTGTGCTAGTTTGTATTTAAAATTGTAAATAAGCAAAAGGTTGCTTATGCTGAAAAATACTTTAACGTTTCTTGTTGACAAGTTGAGAACATTGAAGTGATAACAGTTTAAAACCTGTTGTCAACCATAAAAAACTGTTATTGTGAAACATTGTTATCGTTTTATTTTACATTTTAGCATAAAAAAAGGAATATTACAATTAATAAATTAAATAGATAATAAGAAACTAATAAAATTAAATAATGTAAATAAATAATTTTTAGTGAAGAGAGCTGATGCTAAAATAATTTGTCTTCTGCACCCACCGAATGTTTTATTTTAATTCAACTAATTCTGTTGATCACAGATGGTTTCTGGGTGTGATGACAGAATCTGCTCAGAGGAAGAATAAAATATTATCCAGGACTGGACTCTGGTATGTGTGTTATTACTCTGGTAAATATACTGCAGTCATTACATCAGAAACAGTTCTTGGTCTCTCAGTGAAAGAGAAAGTTGAGAGAATCAGAGTTGAGCTGGATTGTGACGGAGGAAAACTGTCATTCTCTGATCCTCTCACTAACACACACATACACACTTTCACACACAAGTTTACTGAAGGACTTTATGGTCTCTTTGTTCCAACACAATTGTTTTTATTATACAGTTTTAAATCACATTTCTGTTTCTTCATGGTACCTATTATTTTGCAGCCGTGAATAAATGTAATTGTTAGTAACATCCATTATTGAATACATTTGAAAAAAGTTTATTTCATTATAACTTTATTTACTTATCTCGAGCATGTTACCAAATAACGTTTATCTTTCACATTTTACGCCCTTAAATGTAAGAAGATTTGTTTTCAGTGGACTTTCAGTGGTATTCAACTTTGGTTGAGAAAGTTAAGCTTGTTAAGTCGGTTTGTATTGAACACAATATGATTTTCATCGATATCAAAACAGCACATTTTTCATCTTGGGCGAGCGGTTCTCTGACAGTTTAACTTACGCTTTAAATCATTCGCATAATGTCGCAGTCACTAGACTTTCAGCATGTGAAATACAATCAGATGGTGCTTCGAATGGGCGCGAGCGATTCCTCCATCTTTTACATTCCTGTACCAACAGGTCACGCTGCGATCTTTTGATCTTCTATTGGTTTCATCTACTCATCTGATGCGAATTCGCAGGTCAGAGTTCACCAAACTTGAACTTTGCTACTCAGCGAAATTTCTTCGGATGGGCTTCTGTTTCCGCTCTGACGTATGAATGGAAGTCAATAGAACGAAAAGTCAAGTGTGACCGCGGTCTTTGGAACGCAGTGCAATGCGAAACTTTTCAGCAGAAGCTGGCGATTCCGGTCTATCAATGGACCAAAAGGACAAGTATGACAAACCTATGACAAAGGAAAGAAATAATAAGGATCAATGTCAATGATGATGACTGTTCACCGTAAAAATGTTGACAGCTATGATTGTTTTACAAATGACAAATAAAACTTTGGATGCTGACAACAAGCAGGAATAAAGGCCATAAATGGTAATCCTCTGACAAGTTTTAATAGACAAGTTCAGATGGATTCTCCTCAAGGCGTCACCCGCCTTCATTTTTACAAGAAAAGTGCTCATTTCCTCATATCCTGCTGCTCCCCGCACATATTCGCAGCTGCATAAGACAAATATTTGCATGCTCAAACTGGATTGTGAACGTGCCATAAAACCATAATACATTCATACACATGCAAATGCCACAGAATGGAAATGCAAGGTTCTGCTGCAAAGTTTCTCATTGCGCTTTATTCCAAAGTTCAAGTTTGTTGAACTCTGACCTGTGAATATGTTTCAAGTGAAGACATGCAACAGATGGATTCATCATGGTGTGACCTTTCTCTCCTCAGCACATGACACCCCTACAGTTTTTGCGCTAATTTCCTCATGTCCTGCTCCCCTCCCATATTCACAGCTGCATACGACAGATGTTTGTATGCTCAAACTCCAATGTTACTGCGGTTTTAATGGGAAAGATTGGTGTATCAAAATTGACTTTGGCTTTGCATTACACGCATTAGGAAAGCGCAAACTCCTGCTATTTATACGCAGATACATGAGACTGAGTTGATGAATCCATTTACATGGAAACTTCTGTGTATGGCACAGATTTACAAAAATGTACAGTGGTTTGTTTAATCAATTATTTAACTTATATAATAAAATGTTGAGAATAAGGTTTAAATTACATTTCAAATGACTCAATTTATAAACATATAAATGATCCAGTTCACAAACTCATTCCTGCAAATGGTCCGGGTATGAGGAGCATTCACAGCTTATGTGGACAGAACGTCACTGATGTAAACGACTTTGGCTTTATTGAGTATTAAAATACAGTATGCATGTATACCACTGTATATACAGTATAATAAATCAAAACTATTAAAATATAAACTGTAACATTCAGAAAGTGTTTGTAACAGGGAAATGAAGATGAATTCATGCGAAGGTTCAGTCACATTCCTCCAACACTGGAATCTATCTGCCTCAAAAAGAATGAAGAGAAACAAGATCTGATTTATTCTAGTACAATAAAAGATATTTGTGTAGAATCACAAGGTTGTGAATAAACTCCTCCTACTCTCACAGGGTTTCGGGAAGACAAACTGACTTGTTAATCTGCTTCTATAGTTCACATTTAACCTGTTGACTGAGAACACAGAATATTTTAATGAAGATTGTTAGTATTTCTGATCGACAGTTTCAGAAGTCGCTGTTGTTGATGTGAAGATTTCTTTACTTAAAACAAAAGACTGAGCTGTCGAACAGGATTATTACTGAAATTTTAAAGAAGGATTCTAGCATTTGAGAGAATGGCGTCTAAATGTTTTTCTGAGGAGGATTTCTCTTGTCCTGTGTGCTGTGAGATTTTTAAAGATCCTGTTGTGTTGTCCTGTAGTCACAGTTTCTGTAAAGACTGTATTCAGAGATACTGGAGAAGTAAAGGAGCTCAAGAATGTCCAGTTTGCAGAAGAATATCAACAGTGGATCCTCCATTAAATCTGGTTTTGAAGAATCTGTGTGAGAGTTTCTTACAGGAGAGAAGTGAGAGATCTTCATCAGTCTGTCATCTTCACAATGAGAAACTCAAACTCTTCTGTCTGGATGATCAACAGCCCGTGTGTGTCGTGTGTCGAGACTCCAGAACACACAACAACCACAAATTCTGTCCTGTTGATGAAGCTGTCGATGAGAATAAGGTAAAGATCAATAATATTTAAAACATTTACTCACAATAAAGAAATACTGATAAACATTTTCAGAGACAAATAAGTAAGAATAACATTACATTTGAAAAAATAACAATTGTCACATCATTATATTTTGTGGTCAAACGGTACTACAAATAATTTACTTAAAAATATACAAAATATAATTCTTTATAATAACATGTTGTTTTCTTTCAGGAGAAACTCAGAAGAGCATTAAAACCCTTACAGGAGAAACTGAGAATATTTGAGAAGTTGAAACAGAATTGTGATAAAACAGCAGAACATATAAAGGTTTGAATGAATCATCATGTTCTTTTGTAAATGTATATATTGATGGAGAGCTGATTGAGTCATTCTGTGTTTCTCAGATTCAGAGTCGCCGCACAGAGACGCAGATTCATAAAGAGTTTGAGGAACTTCACCAGCTTCTACATGATGAAGAATCAGCCAGAATAAGAGCACTGAGAGAGGAAGAGGAGCAGAAGAGTCAGATGATGAAGGAGAAGATTGAGAAGATCAACAGAGACATTTCATCTCTTTCACACACAATCAGAGGTGTAGAGGAGCAGATGACAGCTGAAGATGTTTCATTCCTACAGGTGCTTCAATCTTCACTCCAATATATGAGGCTCATTTTCAATCATGTCAATCATGTCAATCATGTGTTTGTGTCTCAACAGAACTTGAAGAGCACACTGAAGAGGTTTGTGTTGTGTTTGTTGTGATTGTGAATGTAAAGTCTGGGCAGAATGTCAGAATGACTCCTGAATGTTCTTCCAGAGTTCAGTGTGGAGCGTCAGATCCAGAGAACATCTCAGGAATGATGATCAATGTAGCAAAACATCTCAGCAACCTGAAGTTTACTGTCATACACAAGATGAAGGACAATGTTCAATACAGTGAGTACACAAAGAATTATGTTGATTGAAGAAAATCTTTAAGTGTAAACAGAACCAGATGTTGTGTGAAGAGAAATGAAATATCTACAGTATAAAGTTATGAAACAGACAGAACCTGATGTTCTTTTTGACAAGAAACACGTGTGATAATGAATAAATGCTGCAGATTGAATAAAGGAATGATGGTAAAGTTCCTGAGATACTGGAGATGAATCACACTTGAAGTTTTGCTCCATCACAGAGAAGATATTGTCAGTTCTTAGTAACAGTTTGATTGAGAAACTTTTGACATCGAGCTGTAGGAAAGCAGTTCTTAAGTCTGTGTTTTTATTGATTGTGACCGTAAACTGCTTTCTGATGTTTGGAGAAGGTCCTGATCACTCTTACTGTGTGTCTGCTTGATCATTTTTTGATTTTCGATTTTGATTTGTTTGACATGCTGGAAACTTTTAGTTTGAGTTTATGATAATCATCTTTATATTGTGATTTTGAGAGCGTGCTGAAGATGAATGGTGCTCGTGTGCTTCTTTTAAAGTATGTAGTGGAGTAAGATAAGGTTGTTCTTTGTCCCAGATGTCCTGAACACTTGCAATAGAATCACTTTTAAATAGGAGGAGAATTTTAGAAGGGCTTCTTTACAAAGCTGTAAAACCTCTCTTTGCTCGTCTGCTCATGCTGATAACATTATTAGTTTAGTTAAGAAGAAAAATCATGTGGACAAACTATTAACTAGAATACTTGAACCAGTGGCGGCTCTACATTGAATCACTCTCCGGGCTAGATCCCATCTGGGTGCCCCCCCACATACTCCCACCCAACCGAGAAAAAAGAAAAACAGCCATGTTTTACTATAACTATATAAGTGTAAGATGAGCCTTATTTTTCTCAATTGCACAAATCCTTCAACAGAACATTTTAAAAACACAATTCTGCACAAAACAGTATAAGTTATCAGAACTTAAATATACTATATGTACATAAAAGTTGCAACATATGTACAATCATGATGTAATATGAGCGGAGAACAACAATAATATAAAATATTAGGAATAATATACAAATAAAATATAGAATAAATATATTCTAAATAGCACAAATCCTTCATTACACAAATCACACAAAAGCAAATCTAATTATTACACTATTGCACTAAGAACAGAAAACACAAACTAAAACCTGAACTTTCTGTCCTTCCTTGATGCAAAACCATCAATAATGTCATCACACGAAATCTGCCCCCTATTGAGTGATTGATACTGATGATAAAAGGCCAGTGAGCCGTTCCTGAGACATGGTTGAGCTCAGGTACGACTTGATCAACTTTAGTTTTGAAAAGCTCATCTCTGCTTGAGCCACAGTGACTGGCAGAGTAAGTGCAATCCTGAGAACAGTCCACAAGTTGGAGTAGATCTCCGATAGATCCTTATCATGCATAAAAGTGATAAGTTCAAGGAGGCTGATGGTTTTTGATGGCTGACCAGTGGCAGAGGATTCTCCAAAATACTTTAGAAGTGCCCCTGAATTTGCAATTGAATTGCAATTGACATCAAAAGACAGTAGGCTACACTATTACTCTTATGAATTGCAAATTTAAATTAACATGACATGCCAAATGTCTGTCATGACTCATTAGACGCTATATTGATCTAATCTAAGGGAGGAACAATTAGCTTCCTGGTTAAGGCCTCGAATTATATTCTTTGTCACGCAACAGAGTTATAGCAAATGTTCGTCTTTGAAACTTCTACACATATGTTCATTTCGTTGGCTGATTACGGGGCCCAACATTAACCCCAATGATGGAAATAAATAATAACTTTACTTGTAACAGTTTTGTTGCAAAGCACAATCTTATGGTGAAATTAGATCTCGTGTTTGTTGAGTTAAAACCCAATTGTTCTATAAGCATAGCAAGCATCATAGCAGGAAGGCTAACAAACGTCAGAGTTAGCGTTACCACCCATTAACATTAGCCCTTCATTGATGACATGGATAACATTACCGTAATCATACAGAGAGAACGGATTGCATACCTTTATCTTTTGCCCTTTTCTCCTCTTTTACTTTTATTTTTTCCTATATTGGGCACCTGACGGCTTAAAGCTTTTTCTCTCCGTCGCTGTGTTTATCTGGCACTCGACAATCAACACTGTCACTCACGACCAGAAGTCAAGACTAAACCACTTCACCTCCACATATTTGGATTTCCTTTTTTTAATATCCATTTCACACACACAATTCAGAAAAAAACAAACCATGCAAATTATAGGCCTGTGTTTAATATTATGAATGAAATGTGCGTTATTTGGAAGAAAGTCAAGGTGTGAGTGACTTTAACCCACTAAGTGGATCCCCTCCTTGTCCGCTCCATTTGGGAGAGGTGACCTGTCCATCACGTGCGCGGCCCCTCCCCTTTACACTTTTCACAGCTTCTGCTCTTCTCAGCAAGCAGGGGCGGCAATTTGCCAATTCGCCACAAAGACAGTTATAATAGATAATAGAAACCCGCTTAGCGGCGCAGATTATTTTTCTTTTTCAAGTGCTTTTGCCGCCCCCCACGTGTCGTGAAAATTTGCTGCCCGGTTCGCTCGTGCCTAAAACCGCCACTGACTTGAACTATTATAAGGTTTGAGCATCATTTCCTCAGATAAAATAAATGAGAATAAAAGTGCAGTAATGTGAGGTGATTGTAAAGAGCAAACAAGAAATCTTCCAGATGAGTTATTTTATACAATTTATACAACGATCACCAGATCAGAAAATATTCTCGTATAATATAAAAGTATTTTAAGATTTTCTACTTTTTTATAATAAAAATTTTCTCTCTCTCTCTCTCTCTCTCTCTCTCTCTCTGTCTCTCTGTCTCCCTCTCTCTCTCTCTCTCTCTCTCTCTTCAGCTCCAGTGACTTTAGATCCAAACACATCTCACTGTAAACTCCTCGTGTCTGATGATCTGATCAGTGTGAGATTCAGTAAAGATGCAGCAGATCTGATTCCTGATAATCCAGAGAGATTTGATGTGTCTCAGTGTGTTTTGGGTTCAGAGAGTTTTAGTTCAGGGATTCACTGCTGGGATGTTCAGGTTGGAGATAACACACGCTGGTATCTGGGTGTGATGACAGAATCTGCTCAGAGGAAGAATGACATATTCTCCAGGACTGGACTCTGGTGTGTGTGTTATTACTCTGGTAAATATACTGCATTCATTACACCACAGAAAACATCTCGTGGTCTCTCAGTGAAAGAGAAAGTTGAGAGAATCAAAGTTGAGCTGGATTGTGACAGAGGAAAACTGTCATTCTCTGATCCTCTCACTAACACACACATACACACTTTCACACACAAGTTTACTGAAGGACTTTATCCATGGTTTTATGTGGGCTCTAACATTTCTCCTCTGATGATCTTACCTGTAAAATCACATCAGTAACAAACACAACAGATTTCAGTAAAAGATCACATTTTGTGTGTAATAATCGTCATGAACTCATCTGGATTGAAATACGAAAACTGTCATTATGTGACATCAATATTACAGATTGTATTTTTATTCATTCTTGAGAAGAATTGTTTGTTTTTATGCAGCAAATGACAATGTGACATGATTTTATTTAAAGTCTCTTTTCAGGTTTCTAACATACAGATGATGTTGAATCTATGAATGATTTTCCTTTTCTCCCAAAACAATTGTATGTTTAAAATCACAATTCAGTTTTTTCATGATACTTTATATTGTTGTACCATAAATTATCTTTAAAAACGTCCATGATTGATAAATATTTGTTTAGTTATATTGTTAATAAAAGTAATTACGAAGTTGATCTCTAATTTATTTATTACATATGGTCTAAAACTCAAGCTGGTCCTCATAAAGATAGATGTTCAAGCACACACACACACACGTATTATTTGTACACGTCATTTATATATTGTTTTCATTGTATAATTGGTGAAAGGGGTTATTTATCCAAAAATATAAATGTTTTTTGTACATGGCATAAAGAAAAACTATTTTTATTTCCATGTAAAGTTCTGGATAAACTAACCCTTTGATATGGGATGTTGTATGTAGTGGTGTGTGTACGAGTATGATGACTTCAGCCGTCATTACTTACATTATTTTTACTTTCATGATATTTCTTTACTTTTCTAAAACTTTTGTTAAGCTTTTCGGCTCTGCTCACTCTGGTCCTTCTCAACCAGGTGCATCATGGGATTATTTTTATTCTCTCCAATGCATCGGTTTAAAATATTTACATTTCAAGTGTGACCAAATGCTTAACTGCTAGTATTTTATTCTTCTTTCAGTATGAAGGTCATTTTAACTCTGGAACCAAACTGTTGAGCTCGATAGAAATTTATAATTTTGAGAAGTTTATTACAGTATTGTTTTAAGATCATTCATTTAAATCAGCCGGAGAGACCAGAACACTTCAAACCTAAACTCTGACTGCATTGCTGATGTAAACTTTCATTGGATCAGTTTCACACAGACAGTATTATTGTCAGCTGGTCGTGTGGTGTTGTTGTACAGGAGCATCAGTATGAATCTGTGTGGTTTGATGTTTGGTTTCTGGTGTTGCAGTGAATGATTCTGACCCATAAGATCACTGTCTCGCTCCAGTCTGACCCATACGCTTCTTTATAAACCGCTGCCTGCATGACTCGTGTGTGTGTGTGTATGTATTTATGAATGCATTAAGACTGTACAATTATAAAAAATCATAATTTTTAATGTTTTGGGTAAATTAATGAATAGATTTTACATTGAGATTCTTTTTGTGGAGATCCCCCTGACATATTCTTTGATTTATTAGATTATTTGTTCAGTCCTAATGTGTGTGTGTGAGATGATCTGCTTGTACACATTAGTACTTGCTTGCTTCCTTCATCAGCGTGTGTGTTTGTGTAAACTGTGGGGTGAGATTCTGCACCGCTCATCAGATTTACTGTTACAGGACGCTCCTCTGTCTGACTGCAGGGACTCTATTGATGACATTGACCTGTCAGACAGCTTTAGTCCTGCTAGGTCTGTTCGAAAGGTACATGAATATAGAGCATCAGACCACACGTATTCATGTCTGTAGCTTCATATAAAGACAAAGACAATAACATAAAAGACATCAGAAATACTTGAACGTGATGATTGTATTTGACAATTGTTGCTATTCAGACTGTTCAAACATGATCTCAGATATTGTCATCGATCTCTATGCTGACAGCAGATTAAAGACACACTTACAGTTTTTGGTCTATGCTGGAGAACCCAGATTTGATATTACAATTCATTCAGTGTGTAAAGGTTCATCTAAATAAGTCGTCCATAATGAATATTTCTGTCTTTTGCTTATGTCACTACAAACCAGTGAGACGGACTTACTTCAGTGAAAACACTTAGAAATCATTTTGAAGGATCTTTCTGTGGTCAAACACACAATTTGCTGAACCTTTGTTCTAAAAAAGCATTTTGAATGCATCAATATTGATTTGTCAACTGGAAATATGTGAGAAGACTTTTAACAGCTTGAAGCAATTGATTTAACCGACTGCACGTCTTGTCCTCACAACTATACTTTGCATGAGGTGGTCATTTACTCTGATAAGGGTCTGTTACTAGTATTTTAAGAACACATATCGGCCATAATAACATAATAATAAGCAATAATATGATTTTTCATACCAAAATGTTTAAATTTTCAGTTAGTTTCTTTGTATCGTCCTCTTGTGTCCTCCAGGGGGAGCTGGTGACCGCATCTAAAGCCATTATTGAGAAGGAGTACCAGCCGTGTGTTATTGTGACTAAAACCGGACCAAACCCCTTCAACAAGCTCACAGATCAAGATCTGGTGGAGTACCGCAGGGAGGTGGAGCTCAAACAGAAAGGCCCGGAAGGTAAGAAGAGCAAAGATTTACACCTTTATTGACCATCTCAGGAGCACGATCCCTCTTTCTTGCGCACGTGTTTGAGAGTTCCTGCAGCTCAACAGCTCCCCCCGCAGGTCTAGAGAGAAACTGTTGTGTTACATTTAGCACAGGCTGAGGAATCCGTCCGCACTCCACTTTCAGAAGAAGTCCAGACCCCCTCCGCCTCTCCAGAGACCACCTCCACGCAGGAGAACGAGGAGCCACAGGTCACCGAAGCCCCACCGCCTTCTATAATCCCTAGTCGAGACGCTGAATCCGAGCCCGTGTCGGGTGGAGAGAGCCCGTCACATCCTCCAGAATCCCCTCATAAAGAGTTCCACTGTGCGGTACTGAAAGCTCTGGGCTGTGATGCAGAACTGACCGCACTTACTCAACCAGAATCAAACGGGCCGGATGCAGGTACTGCCTGCGGAAGAACTTCTTTGTGGTATTGATTTTGGGTCTCTTTCTGTCTTCCGTCACCCTCTGCTTTCCCCTGGTTTGAAATCTGGTGATCCAACAAACCTGTATGTGTCCACCCCAGTCTCCTGTCCCAGAATCCCCCCGATCCAGATCTGTCAACAAATACCACATGACCTTTATCTGCTTCAACAATCTTAACCAGGAACATCTCTGGGTCTTCTGAGGGCTTCTCACTATCCTCTAACTTGGACATTGGCTCTTGGTCTGTCGGGTTCATTGTGTTATTCTTCTACTAATAAAGTTGTGTGGTGTTTCTAATGGAGACCTCTGAATCTGAACTCAGGCTGGTTTGGCTTTTTTGTGCTTTGTATTTTGTCATTTGTGTAACAGAGTTGTGTAAACACTTATAAAAGAAAGACTTGTGGATGAATGACGCTTCTGTTCTCTGTAGGTCAGACACAAGACATTGAAGAGGGGAAAGTTCCCAGCGGCACCTGCACTCCTCCCAGCTCACCTGTGCGTGTAGAAGAAGGTGAGTCTGTCCGCTCTCTCTGAGCATGAAGTGATTCCAGGTGTTTGATATCTGCAACATGACGGCTGATGTCTGTATGTTTGTTATTTAACGTTTGTAGACATTTATTGCTGTTTGTAATAACAGACCAGAGGGGATCAATTCACCTTTATTTCTAAAGCACCTTTTACAAATTTGTGTTGTTGCAAAGCAGGAACAAACAAACAATAAATATAGAATAATGATATAGAATAATAATAAATATTTTGAATATATATATGAAGAGTTCATTCGCAAGAACAGATAACTCTATTATTTAAAAATCAGGTTTGTTATTGTGCATTTTAATTAATATTACTCGAATCAAAGTTTTTATTTAGTAGTAATGACTCAAATAAAAACAACAAGCTAACACACACAATGAAAACATGATCTGTTTTTACAAAGAAACTCTTCACATGTCCTCTTAATGATAAAATGCATTGATTACAGAATAGATGTTGGTGTTGAAAATCTTCAATAAGATATATATTAATGATAATTTCTGTATAAATAATTGTTTCTTTACTCCGCACAACTGTATGTCAGATGTATTAACTCTTCTTCAGCCCTTCTGGTCTTTATTACACTGGATTACATCAAATACCACAAAATAGATTTTTATGATGAATTACACAATGTTGTAGATTTGAAGGTCAATATAGAAACCACGACTGATATAATAGTCGTTTCATTTTTTATCAGTAGTTTTTTAAACTTTTAAATATGAACTGAAGACATGAAATCAGACTTTGAATAAATGAAGTAATGTCTTTGTAAAATACTGATTTTATTCCCCTTTAGAATTGTAAACCCCAGCATTTATGCAGAACTATTAAACCTTCTAAATAGCTTCATAGTTGTTTAATATTTGACACACACAGAAGTGCACAATATGAATGAGAAGTGGTCTTGTACGCACTGTAATCACAGATGTAATCTGGTTTGAGAAATGTCTTCTTGTGTAAACCGACCGTCTTTAATGTTCTCATCTCCCTTCATACACATTTCTCTGGGGTCTTAAGAATGACCCGGCGGTCCTTCTTCACTTCTGGTGTCTTTACGGTGTCTGTTCATTTCTCTTTTTGATTTAACCTGGTGCCTGTGATTTGATCTGCATACACATTCTCTCTCTACTTGTGCTTTTCTTCGTGGCTGCGTCACAATCAGGAGATGGAAATGCTAAAGAATACCTGTTACCATAGTAAGTACTCCCCCCACCCAACCCCACCCCACGCTTGAGTTTGCTTTCCCGCTGCACGCTTCACTCCGACTCACTGCGATAACTCATCATCCTGCAGCTCTTGCTTTACAAAACTCTCTCTGTTTGTGAGACGGTGGATCCACACTGATCTCAAGTCAGTCTGATCTGCTCCAGTCAATCTGTCATGATACAAACGTCAAGGATAGAAAAAGAGACATTAAAGGGAAACTTCTCCAAAAAATCTGTCATCATTTACTCACCTTCAAGTTGTTTCAATTCTGTATAAATATCTTAGTTCTGATGAACACAGTGAAAGATATTTGTAAGAATGCTCATAACCAAACAGATTTCCCCCCCATTCACTCCCATTGCAAAAAATCTATTTTTTTGTTCTGTTGTAGGACAGCAAACACTCCTGAATGTTCTTCCAGAGTTCAGTGTGGAGCGTCAGATCCAGAGAACATCTCAGGAATGATGATCAATGTAGCAAAACATCTCAGCAGCCTGAAGTTTACTGTCATTCACAAGATGAAGGAAAATGTTCAATACAGTGAGTACACAAAGAATTATGTTGATTGAAGAAAATCTTTAAGTGTAAACAGAACCAGATGTTGTGTGAAGAGAAATGAAATATCTACAGTATAAAGTTATGAAACAGACAGAACCTGATGTTCTTTTTGACAAGAAACACGTGTGATAATGAATAAATGCTGCAGATTGAATAAAGGAATGATGGTAAAGTTCCTGAGATACTGGAGATGAATCACACTTGAAGTTTTGCTCCATCACAGAGAAGATATTGTCAGTTCTTAGTAACAGTTTGATTGAGAAACTTTTGACATCGAGCTGTAGGAAAGCAGTTCTTAAGTCTGTGTTTTTATTGATTGTGACCGTAAACTGCTTTCTGATGTTTGGAGAAGGTCCTGATCACTCTTACTGTGTGTCTGCTTGATCATTTTTTGATTTTCGATTTTGATTTGTTTGACATGCTGGAAACTTTTAGTTTGAGTTTATGATAATCATCTTTATATTGTGATTTTGAGAGCGTGCTGAAGATGAATGGTGCTCGTGTGCTTCTTTTAAAGTATGTAGTGGAGTAAGATAAGGTTGTTCTTTGTCCCAGATGTCCTGAACACTTGCAATAGAATCACTTTTAAATAGGAGGAGAATTTTAGAAGGGCTTCTTTACAAAGCTGTAAAACCTCTCTTTGCTCGTCTGCTCATGCTGATGACATTATTAGTTTAGTTAAGAAGAAAAATCATGTGGACAAACTATTAACTAGAATACTTGAACTATTATAAGGTTTGAGCATCATTTCCTCAGCTAAAATAAATGAGAATAAAAGTGCAGTAATGTGAGGTGATTGTAAAGAGCAAACAAGAAATTACAGATGAGTTATTTTATACAATTTATACAACGATCACCAGTTCAGAAAATATTCTCAAATCATATAAGAGTATTTTGAGATTTTCTACTTTTTCTGTAATAAATAAATGTTCAAATCTCTCTCTCTCTCTCTCTCTCTCCCTCCCTCCCTCCCTCTCTCTCTCTCTCTCTCTCTCTCTCTCTCTCCCTCCCTCTCTCCCTCTCTCTCTCTCTCTCTCTCTCTCTTCAGCTCCAGTGACTTTAGATCCAAACACATCTCACTGTAAACTCCTCGTGTCTGATGATCTGATCAGTGTGAGATTCAGTGAAGATGCAGCAGATCTGATTCCTGATAATCCAGAGAGATTTGATGTGTCTCCATGTGTTTTGGGTTCAGAGAGTTTTAATTCACTGCTGGGATGTTCAGGTTGGAGATAACACAGACTGGGCTCTGGGTGTGATGACAGAATCTGCTCAGAGGAAGAATAAAATATCATCCAGGACTGGAGTCTGGTGTGTGTATTATTACTCTGGTGAATATACTGCATTCATTACATCAGAAACAGTTCTTGGTCTCTCAGTGAAAGAGAAAGTTGAGAGAATCAGAGTTGAGCTGGATTGTGACGGAGGAAAACTGTCATTCTCTGATCCTCTCACTAACACACACATACACACTTTCACACACAAGTTTACTGAAGGACTTTATCCATGGTTTAGTGTTAACTGTGACATTTCTCCTCTGATGATCTTACCTGTAAAATCACATCAGTGACAAGCACAACAGATTTCAGTAAAAGATCACATTTTGTGTGTAATAATCGTCACGAACTCATCTGGTTTGAAACATTAAAACTGTTCCATCAATATTACAGATTGTGTTTTTATTCATTTTGAGAAGAATTGTTTGTTTTGATGTAACAAATGACAATGTGACATGATTTTATTAAAAGTCTCTTTTCCAGTTTCTAACATACAGATGATGTTGAATCTATGAATGATTTTCTTTCTGTTCCAACACAATTGTATGTTTAAAATCACAATTCAGTTTTTTTTGGTACTTTATATATTTTTTGGTACTATAACATCTGTGATTGATGTATATATTTTTTGTTATATTGTCAATCAAAGTTATCTAGTATTACAAAGTTATTCTCTCATTTATTCTCTAGTAAATTCATGTAGTCTAACTTAAGCATGAAAGTCAATCTAAAGTCATTTCAGTAGAACACAATAAATCTCATTGGTTAGAATCATCAGGTGTGTCTGTGAATAAACTCCTCCCACTTACACAGAGAATCAGGAAGACAAGACTGTCAAACTTATTCTGCTTATAGTTCACATGTCACTCAGAACACACAATCATCTGATGAAGATCATCTTCATATTTTACTTTTTTAAGATTAAGACAAATAAAGATGAAGATGAGGTTTGGGAGAGTGAAGTGAGTGTTTGCGCTTAACGTGGATGTTCAAAAAAAGCAAATCGATAAGTGTACAAGTTTTTCTGAAGATATATTTCTGATAAATGTTATAACTTAAGATCTTGACTGATGATAAACTTTATAAAGTTAACGTGTTTATTTGCCTGTCGACGCTATTTTGTTTGCTTGTTTACAGTTTAGTTAAACGTTAAATTGAGCTTTTTCTGTCAAGTCAACGTTCATAATGTTATTCAGATTGTTTCAGTATGTTCATGTTTAAGCTACAACATGTGTATTTGGTTGACAAACTTTTTTTGTTCTTATCCACACATGTCCATACACGTTAAATAAAACGAATTAAGGTAATACGTTACCAAAAATTCTACTTAAATTTATATACAAGTGATTTTCCTCTCTTATCAATAATGTCAGTGTTAACTTAAACTGTTTAAAAGGCGATGTCATTAGCAGATGATAATAAATGTTTACAGTCGCATTGAATTCTCTATGACTTTCTAAAAGTTCTTATGATGTTTTCACAGGAGTCACGACATCTGCGGTTCGGATAAGTGCGGTCACGCTATCTACTCTTAAAATTAAGTGCGCGTCTATATGGGGTTTTACCGTAACGATCGGTTAGGATCGAGGTTTTACAGAATATGTGAATATTCGCATTTTTTGTTGTTTTCTCAGCATTCAGAGCACTTGGATACAGAAACGGATTATGGCCTTTCATACAGACATATTTGAAAACTCATAAAAATATGAAATCAAATTGTTTTCTTCAAACTCCACCAGATTCTTTTTCTACATCTCCCTTAATACCACTGTGGTGATTTTTGTGTTATTTTACTGTTTCATTGTGTATATTAATTGCACCCCAAAGTCACGACCAAAACTATTTATTATTAGCAGTGGTTGTTGTATTAATTTGTTTATTGTAGAAGATTTCTTTATTATGATAACAAGGTTAATTTCTCTACAATTCAAACAATCAATCGAGTATTTCATCAACAAAAAATATATTACACCAGATATAAGGAAATGAGTGCACACGCACACATACACACACTCACACACACACACACACACACACACACACACACACACACGCACACAGGCACGTGCATGCACACACTCACTCACACACACGCACGCACGCACGCGCACACACACACACACACACACACACACTCGTACACACACACACACACACACACACACAGTCTGGTCTAATCTCTCCACATGGGATTACTTGATCTTGCCCCTCTTCAGTTAAAGTCTTCTCCAAGAGTGCACTACACGCCCATAAGCACCTGCAACAAACCAAGAACTGTTGATGCTCAAGCTAAGTGCTTTCAATGTACACTGATTTCAACACTAACCTGTTTCCAATGCTGCTTCTCTGGACTACATGTGAATAAAAACATTGTTTGTGATGTTACATTTACTCATTCTATATTCTGCAACATCATCCCAAGTACCTGAACATTTTAATGTCAGCTCAAACATTTAGTAAAGTATAAGATTAACTCCAAACCACTATAACGTACATTGAATTAGTGCAGATTTCACAATTCCACTCTTCTGCTGTGGTGTCTAAAGCTGTGTGTGGGACAGACTCACAGTTGGGGTGGTACCAGTTATTACAGTTGCTGCACTGCACCATCACCTCTTGGTTGTGTGAGGTCCTGCAGATACAGTGAACGTCCAGCTGAACTGTGGCCCTTTCAGGTTTGGCTTGTATTGGTCGATTTGTAAATACTGGAGCCTTTTGTTCTTCAAAGCTCTGTACAGTGTTCATCTCATGTTTCTTTCTTGAAACTGGCACTCTTCTGGTTTGACTCCATCACAAAACACAGTTGCAAAGGCAAATGCATAAATTTGCAACTGCTAGATGACCGCTGCATTTGTACGGCAGGTATTATTTATCTTAAACTGGGGGGCTTGTGGACGAATAAACTAGGATAACTTTTGTTCCCTTTCTGTCGGTCTCTCGACGTTGTGTCGAGAACGACAGATGGGGTTCGCCCTTGAGAACCAATCAACTCTAACTACTATAGAAAAGGCCAATGAAATTTGGCGAATGAAATTTGCATGCCGGGCTCCGCCCCCGGATATCCGGTATAAAAGGAAGCCGGCGTGCAGCATTCATTTACCTTTTGTTCTTCAGAGCCATCGCTCATGAGTACAACTCAGGATTCAATCCTCTACAACTACACTGCTGGTGCTACGACGTGTTACAGCGGATCGTCCCTTCCTGCAGCGACCTTCCCCTGGGCGTCTCGGCGGTTCCGGAGGTGTTAGAGATTTTTTCTAAAAAGTCCTTTTCAGGACTGACTGAGCATTCTCCAGCGCGGCATGTCCCGCTGTTCTCTTGGGTGCGGCACCCTCATCGAGGAGGGGGATGGACACGATCGCTGCATTAGGTGTCTGGGCGTCCAGCACACTGAAGCAGCGTTCGTTGACACATCTGCCCGCACTGCGGGCAGATTGTCATTCAGAAAGTTGCGGTCACGGGTGACTGTCTTCCTACGGGAACCAGCCACCATTTCGTTTGCTACACGAGCTGTGACATTGGTGGCTACGGCCCCAAAGTCCACGACATCGGGGCTACGGCCTCGAGGTCTGCCTGTATTAGCAGCGTTAAGTGATATGGGGAACTCTGCGAACGTAAACCCGCCAGCCAAGTGCTCACGGGCCGATCGCACCCCGATTCGCTCTTCTGAACGTTCCCCAACCGGCGGTGGCATACCGTCCGGATCCTCAGCCACGCATTCGGAAACGATGTGTGACATAGATGAGATGTCGCTCGCAGCATCGGTGGGAGACTGGCATCCGACTCTGACGAATCCGAGCTCCACCCCAGCGGTCGAGTTCAGGACGAAGCAGAAGTGATGTCATCCGTGCTAACCCGGGGATACGTGGTTCCTGAGGTCGGAGCGCGGTGCAAACCGCGCCCAGCCCTGGTGCTATGTTTTTCCCGGAGGTGCACGAGGAGCTGTGTAAAACTTGGAACGCTCCACTCACGGACCGTTTCAGTGAAACCAGCTCCGGCTCCCTTACTTCCCTCGATGGTGGGGCAGCCAAGGACTACGTCGAGATTCCCCGGGTGGAACGTCCGCCCGCGGTGCACATGTGCCGCGGACGGCTACCACCGGGGGGAATCGGCCACGTCTACCGTCCAAAGCGCGTAAGACTTCGGCATCACTGGTGTCGAAGGCTTGCGATGCTGCGGGCCAGGCTGCCTCCTCTCTCTATGCCATGGCCATCCTGCAGGCGAAGGCGTTGAGAGAGCCCCACAAGGGTAAGGCCGATCCGGGTATAATGCAGGATTTTCGGGCCCTGGGTCGGACGATGTCCACGGTAGTGGTCCAGGAGAGACACCCCCGGCTATACCTTGTGCAGAAGAGTGACACCAAGGAAGTACGCTTTCTTGATGCACCCATCTCGCAGGGTGGTTGTTGGTCACCGTCGAGGACTGCGCTCAGCAGTTTTTGACGGTGAAGCAGACAGTGGCAATTAGCCACATTTTTCACGCCGCGACTCGGCCGCCTACAGGCCTCCGAGATCTCACGTGACGTCTGCTTCCCTGCAACCCAGGACCCCTTCGACATCCGCTCCGGTTCCTGTGCCCCCACAGGCGGCACCCCGGAAGCGGAAATCGAGGGGAAACCTCCACCCCGTCAGCAACCTTCTCGCGAGAAGGGACACTGACGGGAAGACCCCAGGGAGAACAACATCGGGCCCGAACCTTCACAGCCACGGCTCTGATTGGTCGGTACGGGACGGCTCCTGCCTCGTCACCAAAGCCGGACCCTTTTCAGGGCCTGGCGCCCACTTACTCACAGAGTTTTTCGGTTCTTCCCGGGTGTACTTGCAGCCGATCGCACACTCCACTGGACTGTGCCCGGCAAACCCGACCTCACGCCCTGGCGAGGCGTAGGGTCGTATACACACGACAGCTGCTACCACTCTCAAACCGACAGTGTGTGCAGCTGTCCCGCTAGGCAGGTAAGTAGGCGGAGCCAACCTTTTCTCCGGGGACCACCGTGACAGATGGTTAGCTCCGCCAGCCGACGAAACACCCCCCGTGGGAATGATGAAGCAGACCGTCCCCTTGGTCACCCTGTACAGTCCCTGGGAGCTCGAGAGCTGCCCACACTGTCTCGCTGACTAATGAGGGCGGTCCGTCTTGGTTACTCGATCCAGTTCGCCAGAGACTCTCCCAAGTTTGGGGCATCATCCCTCCCTCGGTCGAGGCAGGGACGCCTCCGTACTTCGGGTAGAGGTCACCAACCTTCTGGCAAACAGGCATCGAGCTCGTCCCTCAAAACCAAGATGTTCAGTGGGTCACGACCCGCACTTCATCGTTCCCAAAAAGACGGTGGTTTGCGCCCAAAGGTCTGCGTACCGGAACAGAGCACCTTCACAAGCTGCCGTTCAGGGTGCTCACACAGAGGCGCGTCCAGACATCTATCAGGTGTCAGGATTGGTTCGCGGCAATCGACCTGAAGGAGGCTTACTTTCATGTCTCGGTCCCTCCTCGACACCAGCCGTTCCCACGTTCTCGTGCGAGAGGCGGGCAATCAGTACAGAGCCTCCCTTTCGGTCTGTCCCTGACCGCCCTTTCTCCCTTAGGGGAAGAAGGCGAGCGGGCTACTAAACTACTCAGCGAATGGCCTACCCTGGCACACTCGCGAGATCTGTTGTGTACAGGAAGGGACCTGGTGCTCCGGGCA
>CM017898.1:986150-1037443 GCA_008369825.1 Triplophysa tibetana
GGATAAGTACGTCGCCACCAATGACACATCCCAGCAAGCAATAGCCGTCATTTCAACGTCTAGGTTAAATATAGACCCGATATAGTCCGGCTATGCGTAACCCACTTTTAGCTAAAACAACATTTAATCTGGTTAAATGCAATTTCATCCAAAATAACTTGCGAGATGTATGATATTCCATCATGTAAGCAAAGTCAACTGTGATGACGAGGTGTTTGGTTTGCTTTTTTTGACATGTTAGATGTGTAGGCTGTGCGTAGACACGATGTAGATCGTAGTAAGACGGGCTATTCCCAGCAAGCAATAGCCGTCATTTCACCGTCTCGGTTATACCCGATATAGCCCGCAGCCCACTAGCCAAAATAACTTTGAATTTGGATACATGTCGTTTTGACCAAAATAACTTATAAAATAACTTACGTAGGCCTATCATAGATATATGATATTCCATCTAAGCAAAGTCAACAGTGATTGCAAGCTTTAGTTAATTTCTTTCACGTTCTAGGCTGTGCGCAGTCAAGATTTAGCTCCTAGTCAGACCGACTAATTAAGACCATTTTGAGTAAAAAAAGTTTTGGTTTTAGGTAGGGCATTAGATAGTTGTTATCCCATCATGTCAAAATGCCATTTCATGACATGGTCTTTAGCAACGATAATTAAAAGGACTGTAGACTGCTTTTAGACCACACTTTTGTAAACATTTGAACTAGCATTTTCTTTGCTGTCACATAACATTCATAGTCATATACATTCTACAATATTATGGACTGTCATTCATTTGAAGTTAAATATAAATCAAATTTCAAATTTTCAACCGCTAGATGGCACGAGCGAAGCCCTACTGAGACATGACTAGCTACTGGGACTACTGGCATCGCGCGACTAGATCACTTTAGCCAGATCTCGCGATAAACATTTCCGCCATTTTCAATTTTATTTTACACGAGACACAGACAGCAGTTGCACCTGTCGGAGAGCAACGGGCGGTCGACACTCACAAAACCTTACTATTTCTACTTCAATCTTGAATGTTCTTTTTGACATGTTCATTATTTAAATTCATTATTTGTTATAATGTGTAGGAACCGTGACATTATAGCGTTAGGATTGCAGAGTTTTTTTTCTCCAACAAGTTAACGTTACCTGCACGTGTAACGTTACTGCACTGTGTGCCCTTAAACTAAAATTTTCAGCATTGTTTGATCTGTTTATAACAGAGAAATGTATATGTTTTCACTAGATCTCGCAGCGATGTTATTACTTCAGTAGCAATTAAAATGCTTTCTCTACTGGATCTCGCTGTGTATTAACAGTGTTGCTTGATCAGGCTCGCAATGCATTGGTCCAAACTGATAAACGGTCCACACAAACACAATAACAAGTAGCTCAGTTTCGTTCCGCTTACATTGCGTTTGCCAGTCGATGTTGTGGTCGCGCCAGCATCTGTAACATTATGAGTGCGCTTACATTTGAAATAAACAACATTTTGGTCAACTGGTAAAATGGTTTGAAAATCCCTATTGAAAACCAGACCGAAAGCCTCGTACCGAACAGTTCAACACATGTATCGTTACACCCCTAATATATGTGTATGTGTGTGTGTATATATATAATTAGTGCATCACCATTATGCAGGCAAAAATGTTCAATTATTAATACAATGTATTAATGTTTGTTTGAGTTTATGATAATCATCTTTATATTGTGATTTTGAGAGCGTGCTGAAGATGAATGGTGCTCGTGTGCTTCTTTTAAAGTATGTAGTGGAGTAAGATAAGGTTGTTCTTTGTCCCAGATGTCCTGAACACTTGCAATAGAATCACTTTTAAATAGGAGGAGAATTTTAGAAGGGCTTCTTTACAAAGCTGTAAAACTTCTCTTTGCTCGTCTGCTCATGCTGATGACATTATTAGTTTAGTTAAGAAGAAAAAATCATGTGGATAAACTATTAACTAGAATACTTGAACTATTATAAGGTTTGAGCATCATTTCTTCAGCTAAAATAAATGAGAATAAAAGTGCAGTAATGTGAGGTGATTGTAAAGAGCAAACAAGAAATCTTCCAGATGGGTTACTTTATACAATATAATTCTTTCTCTCTCTTCAGTTCCAGTGACTTTAGATCCAAACACATCTCACTATAATCTCCTTGTGTCTGATGATCTGATCAGTGTGAGACTCAGTGAAGATGCAGCAGATCTGATTCCTGATAATCCAGAGAGATTTGATGTATCTAAGTGTGCTTTGGGTTCAGAGAGTTTTAGTTCAGGGATTCACTGCTGGGATGTTCAGGTTGGAGATAACACATGCTGGGCTCTGGGTGTGATGACAGAATCTGCACAGAGGAAGAATAAAATATCATCCAGGACTGGAGTCTGGTGTGTGTGTTATTTCTCTGGTAAATATTCTTCAGAAATTACACCAGAAACAGGTCTTGTTCTCTCAGTGAAAGAGAAAGTTGAGAGAATCAGAGTTGAGCTGGATTGTGACGGAGGAAAACTGTCATTCTCTGATCCTCTCACTAACACACACATACACACTTTCACACACAAGTTTACTGAAGGACTTTATCCATGGTTTTATATTAACTGTAACATTTCTCCTCTGATGATCTTACCTGTAAAATCACATCAGTAACAAACACAACAGATTTCAGTAAAAGATCACATTTTGTGTGTAATAATTGTCATGAACTCTGAAAACTGTCATTATGTGACATCAATATTACAGATTGTATTTTTATTAATTTTTGAGAAGAATTGTTTGTTTTGATGTAACAAATGACATTGTGACATGATTTTATTTAAAGCCTCTTTTCCAGCTTCTTACATGCAGATGATGTTGAATCTATGAATGATTTTCTTTCTGTTCCAACACAATTGTATGTTTAAAATCACAATTCAGTTTTTTTCATGATACTTTATATATTTCTGCCATGAATCAAATGTCTTTAATAAACAACTGTGATTGTTGAATATTTGTTTTGTTATATTGTCAATCAAAGTTATCTAGTATTACTAAATTATTCTCTCATTTATTCTCTAGTAAATTCATGTAGTCTAACTTAAGCATGAAAGTCAATCTAAAGTCATTTCAGTTGAACACAATTAATCTCATTGGTTAGAATCATCAGGTGTGTCTGAATAAACTCCTCCCACTTACACAGAGAATCAGGAAGACAAGACTGTCAAACTTATTCTGCTTATAGTTCACATGTAACCTGTCACTCAGAACACAATCATCTGATGAAGATCAT
The DNA here is from genome assembly GCA_008369825.1 of Triplophysa tibetana. Lineage (NCBI taxonomy): Eukaryota > Metazoa > Chordata > Actinopteri > Cypriniformes > Nemacheilidae > Triplophysa > Triplophysa tibetana. The sequence goes on from CM017898.1 coordinate 989,407, forward strand.
CTTCATATTTTACTTTTTTAAGATTAAGACAAATAAAGATGAAGATGAGGTTTGGGAAGAGTGAAGTGATTGTTCGCGCTTAACGTGGATGTTCAAAAAAAGCAAATCAGTGTTTACAAGTTTTTCTGAAGATATATTTCTGACAAATGTTATAACCCAAAATCTTGACTGATGTTAAACTTTATAAAGTTAACGTGTTTATTTGCCTGTCGACACAATTTTGTTTGGCTGTTTACAGTTTAGTTAAAACGTTAAATTGAGCTTTTTCTGTCAAGTCACCATTTATAACGTATCCAGATTATTTCATTATGTTCATATTTAAGTTACAACTTGTGTATTTGGTTTGAAAATGTTTTCTTGTTTTGTTTTTATCTGCACATGTCCATGCACATTAAATTAAACGTGTATTAAGATAATACGTTACCAAACATTCTACTTAAAGTTTTAATGTTAGTGTTAACTTAAACTGTTTAGAAGGCGATGTCATTAGCAGATGATAATAAATGTTAACAGTGGCATTGAATCGACTCATTTTCTATGACTTTCTAAAAGTTCTTATGATGTTTTCACAGGAGTCACGCCATCTACGCTTAAAATTAAGTGCGCGTCTATACGGGGTTTTACCGTAACGATCGGTTAGGATCGAGGTTTTACAGAATATGTGAATATTCGCATTTTTTGTTGTTTGCCTATGAATTCAGAGCACTTGGATACAGAAACGGTTTATGGCCTTTCATACAGACATATTTGAAAACTCATAAAAATATGAAATCAAATTGTTTTCTTCAAACTCCACCAGATTCTTTTTCTACATCTCCCTTAATACCACTGTGGGGATTTTTGTGTTATTTTACTGTTTCATTGTGTAATAATTGCACACTAAAGTGACGACCAAAACTATTTATTATTAGCAATGGTTGTTGTATTAATTTGTTGATTGTAGAAGATTTCTTTATTATGATAACAAGGTTAATTTCTCTACAATTGAAACAATCAATCAATGTTGTGTGAGGTCCTGCAGATACAGTGAACGTCCAGCTGAACTTTGGCCCTTTCAGGTTTTGCTTGTATTGGTTGATATGTAAATACTGGAGCCTTTTTGTTCTTCAAAGCTCTGTACAGTGTTCATCTCATGTTTCTTTCTAGAAACCGGCACTCTTCTGGTTTAACTCCATCACATAACACAGTTGCAAAGGCCAATGCAAAAATTCACAACTGCTAGATGACGGCTGCATTTGTACGGCAGGTTTTTTAAATCTTAAACTGGGGGGCTTGTGGACGAATCAACCAGGATAACTTTTGATTTGTCTGTTTGGTGATGTTGTGTTCAGGCTGTCATATAGGAACACCTCCTTTGGTCCACAGAAAAGGTTTCTTGCTGTGATCCAGAGTGATGACAGTGCAGCCCAGAAGCATATCATCAAACTCAGCAATGGAACTAGCTGTGGTCAGAAGTCCCAAAATAAGTATGGCCAGCTTGTAGTTCTTTGGTGCACTGAAAGAGAAAAAAATGAAAACATTCATCATAAATTATGTATTGTCATTAATATGGTTATGTACTTAAAACAAGTGAGATTTTACTTACTGCTTTTTGCACAGGGATTTAGCATTTTTATGATATGACTTAGACAGCGGTGGACTATAAGAAGATCAAAGTCTTCAGCAGTGCCTTTCCCTGTCAGAATTCTAAAATCTGGTGAGGTTTGGAGAAAACAATTTGATTTTATATTTTTATGATTTTGTTAAATGTGTCTGTACGTTAGTATTGGTTTTGACTTTGGTGTGCAGTTATTACACAATGAAACAGTAAAATCACACAAAAGTGGTACTAAGGGAGATGTAGAACAAGAATCTGTTGGAGTTTCCAGAAAACAATTTGATTTCATATTTTTATGAAGTTTTCAAATATGTCTGTATGGAGAGGCCAATTCTTCTATTTGGAGTGCAATTATTGAAGAATGAAACAAGTAAACAGCCTGAAAACTTCATATTAAAATCTTCATTTATGTATAATTTAATACAATGTTTATTGTAATTTGATACTGAACATGATTCTGAATGAAAATAAAACTTTCCCACTAAATGATTATCTTATAGCAAAATAAAGAAAAATTGAACACTCCTATCTGCTTGTTAAGCCTGACGTCACATCATATATGAAAGACCATAAACTTTTTCTGTATCCAAGTGCTCTGAATTCATAGGCAAAGAACAAAAATGCGAATATTCACGTATTCTGTAAAACCTCGATCCTAACCGATCGTTACGGTAAAACCCCGTATAGAAGCGCACTTTATTTTAAGAGTAGATAGCGTGACCGCACTTATCCGAACCGCAGATGGGGGGACTGCAGTCTGTTTTCACAGGTTCTTGCAAAGTTAGACATTTAAGTTTTGTGAATATATATGTGTCTTTTGAAAAAAACAAGTTTGCTTTTTGAGACTTTTTGAAACTTTATTTCTGTTGTTATAAAATAATATGAGTTATATGGATTTAGAAGGACATGAGGGTAAATAAGTACATGACAAAATGATCATTTATTTATGAAGTAACCCATTTAATGTAGTATTAGTATAGCAGTCTTAACAAGTTTACACGTAACTGTGTCATTATAAATGTGTAACGTTATTAAAATGTCATAAATGTGTTTTTAGGAATCTGAGGATGATCAGTCATTCCGTCACCTTGACTTTAGAATCCTCCTTGTTGAGCAGGCAGGGGTTGTGTTCCCTTCTTCTATTCATCTTCATCCAGCCTCTTATAAGATCGTCATTGAGGGAGAAGTTGTGATGGACGGAATTAAAGACCTTCACTGTCTGCATTCTATTAGGACGTCCATACACACTCCATCTGAACGTCTCTAAATAGATGAAGAACACATTTCATTTCATTCAACAGTTTCTTCTCATGTGGGCAACAGAGACTTAAGACCCAAGTTGATTGTTTCATGTTTTAATACTTTTTCAGTGTTAAGTAATGTGTAGTCATTCAAGGACAAAGCAAATGTTGAATATGTGTTTATGTTTCTCTGCTCATCCAGTTTCACAAAATGTCTAGAGGCAAAGCATATTGTTGAATACTGTGTGCTAGTTTGTATTTAAAATTGTAAATAAGCAAAAGGTTGCTTATGCTGAAAAATACTTTAACGTTTCTTGTTGACAAGTTGAGAACATTGAAGTGATAACAGTTTAAAACCTGTTGTCAACCATAAAAAACTGTTATTGTGAAACATTGTTATCGTTTTATTTTACATTTTAGCATAAAAAAAGGAATATTACAATTAATAAATTAAATAGATAATAAGAAACTAATAAAATTAAATAATGTAAATAAATAATTTTTAGTGAAGAGAGCTGATGCTAAAATAATTTGTCTTCTGCACCCACCGAATGTTTTATTTTAATTCAACTAATTCTGTTGATCACAGATGGTTTCTGGGTGTGATGACAGAATCTGCTCAGAGGAAGAATAAAATATTATCCAGGACTGGACTCTGGTATGTGTGTTATTACTCTGGTAAATATACTGCAGTCATTACATCAGAAACAGTTCTTGGTCTCTCAGTGAAAGAGAAAGTTGAGAGAATCAGAGTTGAGCTGGATTGTGACGGAGGAAAACTGTCATTCTCTGATCCTCTCACTAACACACACATACACACTTTCACACACAAGTTTACTGAAGGACTTTATGGTCTCTTTGTTCCAACACAATTGTTTTTATTATACAGTTTTAAATCACATTTCTGTTTCTTCATGGTACCTATTATTTTGCAGCCGTGAATAAATGTAATTGTTAGTAACATCCATTATTGAATACATTTGAAAAAAGTTTATTTCATTATAACTTTATTTACTTATCTCGAGCATGTTACCAAATAACGTTTATCTTTCACATTTTACGCCCTTAAATGTAAGAAGATTTGTTTTCAGTGGACTTTCAGTGGTATTCAACTTTGGTTGAGAAAGTTAAGCTTGTTAAGTCGGTTTGTATTGAACACAATATGATTTTCATCGATATCAAAACAGCACATTTTTCATCTTGGGCGAGCGGTTCTCTGACAGTTTAACTTACGCTTTAAATCATTCGCATAATGTCGCAGTCACTAGACTTTCAGCATGTGAAATACAATCAGATGGTGCTTCGAATGGGCGCGAGCGATTCCTCCATCTTTTACATTCCTGTACCAACAGGTCACGCTGCGATCTTTTGATCTTCTATTGGTTTCATCTACTCATCTGATGCGAATTCGCAGGTCAGAGTTCACCAAACTTGAACTTTGCTACTCAGCGAAATTTCTTCGGATGGGCTTCTGTTTCCGCTCTGACGTATGAATGGAAGTCAATAGAACGAAAAGTCAAGTGTGACCGCGGTCTTTGGAACGCAGTGCAATGCGAAACTTTTCAGCAGAAGCTGGCGATTCCGGTCTATCAATGGACCAAAAGGACAAGTATGACAAACCTATGACAAAGGAAAGAAATAATAAGGATCAATGTCAATGATGATGACTGTTCACCGTAAAAATGTTGACAGCTATGATTGTTTTACAAATGACAAATAAAACTTTGGATGCTGACAACAAGCAGGAATAAAGGCCATAAATGGTAATCCTCTGACAAGTTTTAATAGACAAGTTCAGATGGATTCTCCTCAAGGCGTCACCCGCCTTCATTTTTACAAGAAAAGTGCTCATTTCCTCATATCCTGCTGCTCCCCGCACATATTCGCAGCTGCATAAGACAAATATTTGCATGCTCAAACTGGATTGTGAACGTGCCATAAAACCATAATACATTCATACACATGCAAATGCCACAGAATGGAAATGCAAGGTTCTGCTGCAAAGTTTCTCATTGCGCTTTATTCCAAAGTTCAAGTTTGTTGAACTCTGACCTGTGAATATGTTTCAAGTGAAGACATGCAACAGATGGATTCATCATGGTGTGACCTTTCTCTCCTCAGCACATGACACCCCTACAGTTTTTGCGCTAATTTCCTCATGTCCTGCTCCCCTCCCATATTCACAGCTGCATACGACAGATGTTTGTATGCTCAAACTCCAATGTTACTGCGGTTTTAATGGGAAAGATTGGTGTATCAAAATTGACTTTGGCTTTGCATTACACGCATTAGGAAAGCGCAAACTCCTGCTATTTATACGCAGATACATGAGACTGAGTTGATGAATCCATTTACATGGAAACTTCTGTGTATGGCACAGATTTACAAAAATGTACAGTGGTTTGTTTAATCAATTATTTAACTTATATAATAAAATGTTGAGAATAAGGTTTAAATTACATTTCAAATGACTCAATTTATAAACATATAAATGATCCAGTTCACAAACTCATTCCTGCAAATGGTCCGGGTATGAGGAGCATTCACAGCTTATGTGGACAGAACGTCACTGATGTAAACGACTTTGGCTTTATTGAGTATTAAAATACAGTATGCATGTATACCACTGTATATACAGTATAATAAATCAAAACTATTAAAATATAAACTGTAACATTCAGAAAGTGTTTGTAACAGGGAAATGAAGATGAATTCATGCGAAGGTTCAGTCACATTCCTCCAACACTGGAATCTATCTGCCTCAAAAAGAATGAAGAGAAACAAGATCTGATTTATTCTAGTACAATAAAAGATATTTGTGTAGAATCACAAGGTTGTGAATAAACTCCTCCTACTCTCACAGGGTTTCGGGAAGACAAACTGACTTGTTAATCTGCTTCTATAGTTCACATTTAACCTGTTGACTGAGAACACAGAATATTTTAATGAAGATTGTTAGTATTTCTGATCGACAGTTTCAGAAGTCGCTGTTGTTGATGTGAAGATTTCTTTACTTAAAACAAAAGACTGAGCTGTCGAACAGGATTATTACTGAAATTTTAAAGAAGGATTCTAGCATTTGAGAGAATGGCGTCTAAATGTTTTTCTGAGGAGGATTTCTCTTGTCCTGTGTGCTGTGAGATTTTTAAAGATCCTGTTGTGTTGTCCTGTAGTCACAGTTTCTGTAAAGACTGTATTCAGAGATACTGGAGAAGTAAAGGAGCTCAAGAATGTCCAGTTTGCAGAAGAATATCAACAGTGGATCCTCCATTAAATCTGGTTTTGAAGAATCTGTGTGAGAGTTTCTTACAGGAGAGAAGTGAGAGATCTTCATCAGTCTGTCATCTTCACAATGAGAAACTCAAACTCTTCTGTCTGGATGATCAACAGCCCGTGTGTGTCGTGTGTCGAGACTCCAGAACACACAACAACCACAAATTCTGTCCTGTTGATGAAGCTGTCGATGAGAATAAGGTAAAGATCAATAATATTTAAAACATTTACTCACAATAAAGAAATACTGATAAACATTTTCAGAGACAAATAAGTAAGAATAACATTACATTTGAAAAAATAACAATTGTCACATCATTATATTTTGTGGTCAAACGGTACTACAAATAATTTACTTAAAAATATACAAAATATAATTCTTTATAATAACATGTTGTTTTCTTTCAGGAGAAACTCAGAAGAGCATTAAAACCCTTACAGGAGAAACTGAGAATATTTGAGAAGTTGAAACAGAATTGTGATAAAACAGCAGAACATATAAAGGTTTGAATGAATCATCATGTTCTTTTGTAAATGTATATATTGATGGAGAGCTGATTGAGTCATTCTGTGTTTCTCAGATTCAGAGTCGCCGCACAGAGACGCAGATTCATAAAGAGTTTGAGGAACTTCACCAGCTTCTACATGATGAAGAATCAGCCAGAATAAGAGCACTGAGAGAGGAAGAGGAGCAGAAGAGTCAGATGATGAAGGAGAAGATTGAGAAGATCAACAGAGACATTTCATCTCTTTCACACACAATCAGAGGTGTAGAGGAGCAGATGACAGCTGAAGATGTTTCATTCCTACAGGTGCTTCAATCTTCACTCCAATATATGAGGCTCATTTTCAATCATGTCAATCATGTCAATCATGTGTTTGTGTCTCAACAGAACTTGAAGAGCACACTGAAGAGGTTTGTGTTGTGTTTGTTGTGATTGTGAATGTAAAGTCTGGGCAGAATGTCAGAATGACTCCTGAATGTTCTTCCAGAGTTCAGTGTGGAGCGTCAGATCCAGAGAACATCTCAGGAATGATGATCAATGTAGCAAAACATCTCAGCAACCTGAAGTTTACTGTCATACACAAGATGAAGGACAATGTTCAATACAGTGAGTACACAAAGAATTATGTTGATTGAAGAAAATCTTTAAGTGTAAACAGAACCAGATGTTGTGTGAAGAGAAATGAAATATCTACAGTATAAAGTTATGAAACAGACAGAACCTGATGTTCTTTTTGACAAGAAACACGTGTGATAATGAACAAATGCTGCAGATTGAATAAAGGAATGATGGTAAAGTTCCTGAGATACTGGAGATGAATCACACTTGAAGTTTTGCTCCATCACAGAGAAGATATTGTCAGTTCTTAGTAACAGTTTGATTGAGAAACTTTTGACATCGAGCTGTAGGAAAGCAGTTCTTAAGTCTGTGTTTTTATTGATTGTGACTGTAAACTGCTTTCTGATGTTTGGAGAAGGTCCTGATCACTCTTACTGTGTGTCTGCTTGATCATTTTTTGAATTTCGATTTTGATTTGTTTGACATGCTGGAAACTTTTAGTTTGAGTTTATGATAATCATCTTTATATTGTGATTTTGAGAGCGTGCTGAAGATGAATGGTGCTCGTGTGCTTCTTTTAAAGTATGTAGTGGAGTAAGATCAGGTTGTTCTTTGTCACAGATGTCATGAACACTTGCAATAGAATCACTTTTAAATAGGAGGAGAATTTTAGAAGGGCTTCTTTACAAAGCTGTAAAACTTCTCTTTGCTCGTCTGCTCATGCTGATGACATTATTAGTTTAGTTAAGAAGAAAAATCATGTGGACAAACTATTAACTAGAATACTTGAACCAGTGGCGGCTCTACATTGAATCACTCTCCGGGCTAGATCCCCTCTGGGTGCCCCCCCACATACTCCCACCCATCCGAGAAAAAAGAAAAACAGCCATGTTTCACTATAACTATATAAGTGTAAGATGAACCTTATTTTTCTCAATTGCACAAATCCTTCAACAGAACATTTTAAAAACACAATTCTGCACAAAACAGTATAAGTTATCAGAACTTAAATATACTATATGTACATAAAAGTTGCAACATATGTCCAATCATGATGTAATATGAGCGGAGAACAACAATAATATAAAATATTAGGAATAATATACAAATAAAATATAGAATAAATATATTCTAAATAGCACAAATCCTTCATTACACAAATCACACAAAAGCAAATCTAATTATTACACTATTGCACTAAGAACAGAAAACACAAACTAAAACCTGAACTTTCTGGCCTTCCTTGATGGAAAATCATCTATAATGTCATCACACGAAATCTGCCCCCTATTGATTGATTGATACTGATGATAAAAGGCCAGTGAGCCGTTCCTGAGACATGGTTGAGCTCAGGAACGACTTCATCAACTTTAGTTTTGAAAAGCTCATCTCTGCTTGAGCCACAGTGACTGGCAGAGTAAGTGCAATCCTGAGAACAGTCCAAAAGTTGGAGTAGATCTCCGATAGATCCTTATCATGCATAAAAGTGATAAGTTCAAGGAGGCTGATGGTTTTTGATGGCTGACCAGTGGCAGAGGATTCTCCAAAATACTTTAGAAGTGCCCCTGAATTTGCAATTGAATTGCAATTGACATCAAAAGACAGTAGGCTACACTATTACTCTTATGAATTGCAAATTTAAATTAACATTACATGCCAAATGTCTGTCATGACTCATTAGACGCTATATTGATCTAATCTAAGGGAGGAACAATTAGCTTCCTGGTTAAGGCCTCGAATTATATTCTTTGTCACGCAACAGAGTTATAGCAAATGTTTGTCTTTAAAACTTCTACACATATGTTCATTTCGTTGGCTGATTACGGGGCCCAACATTAACCCCAATGATGGAAATAAATAATAACTTTACTTGTAACCGTTTTGTTGCAAAGCACAATCTTATGGTGAAATTAGATCTCGTGTTTGTTGAGTTAAAACCCAATTGTTCTATAAGCATAGCAAGCATCATAGCAGGAAGGCTAACAAACGTCAGAGTTAGCGTTACCACCCATTAACATTAGCCCTTCATTGATGACATGGATAACATTACCGTAATCATACAGAGAGAAGGGATTGCATACCTTTATCTTTTGCCCTTTTCTCCTCTTTTACTTTTATTTTTTCCTCTATTGGGCACCTGACGGCTTAAAGCTTTTTCTCTCCGTCGCTGTGTTTATCTGGCACTCGACAATCAACACTGTCACTCACGACCACAAGTCAAGACTAAACCACTTCACCTCCACATATTTGGATTTCCTTTTTTTTAATAGCCATTTCACACACACAATTCAGAAAAAAAAAAAACATGCAAATTATAGGCCTGTGTTTAATATTATGAATGAAATGTGCGTTATTTGGAAGAAAGTCAAGGTGTGAGTGACTTTAACCCACTAAGTGGATGCCCTCCTTGTCCGCTCCATTTGGGAGAGGTGAACTGTCCATCACGTGCACGGCCCCTCCCCTTTACACTTTTCACACAGCTTCTGCTCTTCTCAGCAAGCAGGGGCGGCAATTTGCCAATTCCCCACAAAGACAGTTATAATAGATAATAGAAACCCGCTTAGCGGCGCAGATTATTTTTCTTTTTCAAGTGCTTTTGCCGCCCCCACGTGTCGTGAAAATTTGCCGCCCCGGGCGTCTGCCCGGTTCGCTCGTGACTAAAACCGCCACTGACTTGAACTATTATAAGGTTTGAGCATCATTTCCTCAGCTAAAATAAATGAGAATAAAAGTGCAGTAATGTGAGGTGATTGTAAAGAGCAAACAAGAAATCTTCCAGATGAGTTATTTTATACAATTTATACAACGCTCACCAGTTCAGAAAATATTCTCGTATCATATAAGAGTATTTAAGATTTTCTACTTATTCTATAATAAACAAATGTTCAAATCTCTCTCTCTCTCTCTCTCTCTCTCTCTCTTCAGCTCCAGTGACTTTAGATCCAAACACATCTCACTATAATCTCCTCGTGTCTGATGATCTGATCAGTGTGAGATTCAGTGAAGATGCAGCAGATCTGATTCCTGATAATCCAGAGAGATTTGATGTGTCTCCATGTGTTTTGGGTTCAGAGAGTTTTAGTTCAGGGATTCACTGCTGGGATGTTCAGGTTGGAGATAACACACACTGGTATCTGGGTGTGATGACAGAATCTGCTCAGAGGAAGAATAACATATTCTCCAGGACTGGAGTCTGGTGTGTGTATTATTACTCTGGTAAATATACTGCATTCATTACACCAGAAACATTTCTTGATCTCTCAGTGAAAGAGAAAGTTGAGAGAATCAGAGTTGAGCTGGATTGTGACGGAGGAAAACTGTCATTCTCTGATCCTCTCACTAACACACACATACACACTTTCACACACAAGTTTACTGAAGGACTTTATCCATGGTTTGGTGTTTATAGTCACATTTCTCCTCTGATGATCTTACCTGTAAAATCACATCAGTAACAAACACAACAGATTTCAGTAAAAGATCACATTCTGTGTGTAATAATCATCATGAACTCATCTGGATTGAAATACGAAAACTGTCATTATGTGACATCAATATTACAGATTGTATTTTTATTCATTTTTTTAGAAGAATTGTTTGTTTTTATGCAGCAAATGACAATGTGACATGATTTTATTTAAAGCCTCTTTTCAGGTTTCTAACATACAGATGATGTTGAATCTATGAATGATTTTCTTTTTCTTCCAAAACAATTGTATGTTTAAAATCACAATTCAGTTTTTTCATGATACTTTATATTGTTCTACCATAAATTATCTTTAAAAACGTCCATGATTGATGAATATTTGTTTAGTTATATTGTTAATAAAAGTAATTACGAAGTTGATCTCTAATTTATTTATTACATATGGTCTAAAACTCAAGCTGGTCCTCATAAAGATACACACACACACACGTATTATTTGTACACGTCATTTATATATTGTTTTCATTGTATTATTGGTGAAAGGGGTTATTTATCCAAAGATATAAATGTTTGTTGTACATGGCATAAAGAAAAACTATTTTTATTTCCATGTAAAGTTCTGGATAAACTAACCCTTTGATATGGGATGTTGTATGTAGTGTTGTGTGTATGAATGAGTTTGATCAGTTCAGCCGTCATTACTTGCAAAAGCGTTCTTCAGCATTATTTTTACTTTCATGATATTGCTTCACTTTTCTAAAACTTTTGTTTAGTTTTTCGGCTCTGCTCACTCTGGTCCTTCTCAACCAGGTGCATCATGGGATTCTTTTTATTCTCTCCAATGCATCGGTTTAAAATATTTACATTTCAAGTGTGACCAAATGCTTAACTGCTAGTATTTTATTCTTGTTTCAGTATGAAGGTCATTTTAACTCTGGAACCAAACTGTTGAGCTCGATAGAAATTTATAATTTTGAGAAGTTTATTACAGTATTGTTTTAAGATCATTCATTTAAATCAGCCAGAGAGACCAGAACACTTCAAACCTAAACTCTTGACTGCATTGCTGATGTAAACTTTCATTGGATCAGTTTCACACAGACAGTATTATTGTCAGCTGGTCGTGTGGTGTTGTTGTACAGGAGCATCAGTATGAATCTGTGTGGTTTGATGTTTGGTTTCTGGTGTTGCAGTGAATGATTCTGACCAATAAGATCACTGTCTCGCTCCAGCCTGACCCATACGCTTCTTTATAAACCGCTGCCTGCATGACTCAAGTGTGTATGTGTGTATTTATGAATGCATTAAGACTGTACAATTATAAAAAATCATAATTTTTAATGTTTTGGGTAAATGAATGAATAGATTTTACATTGAGATTCTTTTTGTGGAGATCCCCCTGACATATTCTTTGATTTATTAGATTATTTGTTCAGTCCTAATGTGTGTGTGTGAGGTAGATCTGCTTGTACACATTAATTCTTGCTTGCTTCCTTCATCAGCGTGTGTGTTTGTGTAAACTGTGGGGTGAGATTCTGCACCGCTCATCAGATTTACTGTTACAGGACGCTCCTCTGTCTGACTGCAGGGACTCTATTGATGACATTGACCTGTCAGACAGCTTTAGTCCTGCTAGGTCTGTTCGAAAGGTACATGAATATAGAGCATCAGACCACACGTATTCATGTCTGTAGCTTCATATAAAGACAAAGACAATAACATAAAAGACATCAGAAATACTTGAACGTGATGATTGTATTTGACAATTGTTGCTATTCAGACTGTTCAAACATGATCTCAGATATTGTCATCGATCTCTATGCTGACAGCAGATTAAAGACACACTTACAGTTTTTGGTCTATGCTGGAGAACCCAGATTTGATATTACAATTCATTCAGTGTGTAAAGGTTCATCTAAATAAGTCGTCCATAATGAATATTTCTGTCTTTTGCTTATGTCACAACAAACCAGTGAGACGGACTTACTTCAGTGAAAACACTTAGAAATCATTTTGAAGGATCTTTCTGTGGTCAAACACACAATTTGCTGAACCTTTGTTCTAAAAAAGCATTTTGAATGCCTCAATATTTATTTGTCAACTGGAAATATGTGAGAAGACTTTTAACAGCTTGAAGCAATTGATTTAACCGACTGCACGTCTTGTCCTCACAACTATACTTTGCATGAGGTGGTCATTTACTCTGATAAGGGTCTGTTACTAGTATTTTAAGAACACATATTGGCCATAATAACATAATAATAAGCAATAATATGATTTTTCATACTAAAATGTTTAAATTTTCAGTTAGTTTCTTTGACCAAGATTGTTGTATCGTCTTCTTGTGTCCTCCAGGGGGAGCTGGTGACCGCATCTAAAGCCATTATTGAGAAGGAGTACCAGCCGTGTGTTATTGTGACTAAAACCGGACCAAACCCCTTCAACAAGCTCACAGATCAAGATCTGGTGGAGTACTGCAGGGAGGTGGAGCTCAAACAGAAAGGCCCGGAAGGTAAGAAGAGCAAAGATTTACACCTTTATTGATCATCTCAGGAGCACGATCCCTCAAGTCTCTTTGGGAAGCGTGTGTCTTGTGAGGCATGTGTATACCCTCCTTTTATAAAGATCTGAATAACCGCTATCATGTATGAGAATGTATCTAATGTTCATAGGAGAAAACCTTCAGGACCCTCGTGGTGTTGAAATCAATTCAGAATTCTGCTGCATGCTTCTGTCTGTAAGTTTGTCAAAATATGAATCACAACAGATCCCACTTGAGCAGATGCAGAAGAGAATAAAACATGTGCTTAAAATAAAACTCGTTTAGGACAGAAATGAATTTGCATATTTGAATCTCATTACACCTGTTAGAATAAAGTTTGTCATTTTTCAGGCTAAAATCTTTCATAACTTCATCAAGTTTGCATCTACACTACAGAACTCTTCTTCTCTTCTGTTCACTAACTTTCCTCCTGCAGTGATGTGAATAAAATGTTTCTTTTGATTGTAAAGTATATTTGAGTTTGTTTAGCTGGAGGTTTATGTCCAGTAGTTTGACATCGCTGTCATAATGTCGACCTTTAATTCTTTCACTGAAATGAATAAACATGCTGCGTAAAATCATCATGAAATGAAGTCGGACTGATCTACAGCTGTTTGATGTTCACACACTCATACACACTCCTAGTGTGTGTCTATAATAACACTGTGAAAATATTCATGGACCCGTCATGAAGGACCACACGTGAACTGTGTGAATCTCACTAAGATTAAAACAAATCAAACAACAAATCACATTTTGGATTTTTTTTGCTTGTGACATTTCAAGCACGAGTATATCTCTCCCTCAGAAAACTACATTTCATTTGACAAATTAATATGAAAAAAGTTGCATGAAACAAATACACATTACAGTTTAAATGATAAATCATCAGTTTGTAGTAATAAAGTTGTTTTATCTGATGGTAAAGAGAATTAAAGGATGAAGATCAACTGTGAACATAAATAATACTGATGGAGGCGATTTATAAACTTGATTTGTGTGTAAAATATGAGCGAACACTTTATGAGATTCACAGTTCACCTACAGTTGCTTTTTATCAACATGAGAGTCAAAGATCATCTTGATGTGGATCAGAAGAAATGTGAAATATCTGATGTTCACTAACAAACACAACACAAGAGTTTCCTGAAGGACTGCAGGACATAAACACCTCCAGCTTCTGATCTTTCTGTTTGTTTTCTACTCAACTGTTTCATATCAACATTTACTAACTGACATGATTTGATTTAAAGCTTCTTGTTCAGTTTCTAACATGCAGATGATGTTCAATCTCTCAATGATTTTCTCTTTGTTCTGTTGTACAGTTGTGTGTAATACAGTTTTAAAATCACATCTCTTGTTTATTCATGGAACTTTATATTGTTCTGCCATGAATAAAATATAATCTTTAAAAACATCATGATTGATGAATATTTGTTTTATAAATGTTTCTATCAAAGCTGCAGTTAGTAATCTTGTATCACATATTTAATCTCTATAACAAATGTATTCTCGAGCAAAGACAATAAATTCATGTAGTTTAACTAAAGCGTGTAATTAAAACTCAATCTAAAGTCATTTCAGTTGAACACAATAAATCTCATTGGTTAGAATCAGGAGGCGTGTCTGTGAATAAACTCCTCCCACTTACACAGAGAATCAGGAAACTGAGATCGTCACAAACCTGTTACTCAGTTGAATAAGAACACTCGATCATTTGATGATAATGTTGAAAATGAAATGAAATATTTTGAATGCACAGATTCTGAAGTCCTTGCTGTGGATGTGAAGATATTTTTATTCACAACTGAACACTGAGAGTTCAAACTGGATTATTACTTTACTGAACTGAAAGTGAAACTGAAGAAGGATTGTGACATTTCACTCAGAGAGAATGGCGTCTAAAAGTTTTTCTGAGGAGGATTTCTCTTGTCCTGTGTGCTGTGAGATTTTTAAAGATCCTGTTTTGTTGTCTTGTAGTCACAGTTTCTGTAAAGACTGTATTCACAGATTCTGGGAAAGTAAAGGAGCTCAAGAATGTCCAGTTTGTAGAAGAAAATCTTCAAAAGATGATCCTCCATTAAATCTGGTTTTGAAGAATCTGTGTTTGAGTTTCTTACAGGAGAGAAGTGAGAGATCTTCATCAGTCTGTCATCTTCACAATGAGAAACTCAAACTCTTCTGTCTGGATGATCAACAGCCCGTGTGTGTCGTGTGTCAAGTGTCCAGAACACACAACAACCACAAATTCTGTCCTATTGATGAAGCTATCGACGAGAATAAGGTAAAGATCAATAATATTTAAAACATTTCATGACAATTAAAAATGCTGATAAACATTTTCAGAGTGACAAATAAGTAAGTGCACTGACAGTGTGATCAGGACGTGAAGCGGAGGGTCTTGTGTCACACTGAAGGGGATTATTTCGCGAGACAGTGGAAGCAGATGTATTTCCAACAAATTTTCCTAAATACCAGAACAATATATGCACTGATTACAATGTTGATTACATTTATAATAACATTTTGTCTGATGCATAATCTGCAATACATTAACAGTATGCATGCAATTATCTGTTTCTTGTGCTTCTATGATCATCAGTACATACCAATGATAAATTATTTTAAGACACTCACAGAAAAGTAATTTATCAATATATAATATTGCAAGTCAATTCACCACAATGAACGCTATAACTAACTATACAGCTCTCCAGGACATGAGTTACTTCCGTATTCCCTTCTTCCAACTGACGTCTATGTGACTGTCATAACTCTGTTTTAAAACGACTCTGGGAATAACGAACCTGCAAATATCGCGACTGGCCAATCAGAATCAAGCAGTCAAACGAGCACTGTAATAAATAAAAATAACATTACATTTGTAACAATAATCACATCATTACACTCTGTGGTAACATACACTATCAAAAATTGTTTAGTTAAAATTATATGAAATAATTCTTTATAATAACATGTTGTTTTCTTTCAGGAGAAACTCAGAAGTGCATTAAAACCCTTACAGGAGAAACTGAAAATATTTGAGAAGTTTAAACAGAATTGTGATAAAACAGCAGAACATATAAAGGTTTGAATGAATCATCATGTTCTTTTGTAAATGTATATATTGATGGAGAGCTGATTGAGTCATTCTGTGTTTCTCAGATTCAGAGTCGCCGCACAGAGACGCAGATTCATAAAGAGTTTGAGGAACTTCACCAGCTTCTACATGATGAAGAATCAGCCAGAATAAGAGCACTGAGAGAGGAAGAGGAGCAGAAGAGTCAGATGATGAAGGAGAAGATTGAGAAGATCAACAGAGACATTTCATCTCTTTCACACACAATCAGAGGTGTAGAGGAGCAGATGACAGCTGAAGATGTTTCATTCCTACAGGTGCTTCAATCTTCACTCCAATATATGAGGCTCATTTTCAATCATGTCAATCATGTCAATCATGTGTTTGTGTCTCAACAGAACTTGAAGAGCACACTGAAGAGGTTTGTGTTGTGTTTGCTGTGATTGTGAATGTAAAGTCTGGGCAGAATGTCAGAATGACTCCTGAATGTTCTTCCAGAGTTCAGTGTGGAGCGTCAGATCCAGAGAACATCTCAGGAATGATGATCAATGTAGCAAAACATCTCAGCAACCTGAAGTTTACTGTCATACACAAGATGAAGGACAATGTTCAATACAGTGAGTACACAAAGAATTATGTTGATTGAAGAAAATCTTTAAGTGTAAACAGAACCAGTTGTTGTGTGAAGAGAAATGAAATATCTACAGTATAAAGTTATGAAACAGACAGAACCTGATGTTCTTTTTGACAAGAAACACGTGTGATAATGAATAAATGCTGCAGATTGAATAAAGGAATGATGGTAAAGTTCCTGAGATACTGGAGATGAATCACACTTGAAGTTTTGCTCCATCACAGAGAAGATATTGTCAGTTCTTAGTAACAGTTTGATTGAGAAACTTTTGACATCGAGCTGTAGGAAAGCAGTTCTTAAGTCTGTGTTTTTATTGATTGTGACCGTAAACTGCTTTCTGATGTTTGGAGAAGGTCCTGATCACTCTTACTGTGTGTCTGCTTGATCATTTTTTGATTTTCGATTTTGATTTGTTTGACATGCTGGAAACTTTTAGTTTGAGTTTATGATAATCATCTTTATATTGTGATTTTGAGAGCGTGCTGAAGATGAATGGTGCTCGTGTGCTTCTTTTAAAGTATGTAGTGGAGTAAGATAAGGTTGTTCTTTGTCCCAGATGTCCTGAACACTTGCAATAGAATCACTTTTAAATAGGAGGAGAATTTTAGAAGGGCTTCTTTACAAAGCTGTAAAACCTCTCTTTGCTCGTCTGCTCATGCTGATAACATTATTAGTTTAGTTAAGAAGAAAAATCATGTGGACAAACTATTAACTAGAATACTTGAACCAGTGGCGGCTCTACATTGAATCACTCTCCGGGCTAGATCCCATCTGGGTGCCCCCCCACATACTCCCACCCAACCGAGAAAAAAGAAAAACAGCCATGTTTTACTATAACTATATAAGTGTAAGATGAGCCTTATTTTTCTCAATTGCACAAATCCTTCAACAGAACATTTTAAAAACACAATTCTGCACAAAACAGTATAAGTTATCAGAACTTAAATATACTATATGTACATAAAAGTTGCAACATATGTACAATCATGATGTAATATGAGCGGAGAACAACAATAATATAAAATATTAGGAATAATATACAAATAAAATATAGAATAAATATATTCTAAATAGCACAAATCCTTCATTACACAAATCACACAAAAGCAAATCTAATTATTACACTATTGCACTAAGAACAGAAAACACAAACTAAAACCTGAACTTTCTGTCCTTCCTTGATGCAAAACCATCAATAATGTCATCACACGAAATCTGCCCCCTATTGAGTGATTGATACTGATGATAAAAGGCCAGTGAGCCGTTCCTGAGACATGGTTGAGCTCAGGTACGACTTGATCAACTTTAGTTTTGAAAAGCTCATCTCTGCTTGAGCCACAGTGACTGGCAGAGTAAGTGCAATCCTGAGAACAGTCCACAAGTTGGAGTAGATCTCCGATAGATCCTTATCATGCATAAAAGTGATAAGTTCAAGGAGGCTGATGGTTTTTGATGGCTGACCAGTGGCAGAGGATTCTCCAAAATACTTTAGAAGTGCCCCTGAATTTGCAATTGAATTGCAATTGACATCAAAAGACAGTAGGCTACACTATTACTCTTATGAATTGCAAATTTAAATTAACATGACATGCCAAATGTCTGTCATGACTCATTAGACGCTATATTGATCTAATCTAAGGGAGGAACAATTAGCTTCCTGGTTAAGGCCTCGAATTATATTCTTTGTCACGCAACAGAGTTATAGCAAATGTTCGTCTTTGAAACTTCTACACATATGTTCATTTCGTTGGCTGATTACGGGGCCCAACATTAACCCCAATGATGGAAATAAATAATAACTTTACTTGTAACAGTTTTGTTGCAAAGCACAATCTTATGGTGAAATTAGATCTCGTGTTTGTTGAGTTAAAACCCAATTGTTCTATAAGCATAGCAAGCATCATAGCAGGAAGGCTAACAAACGTCAGAGTTAGCGTTACCACCCATTAACATTAGCCCTTCATTGATGACATGGATAACATTACCGTAATCATACAGAGAGAACGGATTGCATACCTTTATCTTTTGCCCTTTTCTCCTCTTTTACTTTTATTTTTTCCTATATTGGGCACCTGACGGCTTAAAGCTTTTTCTCTCCGTCGCTGTGTTTATCTGGCACTCGACAATCAACACTGTCACTCACGACCAGAAGTCAAGACTAAACCACTTCACCTCCACATATTTGGATTTCCTTTTTTTTAATATCCATTTCACACACACAATTCAGAAAAAAACAAACCATGCAAATTATAGGCCTGTGTTTAATATTATGAATGAAATGTGCGTTATTTGGAAGAAAGTCAAGGTGTGAGTGACTTTAACCCACTAAGTGGATCCCCTCCTTGTCCGCTCCATTTGGGAGAGGTGACCTGTCCATCACGTGCGCGGCCCCTCCCCTTTACACTTTTCACAGCTTCTGCTCTTCTCAGCAAGCAGGGGCGGCAATTTGCCAATTCGCCACAAAGACAGTTATAATAGATAATAGAAACCCGCTTAGCGGCGCAGATTATTTTTCTTTTTCAAGTGCTTTTGCCGCCCCCCACGTGTCGTGAAAATTTGCTGCCCGGTTCGCTCGTGCCTAAAACCGCCACTGACTTGAACTATTATAAGGTTTGAGCATCATTTCCTCAGATAAAATAAATGAGAATAAAAGTGCAGTAATGTGAGGTGATTGTAAAGAGCAAACAAGAAATCTTCCAGATGAGTTATTTTATACAATTTATACAACGATCACCAGATCAGAAAATATTCTCGTATAATATAAAAGTATTTTAAGATTTTCTACTTTTTTATAATAAAAATTTTCTCTCTCTCTCTCTCTCTCTCTCTCTCTCTCTCTGTCTCTCTGTCTCCCTCTCTCTCTCTCTCTCTCTCTCTCTTCAGCTCCAGTGACTTTAGATCCAAACACATCTCACTGTAAACTCCTCGTGTCTGATGATCTGATCAGTGTGAGATTCAGTAAAGATGCAGCAGATCTGATTCCTGATAATCCAGAGAGATTTGATGTGTCTCAGTGTGTTTTGGGTTCAGAGAGTTTTAGTTCAGGGATTCACTGCTGGGATGTTCAGGTTGGAGATAACACACGCTGGTATCTGGGTGTGATGACAGAATCTGCTCAGAGGAAGAATGACATATTCTCCAGGACTGGACTCTGGTGTGTGTGTTATTACTCTGGTAAATATACTGCATTCATTACACCACAGAAAACATCTCGTGGTCTCTCAGTGAAAGAGAAAGTTGAGAGAATCAAAGTTGAGCTGGATTGTGACAGAGGAAAACTGTCATTCTCTGATCCTCTCACTAACACACACATACACACTTTCACACACAAGTTTACTGAAGGACTTTATCCATGGTTTGGTGTTCTCTCTAACATTTCTCCTCTGATGATCTTACCTGTAAAATCACATCAGTAACAAACACAACAGATTTCAGTAAAAGATCACATTTTGTGTGTAATAATCGTCATGAACTCATCTGGATTGAAATACGAAAACTGTCATTATGTGACATCAATATTACAGATTGTATTTTTATTCATTCTTGAGAAGAATTGTTTGTTTTTATGCAGCAAATGACAATGTGACATGATTTTATTTAAAGTCTCTTTTCAGGTTTCTAACATACAGATGATGTTGAATCTATGAATGATTTTCCTTTTCTCCCAAAACAATTGTATGTTTAAAATCACAATTCAGTTTTTTCATGATACTTTATATTGTTGTACCATAAATTATCTTTAAAAACGTCCATGATTGATAAATATTTGTTTAGTTATATTGTTAATAAAAGTAATTACGAAGTTGATCTCTAATTTATTTATTACATATGGTCTAAAACTCAAGCTGGTCCTCATAAAGATAGATGTTCAAGCACACACACACACACGTATTATTTGTACACGTCATTTATATATTGTTTTCATTGTATAATTGGTGAAAGGGGTTATTTATCCAAAAATATAAATGTTTTTTGTACATGGCATAAAGAAAAACTATTTTTATTTCCATGTAAAGTTCTGGATAAACTAACCCTTTGATATGGGATGTTGTATGTAGTGGTGTGTGTACGAGTATGATGACTTCAGCCGTCATTACTTACATTATTTTTACTTTCATGATATTTCTTTACTTTTCTAAAACTTTTGTTAAGCTTTTCGGCTCTGCTCACTCTGGTCCTTCTCAACCAGGTGCATCATGGGATTATTTTTATTCTCTCCAATGCATCGGTTTAAAATATTTACATTTCAAGTGTGACCAAATGCTTAACTGCTAGTATTTTATTCTTCTTTCAGTATGAAGGTCATTTTAACTCTGGAACCAAACTGTTGAGCTCGATAGAAATTTATAATTTTGAGAAGTTTATTACAGTATTGTTTTAAGATCATTCATTTAAATCAGCCGGAGAGACCAGAACACTTCAAACCTAAACTCTGACTGCATTGCTGATGTAAACTTTCATTGGATCAGTTTCACACAGACAGTATTATTGTCAGCTGGTCGTGTGGTGTTGTTGTACAGGAGCATCAGTATGAATCTGTGTGGTTTGATGTTTGGTTTCTGGTGTTGCAGTGCATGATTCTGACCCATAAGATCACTGTCTCGCTCCAGTCTGACCCATACGCTTCTTTATAAACCGCTGCCTGCATGACTCGTGTGTGTGTGTGTATGTATTTATGAATGCATTAAGACTGTACAATTATAAAAAATCATAATTTTTAATGTTTTGGGTAAATTAATGAATAGATTTTACATTGAGATTCTTTTTGTGGAGATCCCCCTGACATATTCTTTGATTTATTAGATTATTTGTTCAGTCCTAATGTGTGTGTGTGAGATGATCTGCTTGTACACATTAGTACTTGCTTGCTTCCTTCATCAGCGTGTGTGTTTGTGTAAACTGTGGGGTGAGATTCTGCACCGCTCATCAGATTTACTGTTACAGGACGCTCCTCTGTCTGACTGCAGGGACTCTATTGATGACATTGACCTGTCAGACAGCTTTAGTCCTGCTAGGTCTGTTCGAAAGGTACATGAATATAGAGCATCAGACCACACGTATTCATGTCTGTAGCTTCATATAAAGACAAAGACAATAACATAAAAGACATCAGAAATACTTGAACGTGATGATTGTATTTGACAATTGTTGCTATTCAGACTGTTCAAACATGATCTCAGATATTGTCATCGATCTCTATGCTGACAGCAGATTAAAGACACACTTACAGTTTTTGGTCTATGCTGGAGAACCCAGATTTGATATTACAATTCATTCAGTGTGTAAAGGTTCATCTAAATAAGTCGTCCATAATGAATATTTCTGTCTTTTGCTTATGTCACTACAAACCAGTGAGACGGACTTACTTCAGTGAAAACACTTAGAAATCATTTTGAAGGATCTTTCTGTGGTCAAACACACAATTTGCTGAACCTTTGTTCTAAAAAAGCATTTTGAATGCATCAATATTGATTTGTCAACTGGAAATATGTGAGAAGACTTTTAACAGCTTGAAGCAATTGATTTAACCGACTGCACGTCTTGTCCTCACAACTATACTTTGCATGAGGTGGTCATTTACTCTGATAAGGGTCTGTTACTAGTATTTTAAGAACACATATCGGCCATAATAACATAATAATAAGCAATAATATGATTTTTCATACCAAAATGTTTAAATTTTCAGTTAGTTTCTTTGTATCGTCCTCTTGTGTCCTCCAGGGGGAGCTGGTGACCGCATCTAAAGCCATTATTGAGAAGGAGTACCAGCCGTGTGTTATTGTGACTAAAACCGGACCAAACCCCTTCAACAAGCTCACAGATCAAGATCTGGTGGAGTACCGCAGGGAGGTGGAGCTCAAACAGAAAGGCCCGGAAGGTAAGAAGAGCAAAGATTTACACCTTTATTGACCATCTCAGGAGCACGATCCCTCTTTCTTGCGCACGTGTTTGAGAGTTCCTGCAGCTCAACAGCTCCCCCCGCAGGTCTAGAGAGAAACTGTTGTGTTACATTTAGCACAGGCTGAGGAATCCGTCCGCACTCCACTTTCAGAAGAAGTCCAGACCCCCTCCGCCTCTCCAGAGACCACCTCCACGCAGGAGAACGAGGAGCCACAGGTCACCGAAGCCCCACCGCCTTCTATAATCCCTAGTCGAGACGCTGAATCCGAGCCCGTGTCGGGTGGAGAGAGCCCGTCACATCCTCCAGAATCCCCTCATAAAGAGTTCCACTGTGCGGTACTGAAAGCTCTGGGCTGTGATGCAGAACTGACCGCACTTACTCAACCAGAATCAAACGGGCCGGATGCAGGTACTGCCTGCGGAAGAACTTCTTTGTGGTATTGATTTTGGGTCTCTTTCTGTCTTCCGTCACCCTCTGCTTTCCCCTGGTTTGAAATCTGGTGATCCAACAAACCTGTATGTGTCCACCCCAGTCTCCTGTCCCAGAATCCCCCCGATCCAGATCTGTCAACAAATACCACATGACCTTTATCTGCTTCAACAATCTTAACCAGGAACATCTCTGGGTCTTCTGAGGGCTTCTCACTATCCTCTAACTTGGACATTGGCTCTTGGTCTGTCGGGTTCATTGTGTTATTCTTCTACTAATAAAGTTGTGTGGTGTTTCTAATGGAGACCTCTGAATCTGAACTCAGGCTGGTTTGGCTTTTTTGTGCTTTGTATTTTGTCATTTGTGTAACAGAGTTGTGTAAACACTTATAAAAGAAAGACTTGTGGATGAATGACGCTTCTGTTCTCTGTAGGTCAGACACAAGACATTGAAGAGGGGAAAGTTCCCAGCGGCACCTGCACTCCTCCCAGCTCACCTGTGCGTGTAGAAGAAGGTGAGTCTGTCCGCTCTCTCTGAGCATGAAGTGATTCCAGGTGTTTGATATCTGCAACATGACGGCTGATGTCTGTATGTTTGTTATTTAACGTTTGTAGACATTTATTGCTGTTTGTAATAACAGACCAGAGGGGATCAATTCACCTTTATTTCTAAAGCACCTTTTACAAATTTGTGTTGTTGCAAAGCAGGAACAAACAAACAATAAATATAGAATAATGATATAGAATAATAATAAATATTTTGAATATATATATGAAGAGTTCATTCGCAAGAACAGATAACTCTATTATTTAAAAATCAGGTTTGTTATTGTGCATTTTAATTAATATTACTCGAATCAAAGTTTTTATTTAGTAGTAATGACTCAAATAAAAACAACAAGCTAACACACACAATGAAAACATGATCTGTTTTTACAAAGAAACTCTTCACATGTCCTCTTAATGATAAAATGCATTGATTACAGAATAGATGTTGGTGTTGAAAATCTTCAATAAGATATATATTAATGATAATTTCTGTATAAATAATTGTTTCTTTACTCCGCACAACTGTATGTCAGATGTATTAACTCTTCTTCAGCCCTTCTGGTCTTTATTACACTGGATTACATCAAATACCACAAAATAGATTTTTATGATGAATTACACAATGTTGTAGATTTGAAGGTCAATATAGAAACCACGACTGATATAATAGTCGTTTCATTTTTTATCAGTAGTTTTTTAAACTTTTAAATATGAACTGAAGACATGAAATCAGACTTTGAATAAATGAAGTAATGTCTTTGTAAAATACTGATTTTATTCCCCTTTAGAATTGTAAACCCCAGCATTTATGCAGAACTATTAAACCTTCTAAATAGCTTCATAGTTGTTTAATATTTGACACACACAGAAGTGCACAATATGAATGAGAAGTGGTCTTGTACGCACTGTAATCACAGATGTAATCTGGTTTGAGAAATGTCTTCTTGTGTAAACCGACCGTCTTTAATGTTCTCATCTCCCTTCATACACATTTCTCTGGGGTCTTAAGAATGACCCGGCGGTCCTTCTTCACTTCTGGTGTCTTTACGGTGTCTGTTCATTTCTCTTTTTGATTTAACCTGGTGCCTGTGATTTGATCTGCATACACATTCTCTCTCTACTTGTGCTTTTCTTCGTGGCTGCGTCACAATCAGGAGATGGAAATGCTAAAGAATACCTGTTACCATAGTAAGTACTCCCCCCACCCAACCCCACCCCACGCTTGAGTTTGCTTTCCCGCTGCACGCTTCACTCCGACTCACTGCGATAA
This sequence comes from Triplophysa tibetana, assembly GCA_008369825.1. Classification (NCBI taxonomy): domain Eukaryota; kingdom Metazoa; phylum Chordata; class Actinopteri; order Cypriniformes; family Nemacheilidae; genus Triplophysa; species Triplophysa tibetana. The sequence continues at coordinate 1,014,413 of CM017898.1, forward strand.
CTCATCATCCTGCAGCTCTTGCTTTACAAAACTCTCTCTGTTTGTGAGACGGTGGATCCACACTGATCTCAAGTCAGTCTGATCTGCTCCAGTCAATCTGTCATGATACAAACGTCAAGGATAGAAAAAGAGACATTAAAGGGAAACTTCTCCAAAAAATCTGTCATCATTTACTCACCTTCAAGTTGTTTCAATTCTGTATAAATATCTTAGTTCTGATGAACACAGTGAAAGATATTTGTAAGAATGCTCATAACCAAACAGATTTCCCCCCCATTCACTCCCATTGCAAAAAATCTATTTTTTTGTTCTGTTGTAGGACAGCAAACACTCCTGAATGTTCTTCCAGAGTTCAGTGTGGAGCGTCAGATCCAGAGAACATCTCAGGAATGATGATCAATGTAGCAAAACATCTCAGCAGCCTGAAGTTTACTGTCATTCACAAGATGAAGGAAAATGTTCAATACAGTGAGTACACAAAGAATTATGTTGATTGAAGAAAATCTTTAAGTGTAAACAGAACCAGATGTTGTGTGAAGAGAAATGAAATATCTACAGTATAAAGTTATGAAACAGACAGAACCTGATGTTCTTTTTGACAAGAAACACGTGTGATAATGAATAAATGCTGCAGATTGAATAAAGGAATGATGGTAAAGTTCCTGAGATACTGGAGATGAATCACACTTGAAGTTTTGCTCCATCACAGAGAAGATATTGTCAGTTCTTAGTAACAGTTTGATTGAGAAACTTTTGACATCGAGCTGTAGGAAAGCAGTTCTTAAGTCTGTGTTTTTATTGATTGTGACCGTAAACTGCTTTCTGATGTTTGGAGAAGGTCCTGATCACTCTTACTGTGTGTCTGCTTGATCATTTTTTGATTTTCGATTTTGATTTGTTTGACATGCTGGAAACTTTTAGTTTGAGTTTATGATAATCATCTTTATATTGTGATTTTGAGAGCGTGCTGAAGATGAATGGTGCTCGTGTGCTTCTTTTAAAGTATGTAGTGGAGTAAGATAAGGTTGTTCTTTGTCCCAGATGTCCTGAACACTTGCAATAGAATCACTTTTAAATAGGAGGAGAATTTTAGAAGGGCTTCTTTACAAAGCTGTAAAACCTCTCTTTGCTCGTCTGCTCATGCTGATGACATTATTAGTTTAGTTAAGAAGAAAAATCATGTGGACAAACTATTAACTAGAATACTTGAACTATTATAAGGTTTGAGCATCATTTCCTCAGCTAAAATAAATGAGAATAAAAGTGCAGTAATGTGAGGTGATTGTAAAGAGCAAACAAGAAATTACAGATGAGTTATTTTATACAATTTATACAACGATCACCAGTTCAGAAAATATTCTCAAATCATATAAGAGTATTTTGAGATTTTCTACTTTTTCTGTAATAAATAAATGTTCAAATCTCTCTCTCTCTCTCTCTCTCTCTCCCTCCCTCCCTCCCTCTCTCTCTCTCTCTCTCTCTCTCTCTCTCTCTCCCTCCCTCTCTCCCTCTCTCTCTCTCTCTCTCTCTCTCTTCAGCTCCAGTGACTTTAGATCCAAACACATCTCACTGTAAACTCCTCGTGTCTGATGATCTGATCAGTGTGAGATTCAGTGAAGATGCAGCAGATCTGATTCCTGATAATCCAGAGAGATTTGATGTGTCTCCATGTGTTTTGGGTTCAGAGAGTTTTAATTCACTGCTGGGATGTTCAGGTTGGAGATAACACAGACTGGGCTCTGGGTGTGATGACAGAATCTGCTCAGAGGAAGAATAAAATATCATCCAGGACTGGAGTCTGGTGTGTGTATTATTACTCTGGTGAATATACTGCATTCATTACATCAGAAACAGTTCTTGGTCTCTCAGTGAAAGAGAAAGTTGAGAGAATCAGAGTTGAGCTGGATTGTGACGGAGGAAAACTGTCATTCTCTGATCCTCTCACTAACACACACATACACACTTTCACACACAAGTTTACTGAAGGACTTTATCCATGGTTTAGTGTTAACTGTGACATTTCTCCTCTGATGATCTTACCTGTAAAATCACATCAGTGACAAGCACAACAGATTTCAGTAAAAGATCACATTTTGTGTGTAATAATCGTCACGAACTCATCTGGTTTGAAACATTAAAACTGTTCCATCAATATTACAGATTGTGTTTTTATTCATTTTTGAGAAGAATTGTTTGTTTTGATGTAACAAATGACAATGTGACATGATTTTATTAAAAGTCTCTTTTCCAGTTTCTAACATACAGATGATGTTGAATCTATGAATGATTTTCTTTCTGTTCCAACACAATTGTATGTTTAAAATCACAATTCAGTTTTTTTTGGTACTTTATATATTTTTTGGTACTATAACATCTGTGATTGATGTATATATTTTTTGTTATATTGTCAATCAAAGTTATCTAGTATTACAAAGTTATTCTCTCATTTATTCTCTAGTAAATTCATGTAGTCTAACTTAAGCATGAAAGTCAATCTAAAGTCATTTCAGTAGAACACAATAAATCTCATTGGTTAGAATCATCAGGTGTGTCTGTGAATAAACTCCTCCCACTTACACAGAGAATCAGGAAGACAAGACTGTCAAACTTATTCTGCTTATAGTTCACATGTCACTCAGAACACACAATCATCTGATGAAGATCATCTTCATATTTTACTTTTTTAAGATTAAGACAAATAAAGATGAAGATGAGGTTTGGGAGAGTGAAGTGAGTGTTTGCGCTTAACGTGGATGTTCAAAAAAAGCAAATCGATAAGTGTACAAGTTTTTCTGAAGATATATTTCTGATAAATGTTATAACTTAAGATCTTGACTGATGATAAACTTTATAAAGTTAACGTGTTTATTTGCCTGTCGACGCTATTTTGTTTGCTTGTTTACAGTTTAGTTAAACGTTAAATTGAGCTTTTTCTGTCAAGTCAACGTTCATAATGTTATTCAGATTGTTTCAGTATGTTCATGTTTAAGCTACAACATGTGTATTTGGTTGACAAACTTTTTTTGTTCTTATCCACACATGTCCATACACGTTAAATAAAACGAATTAAGGTAATACGTTACCAAAAATTCTACTTAAATTTATATACAAGTGATTTTCCTCTCTTATCAATAATGTCAGTGTTAACTTAAACTGTTTAAAAGGCGATGTCATTAGCAGATGATAATAAATGTTTACAGTCGCATTGAATTCTCTATGACTTTCTAAAAGTTCTTATGATGTTTTCACAGGAGTCACGACATCTGCGGTTCGGATAAGTGCGGTCACGCTATCTACTCTTAAAATTAAGTGCGCGTCTATATGGGGTTTTACCGTAACGATCGGTTAGGATCGAGGTTTTACAGAATATGTGAATATTCGCATTTTTTGTTGTTTTCTCAGCATTCAGAGCACTTGGATACAGAAACGGATTATGGCCTTTCATACAGACATATTTGAAAACTCATAAAAATATGAAATCAAATTGTTTTCTTCAAACTCCACCAGATTCTTTTTCTACATCTCCCTTAATACCACTGTGGTGATTTTTGTGTTATTTTACTGTTTCATTGTGTATATTAATTGCACCCCAAAGTCACGACCAAAACTATTTATTATTAGCAGTGGTTGTTGTATTAATTTGTTTATTGTAGAAGATTTCTTTATTATGATAACAAGGTTAATTTCTCTACAATTCAAACAATCAATCGAGTATTTCATCAACAAAAAATATATTACACCAGATATAAGGAAATGAGTGCACACGCACACATACACACACTCACACACACACACACACACACACACACACACACACACACACGCACACAGGCACGTGCATGCACACACTCACTCACACACACGCACGCACGCACGCGCACACACACACACACACACACACACACTCGTACACACACACACACACACACACACACAGTCTGGTCTAATCTCTCCACATGGGATTACTTGATCTTGCCCCTCTTCAGTTAAAGTCTTCTCCAAGAGTGCACTACACGCCCATAAGCACCTGCAACAAACCAAGAACTGTTGATGCTCAAGCTAAGTGCTTTCAATGTACACTGATTTCAACACTAACCTGTTTCCAATGCTGCTTCTCTGGACTACATGTGAATAAAAACATTGTTTGTGATGTTACATTTACTCATTCTATATTCTGCAACATCATCCCAAGTACCTGAACATTTTAATGTCAGCTCAAACATTTAGTAAAGTATAAGATTAACTCCAAACCACTATAACGTACATTTGAATTAGTGCAGATTTCACAATTCCACTCTTCTGCTGTGGTGTCTAAAGCTGTGTGTGGGACAGACTCACAGTTGGGGTGGTACCAGTTATTACAGTTGCTGCACTGCACCATCACCTCTTGGTTGTGTGAGGTCCTGCAGATACAGTGAACGTCCAGCTGAACTGTGGCCCTTTCAGGTTTGGCTTGTATTGGTCGATTTGTAAATACTGGAGCCTTTTTGTTCTTCAAAGCTCTGTACAGTGTTCATCTCATGTTTCTTTCTTGAAACTGGCACTCTTCTGGTTTGACTCCATCACAAAACACAGTTGCAAAGGCAAATGCATAAATTTGCAACTGCTAGATGACCGCTGCATTTGTACGGCAGGTATTATTTATCTTAAACTGGGGGGCTTGTGGACGAATAAACTAGGATAACTTTTGTTCCCTTTCTGTCGGTCTCTCGACGTTGTGTCGAGAACGACAGATGGGGTTCGCCCTTGAGAACCAATCAACTCTAACTACTATAGAAAAGGCCAATGAAATTTGGCGAATGAAATTTGCATGCCGGGCTCCGCCCCCGGATATCCGGTATAAAAGGAAGCCGGCGTGCAGCATTCATTTACCTTTTGTTCTTCAGAGCCATCGCTCATGAGTACAACTCAGGATTCAATCCTCTACAACTACACTGCTGGTGCTACGACGTGTTACAGCGGATCGTCCCTTCCTGCAGCGACCTTCCCCTGGGCGTCTCGGCGGTTCCGGAGGTGTTAGAGATTTTTTCTAAAAAGTCCTTTTCAGGACTGACTGAGCATTCTCCAGCGCGGCATGTCCCGCTGTTCTCTTGGGTGCGGCACCCTCATCGAGGAGGGGGATGGACACGATCGCTGCATTAGGTGTCTGGGCGTCCAGCACACTGAAGCAGCGTTCGTTGACACATCTGCCCGCACTGCGGGCAGATTGTCATTCAGAAAGTTGCGGTCACGGGTGACTGTCTTCCTACGGGAACCAGCCACCATTTCGTTTGCTACACGAGCTGTGACATTGGTGGCTACGGCCCCAAAGTCCACGACATCGGGGCTACGGCCTCGAGGTCTGCCTGTATTAGCAGCGTTAAGTGATATGGGGAACTCTGCGAACGTAAACCCGCCAGCCAAGTGCTCACGGGCCGATCGCACCCCGATTCGCTCTTCTGAACGTTCCCCAACCGGCGGTGGCATACCGTCCGGATCCTCAGCCACGCATTCGGAAACGATGTGTGACATAGATGAGATGTCGCTCGCAGCATCGGTGGGAGACTGGCATCCGACTCTGACGAATCCGAGCTCCACCCCCAGCGGTCGAGTTCAGGACGAAGCAGAAGTGATGTCATCCGTGCTAACCCGGGGATACGTGGTTCCTGAGGTCGGAGCGCGGTGCAAACCGCGCCCAGCCCTGGTGCTATGTTTTTCCCGGAGGTGCACGAGGAGCTGTGTAAAACTTGGAACGCTCCACTCACGGACCGTTTCAGTGAAACCAGCTCCGGCTCCCTTACTTCCCTCGATGGTGGGGCAGCCAAGGACTACGTCGAGATTCCCCGGGTGGAACGTCCGCCCGCGGTGCACATGTGCCGCGGACGGCTACCACCGGGGGGGAATCGGCCACGTCTACCGTCCAAAGCGCGTAAGACTTCGGCATCACTGGTGTCGAAGGCTTGCGATGCTGCGGGCCAGGCTGCCTCCTCTCTCTATGCCATGGCCATCCTGCAGGCGAAGGCGTTGAGAGAGCCCCACAAGGGTAAGGCCGATCCGGGTATAATGCAGGATTTTCGGGCCCTGGGTCGGACGATGTCCACGGTAGTGGTCCAGGAGAGACACCCCCGGCTATACCTTGTGCAGAAGAGTGACACCAAGGAAGTACGCTTTCTTGATGCACCCATCTCGCAGGGTGGGTTGTTGGTATCACCGTCGAGGACTGCGCTCAGCAGTTTTTGACGGTGAAGCAGACAGTGGCAATTAGCCACATTTTTTCACGCCGCGACTCGGCCGCCTACAGGCCTCCGAGATCTCACGTGACGTCTGCTTCCCTGCAACCCAGGACCCCTTCGACATCCGCTCCGGTTCCTGTGCCCCCACAGGCGGCACCCCGGAAGCGGAAATCGAGGGGGAAACCTCCACCCCGTCAGCAACCTTCTCGCGAGAAGGGACACTGACGGGAAGACCCCAGGGAGAACAACATCGGGCCCGAACCTTCACAGCCACGGCTCTGATTGGTCGGTACGGGACGGCTCCTGCCTCGTCACCAAAGCCGGACCCTTTTCAGGGCCTGGCGCCCACTTACTCACAGAGTTTTTCGGTTCTTCCCGGGTGTACTTGCAGCCGATCGCACACTCCACTGGACTGTGCCCGGCAAACCCGACCTCACGCCCTGGCGAGGCGTAGGGTCGTATACACACGACAGCTGCTACCACTCTCAAACCGACAGTGTGTGCAGCTGTCCCGCTAGGCAGGTAAGTAGGCGGAGCCAACCTTTTCTCCGGGGACCACCCGTGACAGATGGTTAGCTCCGCCAGCCGACGAACCACCCCCCGTGGGAATGATGAAGCAGACCGTCCCCTTGGTCACCCTGTACAGTCCCTGGGAGCTCGAGAGCTGCCCACACTGTCTCGCTGACTAATGAGGGCGGTCCGTCTTGGTTACTCGATCCAGTTCGCCAGAGACTCTCCCAAAGTTTGGGGCATCATCCCTCCCTCGGTCGAGGCAGGGACGCCTCCGTACTTCGGGTAGAGGTCACCACCCTTCTGGCAAACAGGCATCGAGCTCGTCCCTCAAAACCAAGATGTTCAGTGGGTCACGACCCGCACTTCATCGTTCCCAAAAAGACGGTGGTTTGCGCCCAAAGGTCTGCGTACCCGGAACAGAGCACCTTCACAAGCTGCCGTTCAGGGTGCTCACACAGAGGCGCGTCCAGACATCTATCAGGTGTCAGGATTGGTTCGCGGCAATCGACCTGAAGGAGGCTTACTTTCATGTCTCGGTCCTCCTCGACACCAGCCGTTCCCACGGTTCTCGTGCGAGAGGCGGGCATATCAGTACAGAGTCCTCCCTTTCGGTCTGTCCCTGACCGCCCTTTCTCCCTTAGGGGAAGAAGGCGAGCGGGTACTAAACTACCTCAGCGACTGGCCTACCCTGGCACACTCGCGAGATCTGTTGTGTACAGGAAGGGACCTGGTGCTCCGGCACCTAGATCGATTGGGACTCCAGGTCAACCAAGAGAGGGGCAAGCTCTCCTCAGTGCAGAGCATCCTCTCTCTTGGTATGGAACTCAACTCTGTCACCACGGCGGCGCTACTGTCCGCAGTTGCGCCCAACCAGTGTTGAACTGTCTGAAATGAACATTTTAGACAGACAGCGGTCCCCCTGAAACAATTCAGAGGCTCCTGGGACACATGGCGTCCTCGCGGGTTGATAACCCTCGGGTTGATGCACATGTGACCGCTCCAACACTGGTTTCAGAGTCGAGTTCCGAGGAGAGCGTGGCACACTGGCAGCAGGAGCATGGTGATGCTGCCCTGCTGCCAACGCACCATAACCCCTAGTCTTTATGACTTTTTTGACGGACTCAGGTCCCTCTGGGCAGGTTATGAGGCAGGTCGTGGTGACGGCTGACGTCTCCCTGTAGGGGTGCGGTGCAGTGTGCAACGAGCACGCAGGTGGGGTGTTGGACGAACCCCCGCCTGCGCTGGCATATCAATTGCCAAGAGTTGTGGGCTGTGCTACTTGCACTGAGCAGGCTACGGCCTCTCTTGTAAGACATGCACGTGCTGGTCCGAGGACAGCACTATAGCTGTAGCGAGCACAGATCGTCAGGGTGGCGTTCGCTCACAGCAGCTAACACAACTTGCTCGACGCCTCCTCCGGTGAAGTCAACATGTGACCCGTTCCCTGCGGGCCACACACACCCCAGGCAAACTGAACTAGACAGCCGACGTGCTCTCTCGCCAGTTTATGCCTCGTGGAGAGTGGCGACTTCACCCCCGCGCACCAGCTCATTTGGAGGCTGTTCGGGTAGGCCCAGGTAAACCTGTTCGCCTCCCGCAACACCACCATTTGCCCGCTTGATATTCCTGCCCTCGGCACGGATATCCTTGCGCACAGCTGACCGCGGGATGGGTGGAAGCACACCTTCCCCCCCCAGGAGCCTCCTTGCACAGACGCTGTGCAAGGTCAGGGAGCAGGAGCACCAGGTGTTATTGGTTACACCACACCGGTCTAACCGCACTTGGCTTCAGAGCTAATGCTCTGGACAGCGACTCCCCCTGAACCATTCCCCTGACAGAGGACCTGCTCTATCAGGGGACGGACACGTTCTGGCATCCCAGATCTGACCTCTTGAACACCCATGTCTGGTCTCTAGACGGGACGAGAAGATCCTGAGATGGCTACTCCCCCTCTCGGCGGAGACCATCACCCAGGCTAGGGCCCCATCTACTAGGCGGTTACACGCCTCTAGACGGCGCCTCTTCTCGTCCTGGTGTCTCTCTCAAGGAGAAAGACCCACTGAGGTGCTCGATCAGGATTGTGTTTTCCTTCTTACGAGACTGGAGACTAACATCTCCCCTCCACGCTGAATGTGTATGTAGTCGCTCCTGCCACTCATCACGACTCAGTCGGTGGAAAGTTTCTAGGGCAACACCACCTGGTCACCAGGTTCCTAAGGGGCGCGAGAGGGCGTAATCCGCCTCACCTCCGCTCCATACCCTCTTGGGACCCTAAGTGGTCCTGGGAAGCCTCAGGGCCCCCCAAGAGCCCCTCGGAGGTTCCGATCTTCCTCACTGAGTAAGACGGCCCTCCTGACGGCGCTCACTTCCTTCAAGAGGGTAGGGGACCACCGAGCATCCTCCGTGTCCCAGGATTGCCTTAAATTCGGCCCTGGAAACTCTCACGTTAGCTTGAGACCCAGGACCGGATGCGTGCCCAAGAAGTTCCCACTACTCCCTCCGGGGCCAGGTGGTGAACTTGCAGGCGCTCCCCATAGGGGAGGAAGACCCAACCCGATCAGTGTTGTGTCCAGTACGTGCTGGACCGCACGCAGAGCTCTGTAGCTCTGACCAGCTCCGTGTCTGTTGGAGGACAGCAGAAGGGGAAGGCTGTCTCCAAACAGAGGCTGGCGCACTGGGTCGTGGACACCGTTACGACGGCATCCCGATCTCAGAGTCTCCCATGCCCATTGGTAGTGAGGGCTCACTCCACACGGAGTTTAGCCACCTCCTGGGCACTGGCAGAAGCGCCTCTCTAGCAGACATCTGTAGAGCTGCGGGTTGGGCTATGCCCAAACACCTTCACAAGGGTTAACAACTTGTGTAAACCCGGTGTCAGCCCACGTCCTGCGTGGCGACATGTAGGACTGGCATCCGGGGGGGCGTATGCCTGCGAAAGCACCTTTCCACCTTCTAACAGGTTGGGTCAGTGTGCTATCTACCTTTTCTTCTTACCCAAACACATGGCTAAGAAACTGGTACCTCACCTACCTCCCTTCTTACCCAGACACTGGTTAAGAATAGGCATTCCATCCATCACCAAACAAGCACCACCTGGGGGCTGGCTGGGCAGAGCAGCCTTCCCCCTTAGGCCGGGATACCATGTGAGCTATCACAGATAGCTCTAACCGGACCTAGTGCTACCGGACGTATGTAACACCCCCTCCGTGGGCTGTTCCGTCTGATGTATCCTCATGAGTATGGTTCCCACTCCTGGTAACCCATGAGCTTCCCTAGGTGGACCTCCACCTCGCAGTTAACTAATCAGTCCGCGCGTTCCATGCATTCTCCTCCAAGGACGAGACCATACCTATATCCACCATTTTCCTCCCCACGGGCAGGAGGTGGCCTCTGCAGCGCATTCCTGATTAAGGAAGTGGCGCTTACCCGGTGTAAACCCGAGCCGGACGGCCTCTCGCCTGTAGAGAGCTAAGGCCCCGTCCGTGAAAGGTTACCGGTCAGGGCTGTACCCATCTTTCTCTTAGAAAGCTCTGGAACCCCCCGACCACCACACTGGAAGGTTACAGTTTCGCGAAAGCATCGAGCTGACACGCCCAGGCTTGTTACCGTCGCTTCGCTAGAGATTGTGACGCGATACAGCGTTGTGGCGTTTTCCATAGGCAACCCCATCTGTCGTTCTCGACACAACGTCGAGAGACCGACAGAAAGGGAACGTCTTGGTTACGTATGTAACCTCAGTTCCCTGATGGAGGGAACGAGACGTTGTGTCCCTTATGCCACAAACACGTATCGTATTCTGCTGCAGTCGTGAGAGGCTCTCAGGCTCTTCAGAACAAGAGGTAAATGAATGCTGCACGCCGGCTTCCTTTTATACCGGATATCCGGGGGCGGAGCCCGGCATGCAAATTTCATTCGCCAAATTTCATTGGCCTTTTCTATAGTAGTCAGAGTTGATTGGTTCTCAAGGGCGAACCCCATCTGTCGTTCTCGACACAACGTCTCGTTCCCTCCATCAGGGAACTGAGGTTACATACGTAACCAAGACGATTTGTCTGTTTGGTGATGTTTGTGTTCAGGCTGTCATATAGGCACACCTCGTTTGGTCCACAGAAAAGGTTTCTTGCTGTGATCCAGAGTGATGACAGTGCAGTCCAGGAGCATATCATCAAACTCAGCAATGGAACTTGCTGTGGTCAGAAGTCCCAAAATAAGCATGGCCAGCTTGTAGTTCTTTGGTGCACTGAAAGAGAAGAAAATTAAAACATTCATCATAAATTATGTTTTGTCATTAATATGGTTATGTACTTAAAACAAGTGAGATTTTACTTACTGCTTTTTCCACAGGGATTTAGCATTTTTCATGATATGACTTAGACAGCGGTGGAGTATAAGAAGATCAAAGTCTTCAGCAGTGCCTTTCCCTGTCAGAATTCTAAAATCTGGTGAGGTTTGCAAAAAACAATTTGATTTTATATTTTGATGATTTTCTTAAATATGTCTGTACGTTAGTATTGGTTTTGACTTTGGTGTGCAATTATTACACAATGAAACAGTAAAATCACACAAAAGTGGTACTAAGGGAGATGTAGAACAAGAATCTGTTGGAGTTTCCAGAAAACAATTTGATTTTGATTTTTATGATTTTTTAAATATGTCTGTATAGAGAGGCCATTTCTTTTATTTGGAGGGCAATTATTGAAGAATGAAACAAGTAAACACCCTGAAACTTCATATTAAAATCTTCATTTATGTATAATTTAATACAATGTTTATTTTAATTTGATACTGAACAAGATTCTGAATGAAAATAAAACTTTCCCACTAAATGATTATCTTATAGCAAAATAAAGAAAAATTGAACACTCCTATCTGCTTGTTAAGCCTGACGTCACATCATATATGAAAGGCCATAAACCGTTTCTGTATCCAAGTGCTCTGAATTTATAGGCAAAGAACAAAAAATGCGAATATTCACGTATTCTGTAAAACCTCGATCCTAACCGATCGTTACGGTAAAACCCCGTATAGACGCGCACTTTATTTTAAGCGTAGATAGCGTGACCGCACTTATCCGAACCGCAGATGGCGTGACTCCTGTCTGTTTTCACAGGTTCTTGCAAAGTTGGACATATAAGTTTTTTGAATATATATGTGTCTGAAAAAACATAAGTTTGCTTTTTGAGACTTTGGAATGAAGGGGACAGAACCATTAGTGTTTATTAAACAACTTTATTTCTGTTGTTATAAAATAATATGAGTTATATGGATTTAGAAGGACATGAGGGTAAATAAGTACATGACAAAATGATCATTTATTTATGAAGTAACCCATTTAATGTAGCTTTAGTATAGCAGTCTTAACCAGTTTACACGTAACTGTGTCATTATAAATGTGTAACGTTATTAAAATGTCATAAATGTGTTTTTAGGAATCTGAGGATGATCAGTCATTCCGTCACCTTGACTTTAGAATCCTCCTTGTTGAGCAGGCAGGGGTTGTGTTCTCTTCTTCTATTCATCTTCATCCAGCCTCTTATAAGATCGTCATTGAGGGAGAAGTTGTGATGGACGGAATTAAAGACCTTACTGTCTGCATTCTATTAGGACGTCCATACACACTCCATCTGAACGTCTCTAAATAGATGAAGAACACATTTCATTTCATTCAACAGTTTCTTCTCATGTGGGCAACAGAGACTTAAGACCCAAGTTGATTGTTTCAAGTTTTAATAATTTTTCAGTTTTAAGTAATGTGTAGTCATTCAAGGACAAAGCAAATGTTGAATATGTGTTTATGTTTCTCTGCGTATCCAGTTTTACAAAATGTCTAGAGGCAAAGCATATTGTTGATTACTGTGTGCTAGTTTGTATTTAAATTGTTAATAAGCAAAAGGTTGCTTATGCTGAAAAATACTTTAACTTTTCTTGTTGACAAGTTGAGAATATTGAAGTGATAACAGTTTAAAACCTGTTGTCAATCATAAAAAACTGTTATTGTGAAACATTGTTATCGTTTTATTTTACATTTAAGCATAAAAAATGAATAGTACAATTAATTAATAAAATATATAATAAGAAACTAGTCAAATTAAATAATGTAAATTAATTTTGGCGAAGAGAGCTGATGCTCAATTGATTTGTCTTCTGCACCCACCAAAGGTTTTATGTTAATTCAACTAATTCTGCTTAGTTTCATCTCACGCAAAAACTAAAAAAGTTTAGTGGAACGGGTTTTCTTCACAATATTCTAGTAAAGTCAACTAGTTCGGGTTAAGAGTGTCGCTCTTCTCTTGGTGTCCATGTGTGTCTGTGTCTGCGTCTCTACCGTGAGCTCGTGATCACTGAGTCTGTACATGCTCAACACTTTTCTTAGTTTAGGGTCTGATGCGCTTTTGAGGGATTCTGTATTCCATAGAATTACATCAGAAACACGTCTTGGTCTCTCAGTGAAAGAGAAAGTTGAGAGAATCAGAGTTGAGCTGGATTGTGACGGAGGAAAACTGTCATTCTCTGATCCTCTCACTAACACACACATACACACTTTCACACACAAGTTTACTGAAGGACTTTATCCATGGTTTAGTAGTTACTGTAACATTTCTCCTCTGATGATCTTAACAATAAATTCATGTCTGTACCAAATACAGCAGAAGTTAATAAGAGATTAAATTGATTGTCTGCGAAACATCACAAGTTTTTTAGAACACAAACCTTTAAAGATTAATATGAAGGTAAGAGAATGTTTCTTTTCATTGAAATTTCTTTACATGTTTTCAGTATTATGTGGTGATGTGAGTTGGTCTGGGTCTGATGACAAAATCTCAAGAGGAAGAATCAAATATTGCTCTGGTCTCTGAGGTGTAACCATAACAAATATACTCCTGATATTACACTAAATGGTTTAAACAATTCTACAAAAATGTAAAAATAAAATAAAAACAGAATAATGTGAAATAATATTAGTCAGTATTATCGATGATGAATAATTGATTTTGGTGGTCAAGATAGTAAACAGCGTCTGGACAAACATGAATCTCATAGATCAGCAAAAATGCATCTAGTTAGTAATTGACTTTATTATTGAGTTTAGAGAGAATAAATGTATGTAATCTAACTAAAGCTTATATCTGATTTCAACATCATTCAAATTAAAACATTGAAACTTTACACACATCATATGTATTTATTTTCTCAACTTTAAAAGCAGTTAACATTCAAATACTGTTGTGAAAAATCTAATTTCAGTGTCATTTGATGTTCTTCACCTTTAAAATAATCTCTAATCTTCTGTTATTTGTCAGAGAAAGTCTCTGTTCATGAAGAACTCTGAAGACTATCATGTGTTCCTCTAGTAAACTCAGACAGCAGAGATAAGTGACTGATGTAATATCTTTAAATCATTGTGAACAGATTTGAAAAGTGTCTGGTGGAGAGATTAAGATCAGATGAGGATGTTTTTATTAATCTACCAGAAGAGGTCACTGTTGCATCTCAGAGAAAATCACCTTGTTTTCAGTTAAGATGAGAAACAGATAATCGATTGATCGTGTTCAAATGTGTCATGAAAGATATGAAAGTCACTTTCAGGTGCTCACAACAAAACCTTCCCATGAAAAACAACATATGTCCACCACATGCGTCTTATTTCAGTTAAAAACATTATAAATTAATACAAATTGTATGTTTCTTTCCTTCCTTGAAATGTGAAGGTTGCCTTTCTGAAATAATAAACCTTATTATTGACGTATGCCAGTGAGAAATACATCCTCCAGAGGACGCAGCCTTGGAACTGAGACGCATCTTCATCTTCTGGAGCTCAACAGACTGCAGGAGGACACGAGACTTCAGCGTCACACCATCTTGTAGCGAAGCGTCGACATGTTGGCGGTGTGAACAACAGACTTTTCTGTTTATTTCACTTCTTCATGAGGACTTGTATGTCTGTTCTCATGACCATCCACTTGGTGCAGGGAGCGCTCATGGGAGTTGTTTCGTAGTGTCACAATGCTCAATTTCATTATTTTGCATGACTTTTAAGAAAACTACAATTAAAAAGAATATTTAAATGCGTCTGAAATCTCTAATCTTCGAGCAGCAATTCAAGTTAGGAAGGCATAAGGCACATCCGAATTCAATTCGGATTCAATGTTTGTTCTTTGACCATAATCTCTATGAATGAAACGACACAAAATGAGTTAAAGCATTAAGAAGCACTGACGATAAATAAAATAGATAAATAGTGTTTAACTGAAATAAGATAAAATTGTATTTTGAAGTCAGGTCTTAAGTTTAAAAAGAACTAGCCTGTGTTGAAGTGTGATGCATCAGTCAGTTGTTAAAAATGAAGTTCCAGCTATGTTGGTGGATCCTCTGTCCCCCTTTCCTACCCACACACTAGAGATGCGCGGAGAAGCTAAAATGTCACCCGCATCCGCTGCTTCAAATAATCGCCCGCACGTATCATTTTCTCTGATATAGATATCCGCACCCGACCCGGACACGATCGTCACTTTAATTACCCAGTACATTTTCTAGCACTGTCTTTGTCTGTAAATGCTTACATCTTATAATTCGATTTAGCACACACATGATGTTCCATTTAAGAGTAACTAGTCTTATGGCTTTCATATACAGTGCCTCTCAGTCGTTGCATATTACATACCCAGCACTTGATTCATCCTTGTTAAACACTTCGCTAAAACGCTCCCACACGGTACTTTTCTTTCCTACCTTTTGTTTTGTTTTTAATTCTCCCTTTTTAAATTTCTCTCGGATCTGTTTTGCCTCCATTTCTGCTTTAAGAAATAGACCGTCCTCTACCGCCGCCAGGAGCGCATTTCTTTTAAATTACTGCAAATTAGCGCATGAATAAAAATGCATTTAAAACATATTCGTATTTTTAGAGAAATTTTGTTAATATTGTATATGATATCGTCCACCCGCGACCCACCCGCAATTAATCAGAATGTATTTTTTTATTACCGACCCGGGGATCATCCGCAGCGCCCGCGGATTTAACCGCCATCCGCGCATCACTACCCCACACACACCTCCCACCTCCAGACCAAGACAATGCTTTCAGCCATGTCTCCCAACCCCAGTGTGAAGTCTATCTGATGTGGGTGATTAGTATATTAGAGAGAGATAAAATAAGTGTTAATGCGTGTGATGTTTCTTCTAAGATCAAGTTAAAAAGTTTATAAAAGTCTTGCTCTGGTTCCTGGGGTAATGTCCCGCCTATCTAACCCCACTTCACCTGGCAAAATGTTGGTCCCATCCTGCAGGACTGACAGCCGGTGTGTGTGTCTCCTGACCAGTAATTGAGTTGAGGGGGAATGGCATCCCCCTCTGAAATAAAGACGGTCAAAATCATCCTCCTTATAAAACGGCCGTCCCCTGTTATTTTGTCAATGAATGTGAAAATATTATAGCACTATTTTAACACATAGTTTTTGCGAATATTGAATAGGCTAAAATACTGTGGACGAGGGGAACGTGCACATATAATGACATTTTTGTTTTAAATTGACGTCACATCAGTCAGCGACATAGCAGCGCAGGTTCTGGTGATTTCAGCATCATGGTCAAGCGACATGGACAGCTTGACCTGAGGGACTTCGGCTTTAAGAGGTCAAGAAGTAGCACTGAAGTCAAGTCAAGAGTCAGGAATACTTCTGATATGTCACTAAAGCCGGAATCTCTGGACAGAGGCGATAACAACACAGTTAACGATAGTTTAGAGCTTTTTTTGTTAGCTAACACCAGGTTAGACTTTACATTCACAAAGTTAATGTTAGCTTTAGTTTTTGTTTCACCTGAAATATCTTACTGCAAGGTTTCCCACAGAACTTTACAGCGGCCGCCTAAAAAACATACGCCTGCCTCCTTAACTAGCCTAAGTGGAAACACAATCGTTTTTTTAATCGTTGAGCGTTATCCGTCGTGTTACTCTGTCCCGCTATCTATCATCATTCCCCAAACATTCTACAACATATAAATGACAAGTGCGATGAAAGCCATTACAAGCCAATTCTTTTCCTTGCATGAAATGAAAGACCTGCATTGAACCGATCAGTTATTCATTTTGCTCCCTTTTTGTCTTTTCTTTGGCCAACTCAAGTTTAAGAAATATCAGGTAGTGCTTTGCATTTATATTATATGTATTATTTTCAGATTTTGTAAATTGTACATTTGTTTAATCCATTTGTTCTTGCACTTCAATTAAAGTGGACTTGACTTGAGAGGATTCATGTTTACAATGTTTCGTGAGGTTTTGTTTCAACATTTAATAGATGAATTCCCAGTAGCTTTAGGTATCATGTGCAGGGGCGATTTTCGGATTTTCATTTTAGGGGGGCTCAGCCCCCAATAAGGGTATGATTAAAAAATATTATTTGACTATTAGGGTAGGGTTGTATACTACTAACCTTATTGCTATTCACTATTTTATTGTATTCCCTGTATTTCATATATGGGAGTAGGAGTACTGACTGAGCCATATACAACACTGTAAAAAAAAAGAAACATTTAGATGTGACCAGCCACAAGAAAATTTTAGTTGGGAATGTAGATTTTTTTTACAATGAAGACTTCCTGATTCATTATTCACTGTACAAACACAAGAACAAACGTTTCTTTTAAAGTAACAACATGAATTATCAATTTGCCACTTCTATAAATCAATTACCTAAAATAAAACACAAATCCCTTTGCTATACTCTTACTCTAATGTCTCATGATACACTATTGATTCATTATTACTTAATACAAAAAAATGTATTTAATAAAACAAAACAAAATAACTCCACATGATGTATCTCTCTCTGTGCCATTTGTTGCTTTCAACTGCATAATGTAATGCCGAGATACACCTTAATATGTTTTAAATTTTCGCTTCATTTTTGTTGGAAGAAAAAACAACTATCACACTGTGATAAGGGCTGAAGGTGAACGCAGCGAAGACGTACATTGGTTGAGAAACCGAACCGTATATTGGTCAAGTAACATTATGTAAACTAGAATTACAAGAACTGCACCGATGCAGATGTCATATCATAGCAATCTATCAATAAATGCACACACACACACACACACCGTTGGTCTCCCACCAGATGCGCTGTCATCAGAACAATGATCTGTCCCTAAACACCAAATCCATTTCACCATCCCCCCTGATTTTTTTTTACAACTCAAGTACTGCATGTTACCCAACACGAAACTAGGAGACTGTCTTTCTTATCAACATGACCCGAACAAAGTTTATAATTGTGTGTTTTTATGACTTTGTAATCAAAGGTAAAGTTACGTTTTAAAAATAAGTTGCCTGTGTTGAAATGTGTTGCATGCAGTCAGTTGCATCCAGTGTGCATTTATGACACCCTTTATTGTTGTTCAGGTTTTTTTTTGTAATTTCCAGACCTTGTTGTTTCACATCTCCTTCTTTGTAGAAGAGACAAGGATGTGGTTTCAGAATCCATGGTCTTTGATAGTAATGTCTGTGAATGAAGCGATACAAGATGAGTTAAAGAAACAAGAAGCACTGATGTCAAATAGAATAGATAAAAAATGAAATACGATAAAATAATATATTAAAGTCAGGTTTTAAGTTTAAAAAGAACTTGCCTGTGTTGAAGTGTGATGTATGCAGTCAGTTGTTAAAATGTAAATGAAGTTTGAGCCAAGTTGGGGGAATCCTCTGCCCCCTCCTTCCTACCCACACAAACCCCATCATCCCCAAACCAGGACCTAGCTGTGACCCTGTCTGTCTTTTACCTGGTAAACCTGGCATGTGCTGTGGGTGATTTGTACATTTGAAAGAGATAAATTAAATGTGAACGTGGGTGACGTTTGATCTAAGAGCGAGTTGGTTTTGACTTTTATCTGACAAATGATGAAACGTGTTCGAGACTTTGGCCTTTTGTCTTCTTATCAACGGGTTCCAAACAAAGTTAATGTTTGTGTGTTTTAATGACCTGGTAATTAATGTTTAGGTTTGTGGTTTTTATGACCTGTTGTTGTGTTTCTTCCCCCACTTCAGTTGGTAAAATGTGACATTTTCATTTAAGAATGAGTTTGTTGCATGTTTAAGACTTTTACCTGCGAAATGATGAAAGTGTTTGAGACTTTGGGGTTTTGCCTTCTTATCAATGTGCCATAAACTACCTTTTACTTAAAGGAAATGCCCCGACATGTTCTTCCTGGTCATGAAGTGTTGGTCTGAATGTGAGTGTTTGTTAGACAGTGAGAGGTTTAGTGTGCAAGGGTTAAGTCAAAGATTCAGTTAAAATATGTGTTTTTCATCCTGCCTGATGTTCTTCTGCCTGTGGAAGATGTCGGGGGTGTCTGACAGGCATGTAGTGCAAGTATATCGCTGGTCTGAATTCTTAACAACGCTCGTCAATTAGCTTTTGATTAATGCACGTGCCCGACATGTTCCCTCTGCCTGTTCAAAGAAGACAATCCACATGTGTTAGCACCTCTAAACTGTCAGTTCAACACAACTATGGATTTTAGGAGTTAAGTCAAGGACTTAACAATGTTGAGGTTCTGTCCGGTCTGACTTTCTTCTGCCTGAAGATGCCAGTGTGACTGTCAACCACAGGGGCGGAAGAAATTCTGGCAACTTGGGCAGATAAAGGATCTCTTTTGATCCTCACGTTAGAAACCAAACATGTCAAAATCTGGTTTAGTGATAAACTTTATAAACCTGAAATTACAGGAAAATCATATATCTACATCTCCATTTTGTTTAGTTCTACACTGTTTTATTTAATGATTGTTTAGTTTAAGATGATATTTCAAGATCTAAAAAAAGGATAGTCCCCTAGTTTAGATCTAACCCTAGGTTAAAATATAATTGTTAGGCATTCTTTTAAAATTCAAGAATGGTAACCTTATTCTTTAAAAAAATAAAAATAGATTAGTCTATTAACTTCTTCTCATCCTGTTGAGTACAGACAGTGTCACAATGTTTTTTTTTTTAAATGTATATAGCTCTGTTAAATAAGTTGTAGCTAAGGATGTGTTTGTGTTAATAGGTAAAGAGTTTTTTTGAGGGGGGCGACCCCTCAACACTCCCACATCCACTTATTCACAGCTTAACTCCTGAGACTGCGATAGACTGCCGTGAGACTAGAGTAACTAGAGTTTCTTTTTAATACCAAACCTCTCCATAGGCAAATTTTGTGTTGCATATCTAATCCAGCGAGGAAATCCAAGAATTCCAAACAGTAAGTGTTTCTGTTATACATGACTTTAAGGGCATTTCAAATGATTCTACAGCTATATATTTGTAAAAAACGAGGTCTGGACATTATACAATTTTTTCCTGAACAAACAAAAAAGTGGTCATAAATGTACACAGGATGTACGGTCAAAGGTAAACCTGGCAGGGGGAATAAATTATGGGTAATATATCACGTTTTTGACACTCGGTCTATACAATTTTCTTCTCTCCCTCATATGGACACATCCCACACTTGAAGGACTCTGACAGAGTAATGTCAGTCACCAGCTCATCGCTCTTGCACTTTACCATTCTACTTATAACACTGTAACATGTATTTGCACATTTCTGCAAAGACTGCTGATTCAGTTTAATCGATTTATATAAACAACTTGACTTTAATAATTCATCACATTTATGAAGCGCTTTTCTGGAGACTCAAATCAATTGACATTGAAGCATCAACCTGAATGATGCCACGCAGCCATATTACACCAGAACAACACACATGCACATGAACATATACCAACAAATATATTCTTTCCGCACATTTTGGTATTATTGCAAATTGTTCTGGTATATTGTAATTTCACAACGACCTGTATGTATAGGTGTTGGTTACAACATACTTTAGTCACGAGAAATGTATTTATTGAAACTTACATTTAAAAAACAGATATCTGCCTTAAAATGTTTGTCTATTTTTAACTTTTGAAATGTGACCGTTGTTCAACTCCTGTGGCATCATGGGATAGAGACGTGTCCATCCAATGCAAATTCACAAATCTCGACGGAAGCTGTAGAACATCCGGGTGTTTTTTGCATATACTGAAGTTTCAGACAAACTGTTCATATTTATTTTCACCTTCTACAGTATAAAGTAAAGAAGAAGGCTGTATGGGACGCAGGGCAAGTTCAGTTAAAATCCCCGGATGTGTTCTTGAGACCTTTTATCGAGGATGCAACAGGTTGTGACTTGTGTGAACTTATGAACTATATTTCCTAACGGCAAAGGAGCAGTAAAACTGCATAATATTTATGTTTCAGAATTATTGTTGTTGCTTGAAGATATTAAACATTATCTGGACAAACATGAATGTCAAAGATCATCTTGATGTGGATCAGAAGAAATGTGAAATATCTGATGTTCACTAACAAACACAACACAAGAGTTTCCTGAAGGACTGCAGGGGCCTGTACCATGATGTTAGTTGAACAAACTCTGGGTTACAGGATTGGTTTTGAGTTGTCAAAACCAAACCAACGTGATCAAGCTTTGTTGGTACCATGAAGAAGCTCCAGGAGTTTCTTTGTCAACTCAAGCTTTGATCCTGAAGCTAAGATTAGTTGTGCGCGCGTGCACATGAACGAGTGACGTCGGGATCGCTAAACCAATCGCGTTCAACATGGATAGAGGGAGTTACGTAGGTTTCTTAGGAAATAATTATGCGCAAATGTTAGTAACACAAAAATGTATTTCAGCCACGGAGTAATACTGTTTCTGCTGTCTACGCAAGAGAGAACGGTTTCAGAAACACTGCTGATTGAGTTAATGCACAAGTTGAACGACTATATAGTACACACATTTACTGTAGTATACTGTAGTAAGGTTAATATTACAGTAATGTAATATGAAGTGTTTTATGTTTGTATGTACCCCCACAGTGGATGAACATATCCTGCTAACATTAGTTATCATTTAGTTTACCTTTATTAATGAGGATGAAGAACATGATGAAGTGAAACGATCTGTGTGCTGACAAAGTTAAAGAGATAAATGTACTGTACTATTCATTATGGCACAAGTGTGAATGTGAGGATTTATATTTTATGTTACTGGTGTTTCTTTTATTGTAGGACATTTCACAACCTTCCCCAGAAACTGATACCTCCAAAGGTTACAGAAGTAACACATGTATTTTGTGAATAAAATACACTAGAGAAGCTTACTCTTAATAAAGAAGGTTAAATAAAAAAAATACCAGTATGTGAACTTAGTTGTCAGTTGAAGTGTTCATTTAAAAATCCGATGGTCATCTCAATCCTGACTCTGGTTTGATTGAGGGCCATGTTGAAGTGGTTCTGCGGTCAGGATAGCAAAAACCTCTGTTATACATAGGGACCCCCGTCTCCCACCAACAGGCTATTAAACAGCCCTGTTATACTTTACCTTCCTTAAAGCACTGACAAAAACACAGATGCATAGGGAATGTTGTAGGCATTACAAGTATTAAAAACGTCTTAAACATTTAAAAATGTAGGCCTACTTTATGATACATTATTTAGGTTCATTGTAAGTGTAACTTGATAACAAAAAGATTAAAATAGCAGTGTTAAAAATATGTGATGTCACCTGTCAATTTATGGTTTTGTCTGTATCTTGCTGTAGCTGTATAATAGAAGGTTTCAGTGGACAAAGAAGATAAATGTTTCACCCAACACAGTGAAACTGGAAGTGTTCCTAGATGTTCTGCCCCACAGACAAGAATGTAAAAAATGCAATGAAAAGAAATACATATTGTATGTAGTACAATTGTATGTAATACAACAGTATAAATACATTTAATTTCATGTGTAAGGGAAAGCCAGCAAATGTCATCTCTAAAATCAGGTTTTACCTATATAGTCACCATTTTTTGACTTTTTATTTGTAATATATATTTACATCATTTTATGTTAGTATTTTTATTTTATTAAACATTATTAAAAATAACTAACCATTGTAACACGCATTGTGAGTTAGTTGCCTCACTTATATGTAAATTTGCTCGCCGCTGTTTGTTTATTTTCGATGTGAGATCTCTAATCTAGATCATAGCCTGCTCCGGAGCAGGTTAGCCGTGCAGCGTAAGTTACCATGGCGATGAACACCGATTAAAGCTGAGTTACTTTCATGGTACCTAAAACCCAGGGTTGGCGCAAAGTAATCCTTAACTTACCTGGCTAGCCACCTAAACCGGCTTCATGGTACAGGCCCAGGACATAAACACCTCCAGCTTCTGATCTTTCTGTTTGTTTTCTACTCAACTGTTTCATATCACATTTACTAACTGACATGATTTGATTTAAAGCTTCTTGTTC
>CM017898.1:1037543-1089761 GCA_008369825.1 Triplophysa tibetana
AAGTGAAACATGTATTAAAACAGGCTTAAGGAATTCTCTTTCTCTCCTTGAATGAAAGGCTCTTCAAATGAGACTTGAGAGGACTTGTTTACACACATCCTTTAAAACGTCAACATTTTTGGATCACATCACAATCTGATCATTCAGCATGTGTGTCAATCGTTGATGCTTAATAACAAGTGTTTTTAGACAATAAGACACCGAAAGAAGTGAAGAATTTACATAAACAAGCTTTGTAATACAAGCTGTGAAGTTATGGATAGAATATGTAATTGATGTTCAAACATACTGTATATACCTGTATGGCCTACTCGTGATAAAAATCACAATTATTATTTATGTTAAAAAAAAAGAAACAGCTGTATTAAAGCACTGTGGAACTTCTGTGGTATTTAACTATAAAAACAAATAATTTTATTTATGTTTATTGTGTTGAACACAAACATTTTTACACAAATTGAACATAACGGAGCCAAACAATATAAGCAGTAAAGTTTTGTTTATAATGCAAATGTTTGTGTACTTTGGTTTTGTAATTGTATACTTACATATAACTTTTTTTAATTTTAAAGAATAAAAAGGTGTGAGGTGAATGCTCGTTTCTTTATTAAATGCAAATAAATGGCGCCACCTAGAGCTAAATCTGTGATACTACTGCCACACCCCGGAGAAAGTAAACAAACTCTACAGCATTTCAGTTGGGTTCGTTCAGGTCCTGTAAAACTCAGAGACATTCATTATTTTAATATTAGGAGCCGAATTTGGTTACAACGAACATGCACAAACCTTTCTAGATGTATTTTCATAACGATATATAATATATTTAAATAAATATATATTTAAATAATGATAAATAATAAAGAAATTACTTTGATAATTTGGATCACATGTGTTTAAAAAATGTAATAATAATAAAAGTAATCCTTTTCCCACAAATGTTCTGGATTTGTCAGTTCTTTCAAACAGAAGATGTTTAGAGACATTGATCTATGACTTATACACACCTAAATATAGGCCCCAGAAATATGGATGACATGTCAGGTGCTCTCCTGTTTTTTTCAGTCAGGTCTGAATAAAAAGTTTTTTACAGTGTTCATCTTTGTTGATATTATGGTTTCAGGCAGTAACGTGCATTTGTTCTGTTTCCACTAGATACATCATTCAGAACATGATTTTGTTCACATAGTTTGAAAATGCACAAAAGCGAAGAGTAAGCTAAGCTGATGTCACCTCAGCAGATCAGGTAAGAAGAAAGTCCTCGAAATGATAAAACATATAGTCTTAGTTCACGGTTAAAAAAAAAATGTTTGGTATAGATAAGGTTTACACTTTAAAACAATGATATTTATCCTAAAACAAAACGCAGTACACATTTCAAAATACCAGAGGAAAAATGTTAAATATCAATCATCGCCAGAAGTTTAAAGTTAACACCAAGGCTTGACAACGCTTCAATATTTAGCTGCCATTTACTTTAATCCACTAGATGGCGGCAGTGGACAGAAGATTCAGAACAAGCGCGCACGTTCACCAAAGGGTCACACTTGAAAAGTTGTAAATTGCTCAATATTTTACAAGTCTGTTGGAACCTACATCAGACTGATAGTCTTTATAGTGCTCTGATAATTTTGTATAGAACTGAATCAAAATGACGGTAAAATAGCCTAATATACCGTTCAAAACAGGTTAGTGGTGATGACGTTAATCGACTGGTATAGTTCATTTATAAGATTAGCTTTTCATTTCTCGTTATTATATTAAGGATTCAAAGTTCATTAAAGTTTGCTTTATATTCGTGAAGATTATATTGATGGATCAATTGTGTATGATAGCTGAGCTCTAGATCACAGAATTTATGGGATAGCCAATGGCAGATCCTTCACTGACAAATATCATCACTGCCGCACCATGAAAGGTCACAGACAGGTGAAATAATCAAACACCAGAGGACATCAAACTGCAGAAAACAGACCAAAAACAACCAACCAAAAATACTGGCGTAGAGCAAACGACCAGGAGGTTTTGTCAGTAAGCACTGAGCTTATCATTGATCATCTCCTTTGGATTTTCAGTTGTTCTTTATTGCAGAAGGAAAAGTGTCACTCTGATAGAGTTACAGATCAGATAAAGACTAAAAGCAAACAGCTCAAATGAAGAGCACATGCTTTAAGGACACTGGGAACAGCAATATGATGAAATACACATTTTATAACATGCATGGATGTGACAGATGATTATATTCTTTACGTGTCAGTGTGTGTTCCCTGGGACCTTTGTGTTTATAACATCATGCTCTATTCCAACTGAGCAACAGGAAGCAATAATATTCATTAAGCAAACGATTCTATCTAAAGTCACTTACAAATGAGACATGTATTATTTGGTCAATGAATCGTTGCAGATTTGTTTTTTGACTCCTTCGTTGTTTCAACATGAAAATTAAAGGAGTAGAGAATTCTCCAGCGGCACAGTTTTTTCTGATGGATTCATTTCTGGATGGATGATACATACTGTACAGACTAAATGCACTTTAAGTTTCTTTGCATAAAAGCATCTGCCAAATGCCTACATGTTATATCTATACTATTATAATGTTCAGCTGGAATTAATGACACAATCACTTTTTTCACCTTTTATACCATGTATCTATCTATCTACAAAACCAAAAATTTGTGTCATTTAAATAAAATGTTTCATGTGACATATCTATCTAGAGTACTAAATACCATCTAAAGTTTCAATCGTGACTTTTACTGTCAAACTGCAGGAAATAAAGTTTTCCTCTCATCGTGTTTACCAGTGTTTAGATGTTCTTGATGTTTAAGATGTTTCAAAATCTAAATAAATATAAAAAATAATGTACACATTAAACTAGGACAGAGGCTCTGTGCATAACTGAACGTAGTCTGCTTCTCTTCTTCTTCGTCAGGAGGATTTTATGTCGGTCTGTTTCCGCCCCCTGCTGGACGGGAGTGTGAAGTGACTGGAAAAAGACGTCTGGCAGAATCACGTTTAAAAGTACGACAAAAAATAAATACATCCTCATGTTATCATAAAAAAACATAATTTTTAGAGTATGTGTTAAGTTTTTGCCTACGTTTCAATACGTTACGTTTTATTGTATGCTACATGTGTATTTATTTCTGTACTGCTTTGTTTATTTCTAAATACTTTAGTTTGGGTTTTCTATATAGTTAGGCTATTTTTACATTTATTTATACATCTTTTTATTCATTCATTTACTTCTTTGTATTGTCTGCAGAAGTGTCGTTGGTAACAATGGAGACTCAGTCAACAGAAATATTTGTGAATATAAAGAATCATAATGCTTAATGTTAATTATAAATAATAGTTATTAATATAACAAACAACGACAGAGACCACCTATGCAAGTTTTAAATAAGATTTACAATGTGGCTTCAAAGTTATTTGTTCAGAGTTGGCTTTTAGTGACGTAGATGCCACTTTCCACCAATAGATGGCAGCAGCGGTTAAATCCTCGGTTTAGAGATGTGCTTCTCAAACTTTTTCGTTAAGGGCCCCTTTGTGTTGCTTTACGCCCCCACCCCAAATAAGGCTTATAATCATAAACTTGAAAATTAATAAAACAAAAACATTTAACATTATAAAACATTTACTAGTAATACAAAGCTGGAACATCAATTATTTTGGCTGATGGTCTTATTTTTCTGATGTTTGATTTGCATAAATGTATGATATATATAAATTTCAATATTTCATAAAATGTCACGACATCCGTGGCCCCCCTGGATCCATCCTGGGGACCCCCAGGAGGCCACGGCCCCCAGTTTGAGCACCACTGGTCTAACGAACTGTCAAACACTTTAGAACTCTCACGTATTTCAGTAATTCAGACTGAATTCTGCACTGAAATTCTTCAAGCATCAGAAATAGAGTGAATGGGTTCAGTGAGCTCTATTATCACTGGAGATAACTCTCAGTGAGCCTTTTATACAGCCATTTGTTACAGCCATATACAGCTGATTATTTTGAACATTTGGGTAAACAGTGTGGGTTACAATGCATTTTATAAAATGAACTGACATGCTTCTTGGTGTCTATTACTATAACAAAAGGTGTTTGTGAATTCATGTCATTATAGAGATGTCGCTGCTTCATCTGGCAGCAGATGCTTGAACAGCCAAACCTTCAGCCTTTGCTTTTCACATATGATCAGATGATGTTGAAGTCTAACATCTTTATAAACTGATATCCTTGCTTGTTGCAAAAGAAGACGTTTTTTCCCTTATAAAACCTAAAAATAATAAAGCAATAATAAAACTGAAAGAATAAACCTGCTGTGCACTTCCACTTTTGTTTCAGTGTCGTGCTGCTCTGGTCAGACAGAGTTTAGGGTCACAGTATTCTTTTAATCAACTTCATTCGTTTAGGTTGGGTTCACTTGACAAAGGGAAAATGCAAAGGATGAACGTTTGTTTTCCATCTTTCTCTGAGCTCCAGAGTTAAACAGGCCTCTTTGGCTTCTTATGAATTGTATGACAGAAACTAGCTGGAATTACACACAGGCTCATTCAGTTCACAATTTCATGGTATTTGCTAATGCTTTGGGTTGGGTTCTTTATCATGCCAGTAAAGTCTCCGAAGACTAAAAGTGAAAATGGAAAATCTTTCCAGAGAGCGTCAAGCGTGCAGAAATGAGGCGTCTGTCGGTGCATCCTTTGACTTGTTTCAGCATCTTTTTCTTTTGCTGTGCAGTGAGCTGTTCAAAAAATACAGAAAAACAGATGCCTTCATTTATTGAAAAAGGTCCACTAGTGAAATTGTTGTTTTCTATTGTTTTATTATGAAATAAAATTAACATTTCAAATCGAGTTAAAGTTAGATTGAAATCTATACATGTATTTCTACTCTTTAAGTCCAGCACATAATGTAATACCGGATGTTTCCAGACTCTTCTTGTAAAGGACAGCAGGAAGTAAAGAGAACAATGAAAGAGAATGATTCACAACATCACCTGTGTGTAGGGAAAGCTCTTCCTGGTTACTTATTCATATAAATGCAGTTTAATTCTCATGAGTAATGTTTGAGTAAGGCGAGAGATACACATACACATGTCTTTTGTTGTGCTCATAATGAGAATGTTGTTTTGAGGACTTCTCTAGGATTTGAGATAAAAGCAATAGGCAGCTGTGTCACATTACTGGCTGTGATTTAAAATTCTGAAGAATGTATCCATTGGAGAGAAGAAACTCCCAGGATGCATTTCAGTGATAAACACTTGCCTGAAACAGTGAACAAACAGAGAAGAATGTTGAATTCAGATGCACTTACATGTACAAAGAATTATCAATACAATTTAATTGAATTTAAACGTTGTGTGTTTGAATGCTTATTATAAGAATATTGCATGCATGGTTTACATGATTGTGTCAAACTCAATCATTCTGGAAATGAAAAACATCACATATGCGTGTGTGTGTGTTTACATCATGTCCACCAGAAAGGTTTATGAGAGGTCAGAAATAGTTTGGAAAGCACCATTGAGTCCCATACGAGCATAAATCTTCTTGAGGTCACATGTGGTGTCCACTGAGAACTTATATTTCTTGCTCACATCAAGTTCTGAAATATTCACATGAGAAGATCATCAACAAACTAAGTTTGGAAGACTAAGTTCAACACATAAGCGCTGCAGATACACATACATGAATGTCTTTATAGTCCTCTTCTGTAATGATACAACTTTAAATAACTCTCCAAACAAGAAGTAATGCATGAAATTATAGAAATGTGTGGTAATGTGCAGAACAAAACTGAAGAAAGAAAGCAGCAAGATAAGACGGCCATGTTCTGCTGTTGTGTTCTGGCGTGACTCAGTCAGTGACTTTGTTTTTAAGAGACTTTACTTGCAAACACGTTCATATTTGATGTGCTCTTCATGCTTTGCAGTTTTACTTGATTGTCAAGAAATATGATTGAATGAATCCCATAACTAAACAATAACTTGAGCTTCATGATTGTGGTGATGAAGGATCATTTAGGGGAATCACTGAAAGCAGATGTTAGGGCAGATTGAAGTCAAGAATTTCTTCCTTTTTTTCTTGTTTGTGTGGTTGGTTGCTTTGTTTTTATCCTTTACAAAGCAAATTCATGAAGTAGGAAATTGCTGTCTTTCTGTCTTTAGGAAACCCGGGAAAACCTCGGTAGTTATGTTTGGCTTTGTTCCATTTGCATGTCAGACAAAATGTTTGCTTTATGTAACTGAACATTAACCTGCAGGTTACTTTAGATTTAACAAACATGTGTGCATTGCACTGAATTCAAAAAATTAAATATGTAAACAAACTGGGCTAACGTTCTTGTTTTTAAGCTAAAAGATATATGTGTGATGTTTTAGATGTGATGTGTCATTGTTATTTTGAATAGGTTTGTGCTGTTTGGACACTTTTCAGCTGTTTTTTTGTGGCGGTGTCATAATACTTTACAAGCATCATTAGTTTCCTTCATGAGTGTTACAGCTGATCAAACTTATCCTGAGGACTCTTGTCTGATCTCTCTTTGCGGGAAACACACACTTCCTCATTACCACTGCCAGTTAAACCTGTGGGGGATTTCTCAGAAATGAAAGTAAATACGGGACGATAAATTAAAGTGAAAGTAACACCAGTGAGACACGGCCAACGGGTATATAAGAAGAACAAGAAGGATTACAAAATATCCTTTATTTCAAAAAGACATCAAAAATAAATTCTCTTTTACATTTGAACAAAACACAACAAGAAAAACGTGTTCTTCCGTGATTTATGGGACAGTTTTTGTTAATCTGACACATTGTTACAGTTTTTCCTCGATTGCTTAAACACACTTCTTGAAATGATGGCTCATTTTCTCAAAACTCTAAACAGAAATAACTTTCCTTAATATCGTATTTCCGGGACAAAATGAAGCTCCCCACTCACATCCATTCAAACTTGCTGAAAAAGAAGACTTTTCCTAAAATAAAATGACACGTAAGCTCTCAGAATCACTCACATTACAACACAGTAACAGAAGCTGGTGAGATCACACGGTTACTAAAAACTCTTATTGGGATTCAAGAGTAGTTTTACAGCTGCAGTTTCTACTACAATATAAAACATTAAAGAGTGCAGAAAGAGCAAGATCCAACAATGAGCTTTAGGAAGGAATAAAAAGTGACTGTCAAGTAATCTTAGATGAAAGTAGATGAAGTAGACAAGACAAGAAAAGTAAAAAAACACATTGCATAAATATATAAATGAACATGGCATCATATGCACCTTTGGCCCAATTTCTTTACAGGATACGTTAGCAATTTCTTGGTCTTCTGATTTCTTTAGAGTTCTGCAAAAATGTAAAAAATGCTACAAATAAACGTGACAATCACGTCTTTAAGGGTGTTCACATGCTACAGTTTACTGGAGACAGAGAAGTGACATTTCTCTTATATAAAGTGTGTACTGTAACTATACTGTATTTTTACAGTAAGCAGTTTGTAGCCCTGTAGATTCTATAACCTTTTTACAATTGTGAGAATTTGGATTTCGTCCTGCCTCTTTAAATACATCATCTGTGTCTAATAGAACATTTGTCTATCATACGTATTCATTTAGATTAGTATAAGCTTCCTTCACCCTAATATGGGCCTTACTTTCCTGTTGTTTAACCTCGTTGAGAGTCGTACTGACCTGAGTGACTATCGGTCTCCATCTCAAGGCTCCTAATGATGTGAACTGATGTGTTTTGATGCTTAATACGTACTTTTCTAATCATATCTGATCGTTCTCAGGAGGAATGAGACTAAACATCAAGTCTTGTGTTTTTCCACCCCGGTGGTTTTTTATGACACCTCCTTTTAATCTTATAAATATTAGTCCTTGTACAAATAAACATTGGACTCTGATTGAACTAGACTCTTGTGTCTGTGTCAAACTTTGTCTCCTGGCCAGTAAACTCTGTGTGTTCCGTCGACTAGACTTTTCAACCGTAAAATTATATAAAGAAGGGGACATTGAGAATTTTACATTCCAACAACAATCTATCACAGTTACCTGTGCTCGTATCCATATCATCCTGAGGTTCTGATTGGCGTCACATCAGTTTACAATGTTTACTGGTTGATAAATGTTTTTTTTTTGAGATTACATCTTGACACTTCAGTTCATTATATTAGTTTTCAATTTAAACCTTTGCAAAATAAGGAAGTTTTGTGTGGGGTCTGTTCATGTTGGTGTATTGTTCTGAGAATGTGTTTAAATAGTGAATTGTGTGTTAGCAATCGAGAAATATATTATAATCTGCATTCAATGTTGTAAACATTCCAGACGGGCTGAATTCCTGTAACAGCAGTATAAAGGCAGTATGAAGCATTAGTTTCAT
This sequence comes from Triplophysa tibetana, assembly GCA_008369825.1. Classification (NCBI taxonomy): domain Eukaryota; kingdom Metazoa; phylum Chordata; class Actinopteri; order Cypriniformes; family Nemacheilidae; genus Triplophysa; species Triplophysa tibetana. The sequence goes on from CM017898.1 coordinate 1,045,923, forward strand.
TATCATCTTCTCATTTCTTATTCTGGGAATATAAAATAAACAAGATTGTGAAATGACTTTGACCTGAAGCCAGATCACTCTTGCCATCGTTTCACAATTTCAAGTAGAATGTATAATGTACAGTATGAAAAGATCTTGAAAGTGTCATGAAATGCATCTTTCAGTTCTTCATAAAGCCACGTTGGAGACGGTCTGATTTGGGCAAAAGGTTCAATATCATCCTAACTCTGTCCTGCAGGGCTGGATCATTCTGCACGTCTGACGCTCCTTTAGAAACATCCTGAGAGTCTCTGCTTCTCTCTCTGTATCCTATGACCCCAGGAGCGTCTCTCTGATATCAGACACATCTAATGCGCTTTCATTAGGAATGTTTCATCTGACCGTCTAGTAAAATTCCCCATCCACAAACACCACCAGCCGGAGCAGGTTTTCCAGCAGGAGTATGTCTGGTGTTTTTCTGGGCAGGATTGAGGTGACATTCAGAGTTTGGCATCTGAAATAAAAGAGTGGAGAAAGTTAAATGTGTGCATGTTGTGCATAGACAAATAAAGGTAACCAAACGAATAAATCTGCAAGGATGTGATTGAGGGGCGGGGCTAACTACTACAGGTATAGATCAATGAAAGACGAGGGGAATGTTCAGGTTATCTGTGTGTAAACTTTATTTTTGCTATTTTGTTTTTTTGACGTTATTAGTGCAGAAACGACACGCTTGAGCTTTAATACAAGAATGTCCGTTTACTTTCCTTTAAGTGTCAACTTTTTCATGGATGCTTTTAATTTGATGAAATAAAAATAGACAAATGATGTAAAGAAAGAGTATAAAATGATTGTGGACAACACAATTCATATTGAGATATTAACATGCAAGTGGACTTGTCAATTCTGAGAAGAGTTTGAGACACATGCAGCGGTCAAAAGTGATGTTCGGAGGGCGTATTTATAAAATATTTCCTTTAAATTAACCAAAATATTCATGGTACAAAATGGACAAACTACAGCATATAAAGGCAGTGGAGGTGTTATCCTTATTTACAAAATGCATAAAAAGCAGTGTTGGGTAAGTAACTCTAAGAAAGTAATTAATGACTAGTTACTCATTACATTTTCAATAGTGTAATCAGATTAATGACTCTCTCCTAAAAGTATTTATTACTTACTACTTTCTGTATCGTACATCAACCTTGATCAGTTCAGTGATTCAAGGATAGACATGAAACGGCTCTTTTAATTCATTCAAATAAATAATAAATAACTACACAAATGTGCGAAGGAAAGCATACATTTTAAAGTGAGACTTGATGTCAATTTCACTATATATTACAGTGTTTAGTTGAAGTACATCAGAAGTAACTGTAATTGAATTACAGACAAAATAAGAGTAATCCCTTAATTTGCTTTTTCAAGGTAAAAGTAATTCAATTACAGTAACTGATACTTATTAACTAGTTCCACCCAACAATGATAAAAAGACAGGAAGCTGACATGAAATAAAGCAAACACTGATAACGTCTGTATTGTGTGTGTGTTGTACCTGATGTGATGCGCGTGTGGCAGCATGTTATTGGAATTTGACAGCGGTCTGTTCTTCACATCTGACCGGTTGTGAATACTGCGGATTCAGAGCGTCTCTGTGAGTCTGAAGTTTTTCCACATGCTCTGCACAAATAAAAGACAAACACACACTCAAATGTCAACGAGAACACGTTTTCCATGACTCACATTCACCCATCAATCATCAGCTCAATGAGTCAATATCATATCAGACACTCTGATGTGCTTTATATTCTGACAAAGTCGACAATAATGACAGCAGTACGGTTATCACAATACACTGTGTAATGTTAACACAATTTCAAACGGTTATGGTTGTCGAGGATGCTGCTACACACTACTACAAGCAAAGGTTTCACAACAAAAAGTGGCGTCACCAAGGTTAAGGGGAAAATAAAAATACTGCATATTCATCCTCATGTCCTGTCAAACCTGTAAGCTTTTCTTTCTTCTTCAGAACACAAAGGAAGATATTTGGAAGAATGTCAAGAATCAAACTGCACCGAACCTCATTGACTTCAATCGTATGGACACAAACCACCCAAGACATTTCTCCAAATATCTTCTTTCGTGTTCCACTGAAGAAAAATCATGTAGAGATTTACAACCGCATGTGGAGGAATAAATGATGACAGAATTTGTCGTCCCTTAAATATTTCATGTCAAGCAGTCATTTGTGGTAAACGCAACACTGCCAAACTGTACATCACAATAAAGCTCTGCCCCGGGAGAAATTCTCAATGACTGAAGAGCGGTAATTACTTCTATTATTAGAATATTTCCTGGTTCTATTAAGTTTCATAAGTTTATCATAAGATCTCAGCCAATGAATCATAACAGGATCACAAACACGGCCAGAATAACACTCAATGGCTTACCTTGCGGTTTAATGTCACCGATATGTGCTCTGTTCTCATTTACTGTCAACAAAGCTGGAAAAGAAGCACAGAACACCGGTCAAAAAAGGTCATTTGGGACTTCACAGCATAAGTCACGGATGTTTGAAATGAGTCAAGGATGACACTGAATTTTTGCATGTGAATGGTGTCTTTAAATGTTCAGTCTGGTCATAAAACAAAAGAAACCTCACTGTCTCGCATTCTTTTACGTTCTTATTAAAATGTTAACAGATATGGAATCAGTAGATGAGAAGTGAAGAAACTCACTGTCTGTAGGTGCAGGGGTTTGTGGGAACTGATGTGAACACTTCGATGCTTCATTTCTTCTCTCTTTCTGACCTGACGACAGATAAACACACATGCAGATGTGCCTGTATAATTCACACTCGGTCGCTCATTTAAAAAAAAGAGGAAATCAAAAATTTCTTGCATGGTAATTAATATTATCTGTTGACCCATGTTTATTTTCATGATTACAATTTACTGTCATGTTCCCTTTTTTACAGCCTGCCTAGAAGACAGCTCCAGCTGAACCCTGCCAAGCGCTACTGGTGTTTCCGGCACACCACACGGTGCGACCCCATCTCACCATCCAACTTTTAAATACCACAATCACTCCCTTCAAAACAGCTGCTCAATGATCACATGCAAGACAACGCGGTCATGCCGATACGCCTTATTCAACATTATTCAACACATCTCTTCTGCGAATACTTGACAAACAAATGAAAATAACACAAACTCTAACCCTCTCTCCTTCTCTTAACAGTTATTGGTCGAGCTTTTGTTGCAACTATTAACTTTGTATTTGCATCTATTGTACTATTGCTTAAGCGTCTGGTAAATGACTAAATATAAATGTACACTTTGCACTGTACAATCTGCTTGTCTGTGCAGGTCTTATGATGGCGTGTCATGAAAATAGTCAGCATTGAAACAGATGTCCTGTGATTTCAGCTTTGTTTACAGCTGCTCTGTTGCGGTTTGTGAACACACGTTTCTTACGAGCGACCTCTCGCCGAGGCGTGACGCAGCACATGACTGATGCTATTCACGTGAGTCAGCAGATACTCTACTGTTTACACTCGTACAAGAACAATCGCACTTGAGCTCTCTTTAACATCTCAGTCTTAGACCTGAATGAGATTAAACGGAGATTAAACAGGCGCGTCTCAGGTATTTCTCCTGAGAAAAAGATAAATGTCATAAATGTGTCTGTCATTAGGTTCATAAGAGATGTCAACAACGGGTCACACTGAGCTCAGATTTGTGCAATCAAAAGTATTGCAGATCTTGAAATGAACTCAAATATTCCCTCTAAAATTGACTGGAATGCACATTATTTCACCTCTACAATCTACATTCATACATTTACTCGTTTGTTTTCATTTCTATTAATCGAAGGTTCTTTCAACTCAAAGATCATGTTCATCTTATACAGTCTGTTTTTAACCCTCATAAAGAACATTTTAGGCAACAGATTGGTTCTGTGAATGTTAAGGGAGCACAGAGACATGATTTCGACACATTGTCTGGTGTTTGTGTCCTTTACAGAATCAGGGCATCAATCTGTCTGATAACACGTGTACGGCAACTGTTGCTATGATGTCAGTCCTTGATGTGTAATCATGGAGTATGTGAGTGAATAAGAGGTTATTCAGCTTCAGTCTGTGTGCGTTATGTGTTTTTTAAAGGTAACTGAAACCTTCCAGTGAAATGTCATGGTGTAAACATTTTTGAAGCTGGCGCGTGAGATGAAAATCCGAGAGAATGACTCACTGTCATCTGACTTTAACCTGCAGGAAACACACAGCCGACTCATAAATCTACTCCTGTAAATCTCACCGTTTCTGATAGAGGCATACGCCAGAAACAGTGATCTAATCTCCGTAAATGTAAACAAGCAAGGAATTCCCTATTTGTGTTCCAGGGCTTTTAAACTCTACTCAAAGTCGTGACATAAAACATGGTAATACCGCGGTATATTTAAAACAGCAAAAGTAGCCCAGTTAACAGCTGATGGAATCATGGGAAATGACGTACTGTGTTTTCTTCTATGGTGGAAGATGGAGATGAAGACAATGACCAGTAACACAACCACCACAGCGCTGATCCAAACATACTGATGAGAAGAACCGGACGGAATTTCATCTGGAAACAGAGATCTAACATTACACTTCATTCCTCAGAACGGGAAAATGAACATTACATTATCACCTGCCACCAAAACTCAAATCAAAGGAAATTTGAAGGGCGTCATATTGTATGAAAGTAATTCTCCTATTGAAATGTAGGATAGTTACTGAACTCATTGAAGATGAACGCTGTCAGCTTTTAAATAAATAATTGCCATTTTAGATCCAGAATCTGTTTTAGATATGTTTTATAAATCTAGAGGGATATTCAGATTTGATTGGATTAAATATTTACATCTTACACAAATCACAACGTCAAGACTTCATTTGAGCAATGCAGAAGAAAAAAAGATTTTATTAAACAGGAAATAATTTCATTTAAGAAATAAACACTTGAAAAACAACCGTAAAGACATTATAGTCGCTCTACTTTATTTAATCACACTGTCTGATCTGAAGTCTGCTGGAAAAACACAGCAAAACTTTCACGCCTCTTTATTCATCAGAAGTATCTGTTTTGTCTTTATCTCTGTCGTGTTTTACGCCCTCTCGCGCTGTCAAGGAAAATTCTCCCCACTCACAAAACGTCAGCGATGGAAAAAAAGAGCGAGTGGGCTGATAGACGGAGTGTCTGTGGATGTCAAGTCCTACACGTTTCACTATCAAAGTGTTTGATGAATTTCTCAAAGATAAATGTCAAACTCACGGGGAATAATGAAAGTGGCCGCCTGTCTGACTCGACCCTCCGTCAGAAAGGAGCAGGTGTAGTTTCTCCAGAGGTCTCGTCTCACCGCTAGTCGAGTGGTGACGTTAAAGAGATCTTCATTCGTGGACTGTGTGCTGTTTCTGGATTTCCCTGTGAGGTTTTTATTCTGTCCGTCGCTCCAGAGAATCTGCGGCAGCGGGTATCCCTCGAACTCACACGACAGGTCCACTTCGTCTTTTGATTCGGTTTTCTGCACATTTTTCTTGACTGGATTGTGAATTGCTGGATGCAGAGAAACAGACGACAGTGATGAGCGTGTGATGGATAACCAAAGCACGCAACACATGATTTGAGACTCACCCGTAACACTGAGCTTGATGTCTTTGTAGTCTCCATCGTAGCCTCCATCATCTTTCACTTTGACGATGCACTGGTATATTCCCGAATCTTTGATCCTGAGCTTTTTTAATTGTAATACGGCTCGATTCTGATTCAGTTGCTCCTGGATGAGATGAGCTCGCTCTCTGAACTGCGGGTCGGTGAAGTTCTGCATTTTTCTACCTCTCATGTATCTGTAGACCTCCTCTTCGGGCTTCGGATCGATTCTGCGCCATATGACGTGGAGGTCAGAAAGGCTTTTGACCTGTGAGAACGTGCACACGAGTTGGATGTCCTCGTGGAGCCGTGCCTCATATGCACTCTGCTCCATATCAACTGTGAACAGGGCTGAAGGGAGAAAGAGTCAAATATAAGTCAAACAACTCTCTTTGATAAGCATTTTATACTGCTGAACATAACAAGTAACTTAAAGAGACAGTTCACCAAAGAAATTCATAATTTCCTTCCCCCAACTTTGTGCAATTTCCTTAGTTCTGATGAACACAAAGGAAGATATTTTGAAGAATGCCAGTAACAAAACAGATTACATCCATCATTGACTCCCATTGTATTTATTTTCGCTACTATGGGGGATGATGTCTGTTTGGTTACTGACATTCTTCCAAATATCTACCTTCGTGTTCAGCAAAACAAAGAAATTTTACCAGGGTTTAGAACAACTCGGGGGTGAATAAATGGTGTTTTTGTGTGAACTGTCCCTTTAATGCTGGTAAATTTGCAAAGGTGGAAGTTTAATTTGTTTTAACACCCAGATGAAAATGCGATTTCTTTCATAGCTCAGGGCATCTAAAAGAAGACATTTACACTATCTCTTATATGTTTCTCCTACAGGAGACATAAAAATGCAAATGAGCGCAGGATGAAAAGATCTGAATGGTTTCACAATAAGATCTCATCCAAGAGAAAACAGAGAGATGAATCTGAGACGGACCTGAGACAGCTGGCCAGAGCAGAGCCTGAAACACCAACACCAACATCATCTCCTCCTGTGGGCAAAAAAACAAATCGTTCAGAAACCGCAGAAGACCCTAAAGCTCAGCATGAGAAGGTGATGAAGACGTGTCGTGTGATTCTGTGAATCTGCTGATTCATGTGCTGAAGTGAATCAGCATTTCACAGAAAAACAACAATTTGCTTCCTCAAATGCAAATGAAGAACAATCACAAGCTGCATTTATAAGAGTTACAAAGCATATTTGTGTTCCTCTTCAATATGTGTGTGATTCTATGGGAAGACAATCTATTAACATCTGTTAATTTGCACCTTCATCTCATGCCGAGACACAAATAGGGCGATAGTTCTCAAAAATTGAAATGGAAATAAAGAGACTTTCATCCTAAAATACCTCCAGCTGGTATTGTAGACAAACATACATTGAAAATGAAAACACTAAAATCCATTTCAACATTCTCTGGTTCTTTTAAACCAACGTTTGAGTTTGTCCATATTTTACCCGGTTTAAAAACGACCCATCAGAAACTCCTTAAACACTGTTGAAGCGGATCCAAAAATACACTTAGAGACGACCAAATAAGCTCAGAGACTTTTTATCACATTGCGTCACAACATGATTCCCGTTTGTGCTTTGTCATTGTTTTTATGACCTTACTGGTATTCAAAAAACACGGATCATTGAAAGACATAAAGAATGAGCAGCTGAATGTGTTTCATTCAAACTTTTGACAATACTGTCTAGCATCACCTAATAAAACACACGGGTCGACTCTAGTCTACGCTTCTGTGTGTGTAAAGAAGTGTTTCCCCCACAACACGTGCAGATGACACACAGATCTTATCATCATGACTAGTCATATTAATAATAATGATAAGAATCACTGTGGCACATGGAGGAAGCTTCTGGTTTTCCCTTCAGGTTACTGCAGGTTATGTCACCGCAAGAAATTGTGAAATATTGTGTTTCAAAAACACCCCCATGTAACACCCAAACGTTAACATGAACACAATCTATTTCCAGATGTAACACCCCCCCCCAGACACAAACACACACAGAGAGCTGACATGAATGATCTCACAATGATGAAAAAGTAATGGTTTTGAGTTTCAGAATGAATTCTAGTCGATGTTGGGTATCTCGGGGTTCAGTGACTCACTTTACGAACAGCTCGATGAAACAGCGTTTTGGATAGAGACACTTATACCCATATACCACACCATTACTTTATATACAGTAAAGAAAAGCCAAAGAGGGAAGACTCGGGTTAGCTGTCACACTTTTAGAGAGAAAGCTTCTCTGGTTTATTTCTAAAAGTTTTTTCTTTATACTGTAGGTACGTAATTTATGTTTATACCCCCCAAACACACGCACACACATGTATTTATTATATATTTATTATATATGTGTTTATTATCTCCGTGGGGTCAGTCCACAGGTGTACAATACTGTACAAAGTGTATATTTAAAACCCTAACCCAACCCCTAAACCTGAAGATCGTAGAAAACTTGAGCATTTTTAGATTTTCAAAAATTACCCTTTAATACAATTTATAAGCTTTTGAGCCCATGAGGACCTCAATTTTGGTCCCCACAGTGACATGGGTCCCCATAAGTTGGTGTGCATTCAGGTTTAGGTCCCCACTAACATATAAAAACCAAGTCCACACACACAAGCACACACAAGCACACACACACGTACACGCACGTACAAGCACGCGCTGCAGTAAATAATTCTTGCTTGCTTCAGTTTGCACTTACTTACAGGAATAGTTTAAGATTTCAGATAAGTGAACTTTGAATATGTCAATATTCCATAAAACTGTAAAACAGTACTTTATATCTCATGACTGCTGCTATCATAAAGTTCAAACACTTTAGCATTTACATGGTACTCAAACACGATTTAAAGTATCTCATAGCACATATTTAAACAATTTATTGTATGATAATTCAGACCATAATCAAACTGGTGAATGTAAAAGCTTGTTTACAGCCTCTATAATGTGTTAAATGAATTCATGCGATCCCAATCTTACAATAATAATCAAGCATTTTATTGTGTTACGGTTGAAAGAAGAATGCAATATTGTCATTAATGTGTGTAAACAGTGACATCGCTACACAAACAGAAAATACCACAACAAGTTGAAACATTGTTTCTGTACAGCACGACACTAGCAAATTGCAATGTCATTTGTTTGACTCAAAAGGGAATCGCACAATTATAAAATAATATACTGGTTATTGTATTAAATTCACTGCATCTGATAAATGTTAACACTGCAGAAATGAAGCTGGCATGAAAACCACACAGAAAGAAATAAACCACATATAAAGCGTTAAACAGCATTACAAACAACACAATATTCTAGAGTGTCACATAAGACTAAAACTCAAGAGAGTAAACATGTTAATCTCATGTAAAACTGAAGATTATTGCAGTGTTAGTACAGAATATAACTATGAAGTTCGTTACTTACTGATGTGAATGAGTTGTGTGCCTCTTGTGGGGATGAACAGCAGTGTGTGAACTACGAGCCTGATCTTCAGTGTTAAATCCGACATCTTGGTTTTAATGTTGCTATTGGTGTTTCGGCTGTGACGTAAGAGCCACGTGTTGCGCGGATGTTTTGAAGCTCGTCTCGTTTCAACTTGAAAAGTCCGTCCGGTGGTTTTGTTACACAACGTTCAAGAACTCCGTCGTCGATCCGGATTTACGAGTTTCCTCACTGGACCGGAACTCGTCAGGGACCCGGTAAAAGATGTCTGGGAAAAACAATTGCATCTCAGTGTTTTCAAAATTCATTTTAGCATGAAAAAACGGGGAATTCATAAATGATAAGGAAACGCGTTGATTGACGCTCGGCACGACCCAAATATCGAAGAGTTAGTCTAACATTTCTGTTTTGTTGATAACATGGTGGATCTAAACATATTCGGTTTTAAAGTCTAGTATATTTTCCCAAAAGATAATCAGCAGTTTTGGATTGTTTCTATTTCTCCTTCATACTTCCTTATTTGTCTCCTTTGGGTGTTTGACTAAACGAGTTTCATTTCGACCAAAAGACGGATTAAGAGGAAAACAGTGTCACTTTTCCTGCTCAATACATGAATAGAAAGCGATGATCCTGTTCAGATGTAAAAGGTCTTAGTAAAATTGTAATAAGTGGGTTAAACTTTCTTAAAGTGACAGTACACCTAAATATGAATATGTCATCTGTCATCTCTGTCAGAACTATTAAAGCGACCACAGTAACAAAATAACAAAAGACATTCATAAATATTGACATTTCATTCTTTAGTGAGCTTTTCTTTTCAAACTAAATAAAGTTGAAGTATATTATGTATAAAGAGATATTTAATCATTATCTCTGTCATATTTAAATGCTGCATGGCTTGCATTTACATTTAGTCATTTGGCAGACGCTTTTATCCAAATCGACTTACAGTGCACTTATTACAGGGACAATCCCCCTGGAGCAACATGGAGTAAAGTGTCTTGCTCAAGGACACACTGGTGGTGGCTGCTGGGATCGAACCAGCAACCTTTTGATTACCACATGCACATATTGTAAAACTAATATCTTCATTCCTATGACGGTAAATAACATAAAGGGAATTTTGTTTGCATGGCATGTGGGGAAAACATAAGCATCTCATTTCAATAATCCTGTATGGTGCACGTGTCATTATTGGATGGAATATTTTGAATGTGATCATCATCAGATCGACAAGATTCCATTATTAGATTATAAACGCTCTTACTCGGGTTTCCCATTTTAGTTCAGGACGAACTCGTTCAGGTGTGCAGGAATTTCCACCTGGCACCTGTGATGTGTTATCATTTGTGTTTCTATATGTTCTGTTGGTATATATTTATGTTTCTGGAGTTTTTCTCCTCCCAGGAAGACAATCAGCGGGGAACATTCTCACTGGGGTTTTTATGCTGGTTGGAAGCGTCACGAAAGAAGATTTGTCAGATTGGACTTTTGGATTTCAATTATATTCACACTTGTCATCCCTGTGAGAACCAGCCCCTCTGTCTCTTCTGATGTGATGTGACTCATTGAAGTGTGTCATTTCCAAATAAATTATGTGTTGCAATCTTTGATTTCAAAGACATCAAGTCAAGCCAAACAGTTTGGGCAAATGAACCGTCAGCATCCGGTCTTTTTATAACCTGAATGATTACGGTCAGTGATGGTTTAGTTTGTTTTAAGAGTGACTCTGTCATTTGATTCTGTTAAATGTCAGCTACCATGAAAACTAAGCAGTTTTATTTTCTGTATTTGTGACATGGTGTTTGAGTCATTCAATCATCAGTATTGTAGAAAAAAGACAAAGGTGACTCATAAGAAAGATTATTCTGTCCACTAGATGGGGTGCTTGCCATGCATGTTGTAAGGGCTCATGGTTGGACTCAGAAGCTCCTGTTGGAAGAACACATCTTTACATCTCTTCTCCACGCCACTTGGACACTTCTTCTCTCTCATTTTTCACCACCTTAAACTGTCCACTTCAAAGTTTTCTTCGAATCTTAAACAGACACATTTAAGCTAGACTAGTTGCTCTGTGGGCTTTTTGCTCAGCACGAACTGCTGCAAGTATAACAAGAAGTGGTCAGGGGAAAATATCAGGCGACTTCCCAATTTCAAAAGCAGAAAATAAATAGATCTCGGGGCAAATGACAAATGGGTATGGTGCTGTGTTAGAGTTTGTATAAAACACACACACTTCATAGTAACAGTTTTTAAGAGTAGTTTAATATCTTGCAGCTCAATGCAGTGGATGTTGCTAAGTTGGGTCATTTAAAGTTGTATACTGTGTTGATAAAAAAATAGTTGTTGGCATTACACTTGTTTCTAAAATGTCATGCATACAACATTTTAAGTGTTAAAATACTTTTATGGGTCCTGTACATTATAGGTAAGAAATTGACATCAACCCTTGTGTTCAAAAGTGAACATCATGGTCCTTATATAGTTCTTCAGGTCATGTGTCAATCAGAGTCTCTCTAAACAGAGTCAACGGGGCAAAGTTCTGCATCACTACAGACTAAAGGATTTCAGCGTTTGATCTTTACATCTATAAAGCCTTTGGATAGAAAACACTGCATCGCATCTGGTTGAGTCCAGGAGAACACCACATGATGTATTTGTCCTGTACGAGTGCACACAAGAAAACATGTTAGGATGTTTATAGCGTGATGTGCATATAGTGTTTAACTAAAGTAAGCACTTCAAATTCAAATGATGAAGACACAGTCTGATGAGGATGAACCGCTCGTGTCCTCCTCATTCCTCTTTTGTATATTTATATAGCATTTTTATTTTTGTGTAATCTATAATATGGGAGACATCTGACATTTCTCAAACTCACCTCAGGGCTCACAGCTCATTCATCTAGAGGTACATTTTCAAACTATACATCAAAAACAGATTTGGCATTTAGCTTTCTGGGAAAGGTTTGCTAGTTTTACAATATTGCTTTTAATAATACATCACAGATTCTTACAACTGGGCCGCTTATATGGAAAACTTTTCCGTCTCACAGGTTCACATCGTTCAGTCACATCTGATCCTGTGACGTGCATCTCCATCACTGCTCTCGGCTCCTTCATGAGGTCTGACTTTATCTTTAGAAATCACAGAACATGTTGAAACTTGATTATAGTGTTTACATAGACCAGAATAAAAAAATAACATGTAGTGATAACACAGGTAGAGGAGCTGCTGCTTTGAAGTTTTGTTCAGTTTCTAAAACACCAGACTAAGAGTTTCTCCAAGACAAATCTCACTCTCTGGTCTCCAGTTCTCTCTCTCTCATACACAATTCTGTTTCTTTGGCTTGTAGATTTGTATGTTATGTTATGCTACCTAATGGATTATTTTCCAGACCTTTATTTGTTGCTTTCAGATGCTCGCTTTCACTTTGAAGTTTCTTATTGTAGACCTTTACTTGATGCGACTTTTAAAGCATCCAGTTGGTCATCTTTGAGCTTATTCTGTCTATTTAAATCTGTGACTTTTTCATTCTTATGATCTTTTGTTGTCTTTATCTTTTCTGTATTAAGGGAATGTTTCATTGCTGTATACTTTTCATCAGATTCTCTCTGAAAATAGTTTTTTGCTTTTTCCAGCGACTTAAAATGTTGTGCAAAATGTTTGTTCTTTTCTTCTGTCTGTGACATTTCGTCAATGGTGAAAAATACATTGAAAACACTGTCCTCTGTGATAGATTTGCTCTCAGTGTGTCTCCTTGAATACATCTTGGTACAAGCGTCCTTAATAAAGGCATCATCACCTCCAAGAACCACAAATGTAAGCGGTTCATTGTCATCTCTGGATGGTCTTGCTTCATGTCAGAATAATCCATCTGTTGAAAACAGCATCAACCAGGTTAGACAATAAATACAGAAGAAAACATTCACTGATGGTTTCAATGACAGATAATCTCATAATGCTCAGAATGCTTTAAATGTTAAAGTTGGGCGTTATTTTTATAATGTAATGTGCGATTTTGTTTAAGTGGTTTAATGAGGTGATATAAGCAGACAAAGGTGAAAGGAGTTTAACAAGACAACTATAAATATTAACTCACGTTCATTTGTGTCCTCATCTTTTGCAAAAGTTTGCTGTAGTTTTGCAGCAGGTTTGCCAGTAACTTACTGTAGATTTAATTTACACTGTGGTTTTAAACATAAATTTACCTGGAACTTATATTTTCATTCATAAAACAAGCCTAAAATATCTTAGGTCACTCTTCTTGTCATGTATATCTATTGTAATTTAAAAAGTTTTTCAAATTTTTACATGACAGAAATGTTTTAGGAAGAATGTTTTTTTTGCAGCGTTGCTGTGCTAATGCCATTCATGAGACCAGTGGTCTAGCTCAATTTGATTCTCAAAAGTCAAAGTGTTTTAATTTTGCTTTAAGTAAAGTTTATCTCAAATTGAAAACAGTACAGCAAGTTATATAGTGTACACATAAGTATATTTAACAGTTAATGGACTATTGTTGTTTTTACCAAACACATGTGTTCCTGTGTATGTGTACTGCAGAAAGACCCAAAACTGGAAATAAACCTTTTCCATCCAGTTTAAGCAATAATCTGTATCATAGTTCATACAGCTTCTGTTCTCTGTTCAACAAACATACACAACCAGTACAAAAGTTATAATACATTTGGGTGAAAGGTTTTCCTAGACAAATATTTTTAAGGTTTTAATACCTTTTAAATGGGAACAATTTCATTTTTTTTTTAAATCATCTAAAAATTCTGCTTGACAAAATGACATGAGAACAGAATATGGCTGCAAATTCTCAAATAGATATACAATACAAAATAAAATTCTTGTTTATGAGCTCACTAGATTATTTTATTGCGTAGAAATTGTGAATGCTTGAATTTAAAAATGTCTCTTAAAAAGAGAGAGAGTGGCAAATGTGATGTAAATTTTGTAATAATGCGCCATCTAGTGGTTTTCAGAATAAAGTCAAATATATCAGAGACATTTGGCCGATGACGTCACAGACACTTTGACTGAATGAATTTGACATGCCAGATCAAACACAACCAGTCCATGTTTCAAAAGCTCACGATAACAAGACATTCATCTTTCAAACAATACAACAAAGCATGATAATTCTTAAGAAATATGACTTTGAAATTGTTTTCTTTGGAGTATTTGAGATCTGAAAAAACTGAGCATCTTTCCTGTAATTTTCACCTGTTTCTCCAGTTTTCATTTTCTGCAAAGAAACGAAATAGATACAATACATTTCCTAGAAACTTGGTACAAATATTGTTAGTAGTTCACAGAATGAAACCTAAACATGTAACTATGAATAGTATTTTAAAATCTGAAAAACTGTCTCTTAATGTTTTCCACGGCTGTATAACGTGACATCAATGATTCTGGACTGGAGAGACTTTCTGCTGTCTTGACTGTTAAATTACATTTACAGTCTTCAACAATATGAATGCATTTAATTGTGAATATACTATTTATCAAAAGCTAATATAATAATAATAAGAAGAAGAGTGTTATCCGTGTTATCAATAATATGGTTGTGTTTGTTGACTGTAGTTTTTTATTGTATGTGTATAAAGTCTCAAAACCTAATCATGAGATAATGAGCATTAAAGTTTTATTTCAATAAATAATTTTGCTATCTTTGACATGGTCGTACTAAGTCAATATTAAGGATATCAAGGATATATTTGAACAGAATGTACTTTCAATTATTTACAGATTTTATGTAGAAAACAGTTATTTACAAAAATGACTTTAGCTGAGTTTTCACAGAATGGGCCACATATTTTCTTTTAAATAATAAAAAATAGAAAATCTAAATAGATGAAACAGAGATACATGTCATCAAAAGGGACTGTGGCTGGATGCATTTGTCCATTCAAAGTGTGTCTTCAGCCAAAGCTTGGTCTTCAGAGACACCAGGCACTATACAAAACAGATACAAAATCAGTTTTAGGTGCATATATTATGCTTTTTCATGTCATTTTTATAAGCCGTTTCACTTTATTATTGTATCACTTGCAAAACTGGTAAAAGTATTTCTGTACCACCATAATCTCAGTCTTGATATTGGCTTAGCTAATGCAAAATTACAACAGAGCTGGAAAAAAGTACATTTATGAAATGTTGGAATAGCAAAAATATCTCAGTTGAACTAATAATCTTGGTTGGACTAAGTTGAGACCATGTGTCATGTAATAACTGTCACGTATCTGTTTCCCCTTGTTTTTGTGGGCTTTTATTTTGTATTTTCAAGTTCCTGTGTCATGTTGTAGTTCTTTGTAGTTCTTTTGTTCATTGGTCCCCTGTTGATTGTCTCCCAGATGTGTCTAGTTAGCACTCAATAGTCTGTGTATACACCCCAGTGTTTCTCTTGTTAGTTGTCCGGTTTTTGTTGTTTTGTAATGTGTTTGTTGTGCCATGTTCATTGCCTAGGTTTTCCTCGATGTTACTTTTATATTAAACCTGGTATACATACACAAACTATGGAGTGCACATCTGTGAGACAATCAATAGGGGACCAGTGAACAAAAGAACTACAAAGACCTTCAACATGACACAGAAAACAGGAACTAAGGAATGCAAACTTAAAGACCCCAACAACCAGAGGAAACAGAAACAGATATGTGACGATAATGGTGGTAAAAACATTTAGCTTTAGCGACATTGTTAATTCAAGAAATAAACAATGTCTTTGTTTCCCGGACAAGGATTAGTTTAAATCAGGACTAGACCTTAGTTAAATTAGGATATTTAAGTCAATTTGGAAAACGATTTTACAAACAACTTTACAGGTCTGCATCTTGAGACAAAACAATCGTACTCATATATTTTAAGTTATGTTAGTGCACATTGTTTTAGATCAAGACACATCTAACATATAAGTTAGTTCAGGACTAGGCTTAAACCCTATCCGGGAAACCGCCCCTGAAAGTCTGCTATATTGGAACAACTACTTTGTACTTTAAATATGGAGAAGTGATTTTCCAACTAAAGATATACTAAAGTGGAACTGTTCAAGTATACTTTAGGTAGAAGTAATTCTTACTTTGTGGTGGCTCTAGCAGCATGCTGTTCCTTCTCACAGGTTTTAATCTTTCACAGACGTTTGATTCCTTGACTTGTAAATCATTCTCTTTGCTCTCCAGCTCTTTTTCATTTTCTTCAGGCACTAAAGATAAAGAACAAAGCATTCAGTATTGTAGAAAAAAGACAAAGGTGACTCATAAGAAAGATTATTCTGTCCACTAGATGGGGTGCTTGCCATGCATGTTGTAAGGGCTCATGGTTGGACTCAGAAGCTCCTGTTGGAAGAACACATCTTTACATCTCTTCTCCACGCCACTTGGACACTTCTTCTCTCTCATTTTTCACCACCTTAAACTGTCCACTTCAAAGTTTTCTTCGAATCTTAAACAGACACATTTAAGCTAGACTAGTTGCTCTGTGGGCTTTTTGCTCAGCACGAACTGCTGCAAGTATAACAAGAAGTGGTCAGGGGAAAATATCAGGCGACTTCCCAATTTCAAAAGCAGAAAATAAATAGATCTCGGGGCAAATGACAAATGGGTATGGTGCTGTGTTAGAGTTTGTATAAAACACACACACTTCATAGTAACAGTTTTTAAGAGTAGTTTAATATCTTGCAGCTCAATGCAGTGGATGTTGCTAAGTTGGGTCATTTAAAGTTGTATACTGTGTTGATAAAAAAATAGTTGTTGGCATTACACTTGTTTCTAAAATGTCATGCATACAACATTTTAAGTGTTAAAATACTTTTATGGGTCCTGTACATTATAGGTAAGAAATTGACATCAACCCTTGTGTTCAAAAGTGAACATCATGGTCCTTATATAGTTCTTCAGGTCATGTGTCAATCAGAGTCTCTCTAAACAGAGTCAACGGGGCAAAGTTCTGCATCACTACAGACTAAAGGATTTCAGCGTTTGATCTTTACATCTATAAAGCCTTTGGATAGAAAACACTGCATCGCATCTGGTTGAGTCCAGGAGAACACCACATGATGTATTTGTCCTGTACGAGTGCACACAAGAAAACATGTTAGGATGTTTATAGCGTGATGTGCATATAGTGTTTAACTAAAGTAAGCACTTCAAATTCAAATGATGAAGACACAGTCTGATGAGGATGAACCGCTCGTGTCCTCCTCATTCCTCTTTTGTATATTTATATAGCATTTTTATTTTTGTGTAATCTATAATATGGGAGACATCTGACATTTCTCAAACTCACCTCAGGGCTCACAGCTCATTCATCTAGAGGTACATTTTCAAACTATACATCAAAAACAGATTTGGCATTTAGCTTTCTGGGAAAGGTTTGCTAGTTTTACAATATTGCTTTTAATAATACATCACAGATTCTTACAACTGGGCCGCTTATATGGAAAATTTTTCCGTCTCACAGGTTCACATCGTTCAGTCACATCTGATCCTGTGACGTGCATCTCCATCACTGCTCTCGGCTCCTTCATGAGGTCTGACTTTATCTTTAGAAATCACAGAACATGTTGAAACTTGATTATAGTGTTTACATAGACCAGAATAAAAAAATAACATGTAGTGATAACACAGGTAGAGGAGCTGCTGCTTTGAAGTTTTGTTCAGTTTCTAAAACACCAGACTAAGAGTTTCTCCAAGACAAATCTCACTCTCTGGTCTCCAGTTCTCTCTCTCTCATACACAATTCTGTTTCTTTGGCTTGTAGATTTGTATGTTATGTTATGCTACCTAATGGATTATTTTCCAGACCTTTATTTGTTGCTTTCAGATGCTCGCTTTCACTTTGAAGTTTCTTATTGTAGACCTTTACTTGATGCGACTTTTAAAGCATCCAGTTGGTCATCTTTGAGCTTATTCTGTCTATTTAAATCTGTGACTTTTTCATTCTTATGATCTTTTGTTGTCTTTATCTTTTCTGTATTAAGGGAATGTTTCATTGCTGTATACTTTTCATCAGATTCTCTCTGAAAATAGTTTTTTGCTTTTTCCAGCGACTTAAAATGTTGTGCAAAATGTTTGTTCTTTTCTTCTGTCTGTGACATTTCGTCAATGGTGAAAAATACATTGAAAACACTGTCCTCTGTGATAGATTTGCTCTCAGTGTGTCTCCTTGAATACATCTTGGTACAAGCGTCCTTAATAAAGGCATCATCACCTCCAAGAACCACAAATGTAAGCGGTTCATTGTCATCTCTGGATGGTCTTGCTTCATGTCAGAATAATCCATCTGTTGAAAACAGCATCAACCAGGTTAGACAATAAATACAGAAGAAAACATTCACTGATGGTTTCAATGACAGATAATCTCATAATGCTCAGAATGCTTTAAATGTTAAAGTTGGGCGTTATTTTTATAATGTAATGTGCGATTTTGTTTAAGTGGTTTAATGAGGTGATATAAGCAGACAAAGGTGAAAGGAGTTTAACAAGACAACTATAAATATTAACTCACGTTCATTTGTGTCCTCATCTTTTGCAAAAGTTTGCTGTAGTTTTGCAGCAGGTTTGCCAGTAACTTACTGTAGATTTAATTTACACTGTGGTTTTAAACATAAATTTACCTGGAACTTATATTTTCATTCATAAAACAAGCCTAAAATATCTTAGGTCACTCTTCTTGTCATGTATATCTATTGTAATTTAAAAAGTTTTTCAAATTTTTACATGACAGAAATGTTTTAGGAAGAATGTTTTTTTTTGCAGCGTTGCTGTGCTAATGCCATTCATGAGACCAGTGGTCTAGCTCAATTTGATTCTCAAAAGTCAAAGTGTTTTAATTTTGCTTTAAGTAAAGTTTATCTCAAATTGAAAACAGTACAGCAAGTTATATAGTGTACACATAAGTATATTTAACAGTTAATGGACTATTGTTGTTTTTACCAAACACATGTGTTCCTGTGTATGTGTACTGCAGAAAGACCCAAAACTGGAAATAAACCTTTTCCATCCAGTTTAAGCAATAATCTGTATCATAGTTCATACAGCTTCTGTTCTCTGTTCAACAAACATACACAACCAGTACAAAAGTTATAATACATTTGGGTGAAAGGTTTTCCTAGACAAATATTTTTAAGGTTTTAATACCTTTTAAATGGGAACAATTTCATTTTTTTTTTAAATCATCTAAAAATTCTGCTTGACAAAATGACATGAGAACAGAATATGGCTGCAAATTCTCAAATAGATATACAATACAAAATAAAATTCTTGTTTATGAGCTCACTAGATTATTTTATTGCGTAGAAATTGTGAATGCTTGAATTTAAAAATGTCTCTTAAAAAGAGAGAGAGTGGCAAATGTGATGTAAATTTTGTAATAATGCGCCATCTAGTGGTTTTCAGAATAAAGTCAAATATATCAGAGACATTTGGCCGATGACGTCACAGACACTTTGACTGAATGAATTTGACATGCCAGATCAAACACAACCAGTCCATGTTTCAAAAGCTCACGATAACAAGACATTCATCTTTCAAACAATACAACAAAGCATGATAATTCTTAAGAAATATGACTTTGAAATTGTTTTCTTTGGAGTATTTGAGATCTGAAAAAACTGAGCATCTTTCCTGTAATTTTCACCTGTTTCTCCAGTTTTCATTTTCTGCAAAGAAACGAAATAGATACAATACATTTCCTAGAAACTTGGTACAAATATTGTTAGTAGTTCACAGAATGAAACCTAAACATGTAACTATGAATAGTATTTTAAAATCTGAAAAACTGTCTCTTAATGTTTTCCACGGCTGTATAACGTGACATCAATGATTCTGGACTGGAGAGACTTTCTGCTGTCTTGACTGTTAAATTACATTTACAGTCTTCAACAATATGAATGCATTTAATTGTGAATATACTATTTATCAAAAGCTAATATAATAATAATAAGAAGAAGAGTGTTATCCGTGTTATCAATAATATGGTTGTGTTTGTTGACTGTAGTTTTTTATTGTATGTGTATAAAGTCTCAAAACCTAATCATGAGATAATGAGCATTAAAGTTTTATTTCAATAAATAATTTTGCTATCTTTGACATGGTCGTACTAAGTCAATATTAAGGATATCAAGGATATATTTGAACAGAATGTACTTTCAATTATTTACAGATTTTATGTAGAAAACAGTTATTTACAAAAATGACTTTAGCTGAGTTTTCACAGAATGGGCCACATATTTTCTTTTAAATAATAAAAAATAGAAAATCTAAATAGATGAAACAGAGATACATGTCATCAAAAGGGACTGTGGCTGGATGCATTTGTCCATTCAAAGTGTGTCTTCAGCCAAAGCTTGGTCTTCAGAGACACCAGGCACTATACAAAACAGATACAAAATCAGTTTTAGGTGCATATATTATGCTTTTTCATGTCATTTTTATAAGCCGTTTCACTTTATTATTGTATCACTTGCAAAACTGGTAAAAGTATTTCTGTACCACCATAATCTCAGTCTTGATATTGGCTTAGCTAATGCAAAATTACAACAGAGCTGGAAAAAAGTACATTTATGAAATGTTGGAATAGCAAAAATATCTCAGTTGAACTAATAATCTTGGTTGGACTAAGTTGAGACCATGTGTCATGTAATAACTGTCACGTATCTGTTTCCCCTTGTTTTTGTGGGCTTTTATTTTGTATTTTCAAGTTCCTGTGTCATGTTGTAGTTCTTTGTAGTTCTTTTGTTCATTGGTCCCCTGTTGATTGTCTCCCAGATGTGTCTAGTTAGCACTCAATAGTCTGTGTATACACCCCAGTGTTTCTCTTGTTAGTTGTCCGGTTTTTGTTGTTTTGTAATGTGTTTGTTGTGCCATGTTCATTGCCTAGGTTTTCCTCGATGTTACTTTTATATTAAACCTGGTATACATACACAAACTATGGAGTGCACATCTGTGAGACAATCAATAGGGGACCAGTGAACAAAAGAACTACAAAGACCTTCAACATGACACAGAAAACAGGAACTAAGGAATGCAAACTTAAAGACCCCAACAACCAGAGGAAACAGAAACAGATATGTGACGATAATGGTGGTAAAAACATTTAGCTTTAGCGACATTGTTAATTCAAGAAATAAACAATGTCTTTGTTTCCCGGACAAGGATTAGTTTAAATCAGGACTAGACCTTAGTTAAATTAGGATATTTAAGTCAATTTGGAAAACGATTTTACAAACAACTTTACAGGTCTGCATCTTGAGACAAAACAATCGTACTCATATATTTTAAGTTATGTTAGTGCACATTGTTTTAGATCAAGACACATCTAACATATAAGTTAGTTCAGGACTAGGCTTAAACCCTATCCGGGAAACCGCCCCTGAAAGTCTGCTATATTGGAACAACTACTTTGTACTTTAAATATGGAGAAGTGATTTTCCAACTAAAGATATACTAAAGTGGAACTGTTCAAGTATACTTTAGGTAGAAGTAATTCTTACTTTGTGGTGGCTCTAGCAGCATGCTGTTCCTTCTCACAGGTTTTAATCTTTCACAGACGTTTGATTCCTTGACTTGTAAATCATTCTCTTTGCTCTCCAGCTCTTTTTCATTTTCTTCAGGCACTAAAGATAAAGAACAAAGCATTCCTCCATTTCTCCAGATCTAACCATGTTACCTGTACACTTTATGAGCACCCTGTGAGATTCCAGATAATGAAAGTACTTACAGCCAGAGTTCACGAGGACATGTTCTGATCTACTGGTGTCATGTTGTCTCTTCACTCTTTCTATTTCTTCTAGAACTCCTTTCTTTAGATTCCCAATTGTGTCTTTATGAGTTCTCTCCATCGGCTGAACAGTGGGAGATTCTTTGTCTTCTGACTTGCTCAGTTTCTGCTCAAGCTCGCTATTCTTTGCCTTGAGCTGCTCCACCTCTCTTTGGAGGTCCTCAATATGTATCTCACGGCGAATACTGTCATCTGTCATGGATGAGTACATTCCTCTCAAGAATGTTTCGGTTTCTTTAGAAGACTCCAACTTTTTCTTCAGCTCTTTAACAGTGGATGAAAACACGTTTATCAGGATAATATCCACTTCTTTACAAGCCTCTAATTCTTCAATCTACAGATCCTCATGAGCACCCGAAGCCTCTGGTTCCCCCTCTCGCTGTATGTCTTTACTTTTCAAATCCATCAGAGTTTCCAGCATCAAACATTTGAAGGTGTCAATATTTTTTTTTAGTTTACTCTCAGCTAGACTTGACTTTTCCGTCAAAGCAAATAATTAGTTTTCATGCTGCTGTTGTATGTCTGCAATTTACTTTTTTAGTTTTCGCTCTGTCTCCTTGCGTTCAGAAAATTGTTCCCTTTCCCATGATAAAAACGCTTTCATGATTTTTTCATATGATGAGTGAATAAAGAATTTACATGTGTAATGATGTGTCATTCTTGACGTTTCTGCAAGCAGACCTTGAACACTTTGATCATTGTTCTCCGAGGTATAAACATAGCTCACATACTTCTTCAGACGATACGTTTGATTTTGGGTATCTTGCCCAACAAACAGAACCATAGCATAGTCAAAAGCCTCTTTACCAAACACTTTGGGCTTTTAAAAGATATTCTTCATTCCCACTCTTGCTGTTGATCACTAAAAGGAAGGCATGTGGCCCGGGAAAGACCAGCGACACACAATCAAACATCTGTTCTTTAATCGTTTTATCTCTTGAGGGGCACAACCTGGATGCTATGTGACATGTGGTCTTCGCCACAGAGATTTTTGTTCCCATTGAAACAACTCTTTCTGTGCTCAAATAGTCCAGAATCACTTCTGTTCCCTCTTCCCCGCAGGATGATGTCACATGCCTCATCCTTTAGATCTTCATCACCTCCCAGTAATATAAAGCTAAACTCTTCAGTGAAGCCTGTGGATTCTGCTACACTTCTACATGTTTCAACTGCTTAAAGAAGGAAAGGGTTTCTTGTAGTACAACTGATCAAATCTGAGAATCCCCAAATCTGACAAGCTTTTCCTTTATAAAACACAAAGTAGAACCTCATTGATGTCTTGCAGTTATGCACTCTTTTTTACAGTGTAAAGGTACTGACTCATAACTAAAAGACTGTTTGGTAAAAATTAAATAATTGAATTGGAAGATATACTTACAGTCCATCGCGGCTTGACACCTCTCTGTGAGATTAATTTTCCCCAAAATAGGAACAGGTAAACACAAAGCAAACATGATAAGTCTCTCATTATAAATATAAGCTTTATTGTGGTTGACACAGCTAACAACTTTATGCAGATCAATATAGATACAGTACAGATGTTTTGCCATTATACTATTTTGCCATGTCTGGTTCTAGAAATGGTTGGGTATTTAAAAGGTATATAAAAATGTTAACTTTGCATACATACTACAGCACAAAACCCCCTGGTTTTCAAAAATACAAAGTAATATAAATGAAACAATACTTAAACAACTTAACTGTTGCTGTTGTTACAGAATTTAAAACAACCCCACTGAAAGAAAATTCCCTTCCTTTGACTAAGTTTTAAAAGTGAAAGCAAGTTAGAAAGGGAACGTTTCCTCTTCTCTGTGAACTCCATTATGTTTTTCAAGCTGTTTTAAAATCAGTTTAACATGTAAAACACCTGAACATTATAATATGGCCCCATAAAAAGGTCTATCTGTGGTCTATCTGAACGGGCTATGAATGCATGTATCATGTGACAACTAATTTAAATCAGATTATGTGCTGGGGTCTCTGAAAGAGAAAAATCGTGTACACAAGACAGATAAAAACAGACCTGCCACGAATCGCCAAATTATTGGCAAGATGACCCATAATAATGATATTCACCAGTTGTCTCCTGAGATGTTTTGCCTATTCTGTAGT
Organism: Triplophysa tibetana; assembly: GCA_008369825.1. Lineage (NCBI taxonomy): Eukaryota > Metazoa > Chordata > Actinopteri > Cypriniformes > Nemacheilidae > Triplophysa > Triplophysa tibetana. The sequence continues at coordinate 1,069,967 of CM017898.1, forward strand.
TCAGTAAACATTGCAGTTTATGTCATCAGTGGAAAGTATACAGATGCTGCAAATTAGTTAAATGTCTACAATATTTGTACCCCTTTATCTTACACTCGGGACAGGACAGTAATCCATCAGTGAGGAATTGGTTTCAACCGTTTAAAAAGCTTTAAATTAAAACACAGTAGGCAAGGCAAGTTTATTTATATAGCACATTTCATACACAATGGCAATTAAAAGTGCTCTACATAAAATGATTGACAGAAAGAATAAAACGTATCTTTAAAATGCAAATTATTTAAGATCACAAAAACTTCAGATTTTAAGAAACAATAAAACATCAATAAAATTGATTACAAATTTGAGGATATATATAAAAAGAATAAGTTAAAAATAAATTAGAAATAGAAGTGCAGTTGATGTGAACCAGCACAGTGCTCAGGTTGTGAATGTACAGCCACAAGTCATGGGTGTCCAGTCAGATTTATGGTTGCCTATGTTCACATAGTAACCTCTCCCTTTAAGGTATGACCCAAACCATTTAAGTACCAATCCAGAAAGCCCTACCCAGTTTTCCAGCCTATGTAGGAGTATGGTGTGATCTACCGTGTCAAAAGCAGCACTGAGATCTAGTAAAACCAGAACTGATATTTTGCTGACTCCAGTATTGTGATCAACACAACTGTTCTATTTCACAGAAATAAGAAGGAAAGAATAGCAGATAAAACATTCTTTACATTCGAACATTACCACCATACTGTACAGAGCTATTAATAATTATGTATAAATACATACTTGAAGAATTAGAAAGAAAATGTTGAACATCTGCATAATTTAGTCTATAAGGTCATGTGTTTTCTCTGGTTGTCTGGATCTGTTAAATCATCAGTATCTCTTCCCTTTAGTGAGGCGGTTTGACTCTGAATGTGAGTCAGTGAGTCTGTATTCCAGCAGTATTCCAGCTTTAGTCGCTGCTGTCTGTCCGGATCCAAAAGAATTACCAAAAAATGTAAGGATACGCTTGAACTGTTGTGTTTACTACAGTCAACACCTTAATTAACCATTTAGAGGCATAGTGCTTTAAGTGACATTTAATGGACATCAAAAATACACCTTTTATACACATTACTATTTTTGGGGGGATGAACTAGGAGAGATACCTGGCCTTACCTCATGGATCACAGCTCATTCACGGAGTATGTAGAGGACCACATTCAGACACTATTGATAAAGAACAGACAGATTAACTCTTTTATCTTTCACTGGAAGATTCACTAAATACAGTAACAGTAAATTATATTTGAAATATTATCTTTTAATAACTATAAGAGATCTCTTACGATTGGGTGGCTCTTGCAGACTTCTTCGTCTCACAGGTTTTATCTCATCAGTCACATTTGATCTTGGGCTGGCTGGTGAATCTCCATCACTGCTCTCTGCTCCAGTCTCTTTATCTAGAGGTCAGAACATGTTTCTTTTTAGCAAATACAGACCACTGGGCTTTTTTTTCTAGATAAGAAATGGTGAAAAATCTCACCAGCCGGAGGAGGGAATGCTTTTCCACCGGACCAGGTGTTTCTCTGAGCCAAATCTTGTTCTCCGGTCAGTTTGGACTCCACTTCTCTCTCTCTCAATGCCACTTCAACCCCTCTGGTCTCTAGTTCTCTCTTTTCAGACTCAACATTTCTCTCTCTGTCATCCAGATCTCGCTGCCTTTTACACAACTCTGTTTCTTTGACTTGTAGTTCTGTATTTGTCTTTCCCAGGACCTTTTCTGTGTCTTTTATATGTTTTATTTCACTTTGAAGTTTCATATTGTCCTCCTTTAACTGATCCTCTCTGCCTCTGGAATCCTCCAGATCTCTTCTTAACTGATTCTCTCTGCCTCTGGAATCATCCAGATCTCTTCTTAACTGTTTCTCTCTGACCTGGACATCCTTCAGATCTCTTCTTAACTGTTTCTCTCTGACCTGGACATCCTCCAGATCTCTTCTTAACTGATCCTCTCTGCCTCTGGAATCATCCAGATCTCTTCTTAACTGATTCTCTCTGACCTGGGCATCCTTCAGATCTCTTCTTAACTGATTCTCTCTGACCTGGGCATCCTCCAGATCTCTTCTTAACTGATTCTCTCTGACCTGGCCATCCTTCAGATCTCTTCTTAACTGCTTACGAAGCGTATCATTTTGTCTTTTTAATTCTGCAATTTCATTTCTGCCATCTTTCACAGTCATTTCGATTCTCGACAATTCTCCTTTAAGAGAATGTTCCATTGCTCTATACTTTTCATTCAATTCTGTCTGGAAATATTTTTTTGCATTTTCCAATAAGTTAACATGTTTTGTGAAATATCTAGTTCTATATCTGTTTGACATATTTTCAATGTTTTCTAAAAGATTTGGAACGCTATTCTCAGTGTTCTTTAAAATGTGATACCTCTGCCTGCACATTTTGACACAGCGGTTGTTTAAAATGTCCCTGTTCGAATGATGCACAAATACCACCATACTGTAATCTAAAACTTCCTTCCCAAAGATTTTACACAAAGCTCGTAAAAGCAAATGCTCTTTGGAAGAATTACTTACATCTCCGAGCACAAGCAGAAAGGCATGAGGTCCTGGAAAAATAATGGACTCACAAAACTCCATGTCACTTCTCAAAGATTGGAGTCCTCGGCTGAAAAACAGAAATGATTTCAAGTGTTCCAGCCAATAGGATGGAGTTTTCAATAGAGAGACCTGTCGTCCATTAATCTGACCCTCTTTAAATACGCATGCTCCAATATTACTATCATTCTTTCTCTGTGGTAACCCAAGGATGGCAGCACACGCTTGATTCATTAAAGCATCATCACTTCCAAGCACCATCAATCTTAAGGTTTCAATGCCACCTCTTGATGAATTTGCTTCATTTGAGAATGATCCATCTGTTGAAAAGAGCATTAACCAGATCAGATAATAAATGTGCAGAAAAAACACAAATCATCTGATAGATTCAATGACAATCTCAGAATGTTCCGAATTTAAATGACAAAACTTGGCTTCATTTTGACAAAGAAATTATGTAAACTACAATTTTTACAATGTGGTTTCACAGGGTGATTTAAGCAAACAACTCTAAATCAGAAATCAGAGTAACCAGAGAACTAGCAATATTAACTTACGGTTATCAGTATCTTCATCTTCGTCTACAAAGAAAAAATTCACAATCAATATTGATCTGTAATTATATTGAATTTAATCCCAATCATATACAATCACCAAAAGTATGAGGATGCAGCCTCCAAATGAAAAGGTTTGGTAATTTAAAACATTTATTTAAAGACAATTAGTCATTTTACAACCCACAATAGAATTCTTTAGTTGCTCTTAACAAAAACTGGAATCTCACAAATGTGCTGCTATTTCACATGCTTCGAAACTGTAGTCTATATGAGGTTATTTGCAAAAACCGATAACTCTGTTTTCAAAATGTTCAAAAATCATGATTTTGATTATCCAAATTGGTTTGCATTGTGTTTTATTGTGTTAGTTTTTATTACTTAATCAAAAAACCAAAATCAGTTTTATTGCTATTGCTTGGAATACACACGGAATAACTTTTTATAAGTGTTTTTGCTAATACTCTTCATACGGCACATGGATTTAGGCTATACAGAATCACTGTTAGGAGGACAAATAACTGAATTTTGTATGTGATCTTAAGCAGTTAGTTGTAGAAACAAATCTGTAAAAGTGATTCTAAAGTTACTTACCATTATTCAAAAGACTCTCTGAAGAAATGACAAAACAGAGACAAAAAGATAAATTCAAACAGCAGGTCTATGGTATTTATTTTCATCAGAATAATGATTAATGTTATTGGAAGTCCTGAAGGACCAGATGAAGAAGTGAAGTACCTTTTCACATTTATTCATCAAAGTTTTTATGTGAAGCGTGTTACAACAATACTGGTAATAGGCTTAGGTTTCTTTCTTGGCAAAAATTGTTTTGGAAATAAACATAGGAAGACTAGGCGGTCCGTGTACGTTTTATTCATTTGATATCCTATTTTAAATAAATGATCGGAAACTGAAAGATGAGTCGTTTTTTGTTTTTTTTGTTTAGTTCACCAAACGAAAAATAACATTTCGGCCCGATTTTTCATTTTTCGTTTGCCGTTTAAAAAACGGATTTTGGACTCAATATGGGATTCGTATATGTGAGCGGTTCATTAACGCCCCTTTCACCCGATTGGTCAAATCGCTCACCATTCTGTACGGACTTGATTCTACACAGCAGATTAAGAGTCTGTACGAGTGCGACATTGACAAGTGTTTGTACTTTAATATATGTTTACTTGAACCACCAGACAGCCTCGCACATCTTAGGCCCACTAGGTTAAGAGGGACGCGCACACTGGACTTTCTCTTGTTTGCTGTGCACCCTGTCACACAGCAGTTTTAGTCTTTTTCTGTTTTTTGTTATAAATCAGAAATAGCAAGGAGGCATTTTCCCGCAATAGAAAGTCGGTTGGATTGTTCCCCGGTGTGGGCGTGGCCTAAATGCGCTCTCTCGTTATGCGCTAGCTCAAGTTCAAAGTCTACTCCTGATGCAAGTTGGGCCAATTTTCACTTAATATAATGTTTATTGTTATAAAAAGATTGGATGAATAGTCTCTATATCACGAACTTGAATACAGATCATTTAGATCGAACTCCAAAAATTCCATGTCGACCATAATTCTTAATGCTGTCCACAAGAGGGGGTGTCAGTCTCTTTCAATCTACTTGATCCACTCTCCGTACAGATAAAGTAACAAATATATCTATACATTTAATATGCACTGCCATGAGTATGTCGTAGCTGTATGTCTGAGAACAAACATCACACATAAGGAACATCAATGTTGGGAGCCTGCATGCAGATGTGTATGTCAGTTTGTAAAACACAAAATTTAATTCTGCAAAAACGTTTATTTTATTCTCACAACATCACATGTAACCAAACGAAATGTGACCTGAAATGTTTTAGAAATTTGAGTCAATTTATCACAAATAATTTTCTTTCAACATCAACAATTTTATAGTGCAAGTTTATGAACATTGCTGAACTTAAAACAGCATTCTGTAATGATGATTGGGAACATTCTTTAAGGAGAAATAGTTCACGCCGTCTATAAAAAACATGTGAAGGGGTGGATTCCTTAGCTCCAACTATATATATTCAATTACATCCTTTTGTGAAGTGATTATAAATAAATAAATTATTGATTAGTTATATTCCAATAATAAATAATTCAATCAATATTCTTCTGCCCAATAATTATTGTGATCTGAGTAAATTATACGTACAGTATGCATGTATGTATGTACAGTGAGGGAAATAATTATTTGATCCCCACACTGATTTTGTAAGTTTGCCTGCTTACAAAGAAATGCAGGATCTATAATGTTTAGGTTTATTTTAACTGATAGAACCTGAAAATCAACCAAAATATCAGTGGAAATAAAGGTTATAAATTGATTTGCATTTCAGTCAGTGAAATCAATACTTGATCCCTTACCAACAAGCAAGAATTCTGGCCCCAAAGATTGGTTATGTGCCTCCATGGCCCACAGATTAGTCCTGTCACTTTAAGACAGTACTCCTAAATTATCTTGTTATGTATATAAAAGAGGCCTGCCAACAGAATCTGTATCTCCCATTTCAACCTCTCCACCACTATGGTCAACCAAAGAGTGGCTTAAGGAGACGCACATTAAATGTCCTAGCCAGTCTCTAGACCCTAGTCCTATAGAAAATCTGTGAAGGAGGCTAAAATTACAATTTACTGAGCGACAGCCAAGAAACCTTAAAGATTGACAGATGAGTGGACTCAATAATATCCTGACACATGTTCAAACCTGGTGACCAACTATCAGAAATGTCTGACCTCTGTGCTTGCCAACAAGGGTTTCTCCATCAAGTACAAAGTAATGTTTTGCTTGGGGATCAAATTCTTATTTCACTGACTGAAATGCAAATCAATTTATAACCTTTATATAACATTTTCCCCAGATTTTTTTGTTGTTGATATTCTGTCTCTATCAGTTAAAATAAACCTACTGTAAAAATGATGGACCCTTCATTTCTTTGTAAGCAGGCAAACTTAAATCATCAGGGCATCAAATAATTATTTCCCTCACTGTATGTATGATTAACAATAGTTTTAGCATTTGTCTTTTGTTTTAGTTTTTAGTTTAGGCATCGACTCTTTGTTTCCAGTTTAAAATAAGAGCTTTATCTGGTTGTGAGAATGTACATATCACTATGTTTTGGAAATGTTTGAGATTAAGCTTGAGGGAGCAGTGTGTGTGTGTATGTGTGTGTGTGTGTGTGTGTGTGTGAGTGTGTGTGTGTGTGTGTGTGTGTGTGTGTGTTTGGTGGTGGAATGACTATATGTAGAAGACTGGATTTACAGATATGCTAACCGTGTTGTGCCTAAACTAGGGCTTCTGTTGTCATACAGTATTGAAGATATGCTGTGAATTGGACATCCATGTGTACTGTAGATATTATCCAAATTATCTTTGGCTTATTTGTATCAGTACCTATTGTTTGATTGCTCCTGTTTGACATAGCGCTTATTGCTCCCTGAACTCTCTGTAAATCTCTTTGGATAAAAGCGTCTGCTAAATGACTAAATGTTGATGTAAATATATAGGTCTATCATTTTGGTTTTGTAACAATTTCTGAATAAGCTCACACCCATTGAGAATGAGAAACCCATTTATAAAGCAGAGTTACATTGAGGAAAATAAGTATTTTGAACACCCTGCTATTTTCCATGTTCTCCCACTTAGAAATCATGGAGGGGTCTGAAATTGTCATCGTAGGTGCAGGTCCACAGTGAGAGGCATAATCTAAAAAAAATCCAGAAATCACAATGTATGATTTTTTAACTATTAATTTGTATGATACAGCTGCAAATAAGTATTTGAATACCTGTCTATCAGCTAGAATTCTGACCCTCAAAGACCTGTTAGTCTGCCTTTAAAATGTCCACCTGAACTCCATTTATTATCCTAAATTAGATGCATCTGTTTGAGGTCGTTAGCTGCCTAAATACACCTGTCCACCCCATACAATCAGTAAGAATCCAACTACTAACATGGCCAAGACCAAAGAGCTGTCCAAAGACACTAGGGACAAAATTGTACACCTCCACCAGGCTGGAAAGGGCTACGGGGAAATTGCCAAGCAGCTTGGTGAAAAAAGGTCCACTGTTGGAGCAATCATTAGAAAATGGAAGAAGCTAAACATGACTGTCAATCTCCCTCGGACTGGGGCTCCATGCAACATCTCACCTCGTGGGTTCTCAATGATCCTAAGAAAGGTGAGAAATCAGCCCAGAACTACACGGGAGGAGCTGGTCAATGACCTGAAAAGAGCTGGGACCACCGTTTCCAAGGTTACTGGTGGTAATACACTAAGACGTCATGGTTTGAAATCATGCATGGCACGGAAGGTTCACCTGCTTAAACCAGCACATGTCCAGGCCCGACTTAAGTTTGCCAATGACCATTTGGATGATCCAGAGGAGTCATGGGAGAAAGTCATTTGGTCAGATGAGACCAAAATAGAACTTTTTGGTCATAATTCCACTAAACGTGTTTGGAGGAAGAAGAATGATGAGTACCATCCCAAGAACACCATCCCTACTGTGAAGCATGGGGGTGGTAGCATCATGCTTTGGGGGTGTTTTTCTGCACATGGGACAGGGCGACTGCACTGTATTAAGGAGAGGATGACCGGGGCCATGTATTGATCCCCGGTCATCCTTTGATTGATTATTTGATCCCCTGAAGCCCTAGTTTAGGCACATCACGGTTAGCATATCTGTAAATCCAGTCTTCTACATATAGTCATTCCACCATCAAACACGCACGCACGCACGCACACACATAATTATTTCCCTCACTGTACATACATACATGCATACTGTACATATAATTTACTCAGATCACAATAATTATTGGGCCGAAGAATATTGATTGAATTATTTATTATTGGAATATAACTAATCAATAATTTATTTATTTATAATAACTACACAAAAGGATGTAATTGAATATATATAGTTGGAGCTAAGGAATCCACCCCTTCACATGTTTTTTATAAATGGCGTGAACTATTTCTCCTTAAAGAATGTTCCCAATCATCATTACAGAATGCTGTTTTAAGTTCAGCAATGTTCATAAACTTGCACTATAAAATTGTTGCTGTTGTAAGAAAATTATTTGTGATAAATTGACTCAAATTTCTAAAACATTTCAGGTCACATGTGATGTTGTGAGAATAAAATAAACGTTTTTGCAGAATTAAATTTTGTGTTTTACAAACTGACATACACATCTGCATGCAGGCTCCCAACATTGATGTTCCTTATAGCTAATGTCTGTAATTAATGCACACTCAAGTCACTTGCACTATTGTATTGTCTATATTGTTATCTGTTCATAACCACCTGTACATTAATGTTCACAGTATATAGCCTTCTGTATATATTGTTCATAGTACATATCGACTGTCATATTTTTCGTACAACATTTGTATAGTATTTCCCTAAAATTGTATTCTGTATTTATTCACACTGTATATCTGCACTTGCTAATTGCACTTCTGGTTAGACCTAAACTACATTTCGTTACACTGTACTTGTATATGTGTAATGACAATAAAGTTGAATCTAATCTAATCTAATCTAATCTTATGTGTGATGTTTGTTCTCAGACATACAGCTACGACATACTCATGGCAGTGCATATTAAATGTATAGATATATTTGTTACTTTATCTGTACGGAGAGTGGATCAAGTAGATTGAAAGAGACTGACACCCCCTCTTGTGGACAGCATTAAGAATTATGGTCGACATGGAATTTTTGGAGTTCGATCTAAATTATCTGTATCCAAGTTCGTGATATAGAGCCTATTCATCCAATCTTTTTATAACAATAAACATTATATTAAGTGAAAATTGGCCCAACTTGCATCAGGAGTAGACTTTGAACTTGAGCTAGCGCATAGAGAGCGCATTTAGGCCACGCCCACACCGGGGAACAATCCAACCGACTTTCTATTGCGGGAAAATGCCTCCTTGCTATTTCTGATTTATAACAAAAAACAGAAAAAGACTAAAACTGCTGTGTGACAGGGTGCACAGCAAACAAGAGAAAGTCCAGTGTGCGCGTCCCTCTTAACCTAGTGGGCCTAAGATGTGCGAGGCTGTCTGGTGGTTCAAGTAAACATATATTAAAGTACAAACACTTGTCAATGTCGCACTCGTACAGACTCTTAATCTGCTGTGTAGAATCAAGTCCGTACAGAATGGTGAGCGATTTGACCAATCGGGTGAAAGGGGCGTTAATGAACCGCTCACATATACGAATCCCATATTGAGTCCAAAATCCGTTTTTTAAACGGCAAACGAAAAATGAAAAATCGGGCCGAAATGTTATTTTTCGTTTGGTGAACTAAACAAAAAAAACAAAAAACGACTCATCTTTCAGTTTCCGATCATTTATTTAAAATAGGATATCAAATGAATAAAACGTACACGGACCGTACACGGACCCTAGGCCTATACTTTCACATTCAGGTTGAAGGACATTAGAAATTTTAACATACCTCTTTCATCGTCGTCTTTGGTTCGTGCTGCAATACAAAACATAAGCGTTGAAACATTCTGTATCAGGTGGGCTATAGGCTAACATTTGGATTTTGAGACGTATCAAAACCAATGGCATAATACCATGACATAAAATAAACATGTTATCAACAAGACACTTATTTACTCAAATATCCTACAAAACCTGATAGAGAAAATGTAACTAACCTCGTGCCATAATTTAAAATGTACAAGCAACCATGAAAAATAAAAAAATCCGTTGTTTAAAGGATATGGATTTGAGGTCAAACTTCCGCAACAGTTTTATGAAAGTGAAAATGGAAAAATTTAAATCAGGAGTCCTTGTCAAACATGCGCGCGCAGCCACCTTTTGACACGTTTTGTGGGATGAATTTCATCTCAAAATGATTAACAAATGTATGCACAGTCTTCCGTGAACGTGATACATTTGTATTTTACTCTTCACAAACAAATGCCTTGATTTGAATCTGTGAAATTGAGATTTTACTAAACATGAGACGATTTGAACAAATAGAGACAGATTTGTGAATACAAAGTTTAATTTTGTGTTCATATTCCTATATTTTTTTGCGCATACCAGTTACAAGTTGTGCATTTGTGTATCCTGGAACACGCGCGTCAATTCATCCTGTTCTGTACATTTAGATTTTGAGACGTTCTTATCGCGGTTTTCATCATTACACAACAATGTACAAACAACTATCAATAATAAACCGAATAAACCGAACCCTACGACGGGTTAGAACCCTCAAACAAATGTTTTTCATTTCGTATCCGCAAAATTCAGAATTATATTAAATTTGTGAGTCCAGATGATATCTTTCGTATCAATATATGATGTCATAATTTGTGCAGGTCAATAACAAGATGCGCATTTGTGGATCCTGCGACGCGCCTTCATTCCTCCCGTTTGGTTCTCTTGGATTCTGAGACTTTGTTTTCATTAGACAATCCAGACACAAACAACTTCAGATCCACGCACAACCTTGCAACTACGCATACCACGTAGATGGCAGTAACACGGAGAGATGAAGATGTTGGTCTCGTAAAACATCCTTCATCTATTTTTACCAGTCACTAATGTGCAAGGGGATGTTAAGGTTTCTCCAAAATGACACTAGTCGCTATCTTTCTCTGAAGGAAAGAAGTCTGTTAACACATCTCTGGAGCAAGAGAGCTGATCGAGAAATGGGGTGGGACAACGGCGACCAAAATTATAGAGGAGCTCACCAAACGCTAAAAAACCCACCTGTGTGAATTCACTCATAAAACAATTTGTTTGAATTTTGAACGCAGTGTGACATCATAATAGCATCTAGTGTGCAGCCCCTTGGCAACATTGAGGAATAGGGCCTTTTTTACAAATGTGCATGATTTCTGTTGACTTTATCATCATTAAACACCAGACTAACACACTGAATCAATGTCAAACATGAACACATATTTATTCAAGGGAGGTGGAATATAAGAAAAGCTTTAATGTAAAGCACAGTCTAGTTTGATCGACTGATAATATTGTATTTCACAGAAATGGATAAGACAGAGAAACATGAAAATCATTTGATATATTCTATATTCGCAGCACAGGCTACACCCCAGTTGACACATTTGTTAATGTTCAGTGTCGTGAGTGTCCAGATACTTTAAAGACTGTTGTACTTCATTGAGAAGAGTCTTCACAGGGTCCAATGTTGCATCTATTTATAAAGCCTCAGAAGTACCGGGGGCCTGAATTTGTCCTGTAGATGTGCACACAAGCAAACATGTTACGATATTTACCAAAAATAATGACCTGCTGATATGCAAGAAACCTTAAATAACCGTTAGACAGATGGAGAGTTATCAGAGTGTTGAAGATCACAAACATCTGGTGTTTCCTCTGGGTTATTATCATTAACTCAAGTCTAAAATGAATATGTGTTATCGTAATCACTTGAAATATTGGCGTGAATATTATACATAACTTTAACTAAACTTGAAAACTGCCATTTCTAAACTCACCTCAGATTATGTAAAGCTTCACTTTCAGACACTGTTGATAAAGAATGAAGTAAAAGTATTTAGCTTTAAGGAAAAGATTAGTTAAGTATAGTTAAAACTGTCTATTTAAAACGTTTCTCTTACTGTTGGGTGGCTCCACCTGCAGGCTTTTTCGTCTCCATGTGACATGTGATTCTCCATCACTGCTCTCTGCTCCGTCTCCCTCGTGAAGTCTGAATTTATCTTTAGACATCATGAAACACAATCAAAACCTGCTGCTTACAGTTTTCTTATTTCAAACATTTAATTGTACCTTTCAAGAAAACAACGAGTGATGAAAGTCCTTACCAACAGGAGAAGCGACTGCCGTTCTGATGAACTGAGATTCTGATCCTCCGGACCGAGTGTTTCTCTGAGACAAATATATCTCTCTGAACTCCAGCTCTCTCTGTCTCTCACACAGCTCTGTTTCTTTCACTTGGAGTTCTTCACTTTTCTGTATTATGTCACATTCTGATTGTATTTTTTTCAACAGAAATGCTTCTTTGGCCTTTGTCTCCTTCAGATTCCTTCGTAAGTCTTTTTCTGTGGCTTTGAGCGAATCTGTTTTACTTCGAAGAATCTGAAGCTCAACATTTAACTCAATCTCTCTGCTTCTAGATCCATCCAGCTCTTTTCTGAACTGATTCTCTCTTGCTTTAGATTCATCCAGCTGTTCTCTTAACACAATCTCTATGGCTTTAGATTCACCCGACTCATTTCTAAACTGACTCTCACTAGCTTCCGTATCATCCGACTCGTTTCTGAACAGATTCTCCTTACAGTCATATTCATCAGACTTTTTTCTGAACTGACTCGTTCTGGCTATAGAATCAACAAACCTAACCTGATTCCCTCTGCCTTTGGAATTTACCAGCCGTCCCTTCAATTGTGTGTTTTCTATTCTTAAATCTTCGACTGTCTTTCTCATTCCTGCCAATTCACTCCTCAGAGAAATTTCCCGTTCTACATACTGTAAGTTCTGACTTCCAAATTCCGCCTGAAAATGATCTTTAGCTCGTTCCGTCAACTCAAAATTCTTTGTGAAATAACTATTTTCTCTCTCTTTTACCACCGTTTCAACGTAATCGAGCAGCTTCACGGTGTTCTCTAAAACGTGGTACCTGTTTCTGCACTTTTTCACACAACGGTTTCTTCTTATGTCCTTCTCTTTACATTCACCAATAAATAACACCATACTGTAATCTAAAGCTTGCTTCCCAAAGACGTCGCTCACAGCTTGTAAAAGCAGACCTTCTTTAGAGGAGTTGTGTACGTCTCCGAGCACCAGCAGAAAGACATGAGGCCCCGGAAACAGCAGAGATTCACACGACTTCATGTCTTTTTTTATAGATTTGAGCCCATTTCTGAAAATCACATTCGATTTCAAGACGTCCAGCCAAAATGAGGGAGTTTTTAACACAGAGACATTGCGTCTGGAGACATTAGTCTTCATGTTTTCTCGTGTTCTGATGACGTTGGCGTACTCCGTGTGTCTGACATCGAGGATGGTTTCACAAGCTTCATTCATAAGAGGGTCATCACCTCCAAGCACCATGAATCTAAACCTGTCGGTGTCGTCTCTGGATGGTGTCGCTTTGGGTGGGAACGTAGCTGTTAAAAAGAGGTCAGATAAATCAGATTTAAAAATAAAATCAGATTTCAAGTTTACGATTCTAAGTTTACAGCTTCTGCAGCACTTATGAAAAGTCTACATTCACTCTCCATGGGCGCCTGAAGACGTGTTTTGACATTTACATTTATGCGCTAGGCAGACGCTTTAGCAACTTACATTGCATTATTCTATACATTTTTGTTTCTAAGCATGTGCGATCCCCTGGGATCGAACCCATGACCTAGCGTTGTTAACACAATGCTTTTACTACAGGAAAGTTTTATTTTTATTAATTGCACAATACGCGGTCAAGTGTTTGTAAAAGTAATAAAACATTTTGACTTACCCAACCCTTTATTGGTATCTGGAAACAAAACAGATGAAGTATCAAGGCGCGTTCACAATAATCTGATATTTGAGTTAAACAAGTGCAAGGTGTTGCTGACATTACTGTAGGGTCCAGTCCCAGACTCGGCACGCATTCGATCCAAATGGTGCTTCTGTTGTGCAACATATGTGTGTATTTGTGCATAAAATACTTTTTAAATATGACTTACAGCCATCTTCATCTGCAAAAAAAAAAAACAGTTAATTTAATCACTTTGACCTGACATGTGAGTTTAAGGTGTTTCTATACATTATTGTTATATTAAGTGTCCAGTCCCAGAATATCATTATTAGCATCATAACAGTGAACATTCATTGATAATCATCATTTTAACCAGGACTGCTGTGTGATGCTGTGCTCAGGGAAAAACAACTAAAAGATATTTTAAGTTCAGTTCAGATCAGTTCAACTTTGTGCTTTGAATATTTTGAAAGTTTAAAGCACAAGGAGACGGAAGACGACTGAAGCATTCGAGTCCAACAGGTTTAACCTGAACTCTGTGTGGTTTTCTGTGTTGTTGGTATGCACATTCTCTTACTTTCAGAAACTTCTAGCACAGCGCGTCATAACGCTTATATGAGTGTTTATTACTGAATCACAAAATGCAAACAACATGAATGTGTTCATGTATTTGACAGAAGCTCTTTACCTGGAGGAATAGAGTACTCCACCTCCATAAGCTGCTCTGTGAGAGACACGACAGAGACAAAATCACCATGTGTATATCATTTTTTACACTCTTAGCAATAATTATCACATTTTTGTTTTTTAATATAGGTTATATTATGGACATTTTAACACACTTGTCATTCTGTGGTAATGTGATGTGTTATAGAAATTAAACGATTACTTGAAGGACAAAGAATAAAAAGTTAAGCACCTCCAAGTTTTTCATAGGTGTGAATAACAATGTTTTTTTTATTTATGTAAGATCTACAGTTCTATTATTTTTATTTTTTAAAGGAATACAAACACAACACAAACTAAATCGTATTGCTTTCTCACAGTGATCTTCAGAGCTATAAACCAATGATTGAAATACAATTTGAGAATTTAACTTACGCAGTTCAATGTCGTCCCTGAGTCCTGCTATAATGCAAATGTTTTATTATGTTTTGCCAGTCACAAAATGATCATGTATTTTCGTCAAAACAACTGGTATGGGCTATAATTTATACCAAAGACATTGAAAAATGTAATTTAACTTAATTCACTTTGGTAGAGAAAGATTAAGTGTGGGAACAAATCAAATTGCATAATTACATGTTACTTACCTCCGAAACATGCCATGATGCAAACAGCAAATAGACTAGTATCCTTAAAAACCACAAGAATGTAAAAAGACTATCTAGAAGCCGTGCATTTTGATTAAGGAAAAGTCAGGTCTAAAGTGAAAGTTTTTTCACATTGTTATATAAGTTTCTCAAGTGATGAAGTATTCAAACGTGCACGCGCACACAAGAGCGCAAGGAAACCACACACATCGGGCACCGTCCACCTCAACCTTCATTTAGTCTGGCATGGGTACACAGAACTAATGTTTATCAGTTATATTCTGACTTTTAAAAATAAAATATGAGCAGAGGCTTATTCATTGTAATTTACCAAATATAGGATGTGATGACACCCACATTTAAGATGCGTAAAACGTCATGCGACCGACTTGTGACACAACTTTGCGCTTTCTCTTACACTATAGAATAATACACAGAAAATCGTATGTAAACAATCTTGCATTCAGATCTTGTAACTCATCTTTAACCCACAAGAAAATCATGAACAAAGCAGGCTTGTTGCGACTTGATGCGCCGCTGCAAGATCCGACAGGGGGATGACATCAAAGTAACGCGAGAGCGATTTTTCGACGGAACACTTTTTATGGATTTTCAAATCACTCTCGCGGTACTTTGATGTCATCAGCCTGTTAGATCATGATCCTGATCGAGTCGAACGAGCCTAGCATTTGGCACGCCTTGCCTCACGTCTCCGATGACGTCACGGCAGCGCAAGCGCTGGTCGAGGGCGGATGACGTCGGTGGCTTTAAGTTACGCGGACACGGAGGAGGGCATATGAGGGTATGTCAAATAAACGAGCGTTAATAACAGTAAAATGTTTTATTTATTCAGAGTTCAGAGTATTATTGTGTTCATTTTAACGGGTTTATTGTTGCCGGATGAATGTGAAGAGCGAGCGTGAATAATACAGCTGTCTCTCCTTCAGCTTATGCTACATTAGCTTAGCATTTACCTAACACGAATCATCTGTCATTTTTATCAAACTTACTTATTATAACAACTCAAAATAAATATATTTTAAAAGCGTTTGAAAGGTGTTTTGAGGGTTATCTTTCTTTTCTTAATTGCTGAGGCACATTCAATTATAAATGTGTTCATGTAATAGTTAAGATTAAAAGTTCTTGTCCGTCAAATAGATGATGTTATTATGTTTATTTATTCTATAATCTTAGTGATGTGTCTGTGTTATTTCAGGGATAATGTTTACAGTTCATGCCTTTTATTATTTATGAGTACAGTTTAATCTTGTTAAAATCAGTTAATTAAAAAATATATTTGTAACAAGTATTCTTAATTCCTAAAAGTTGTTTAATTAAACTGTATGTAAGTGTATTGTTGTTTGGATGTTGTCATTTAGTTGTGACCTTGTTATGTTATTTTGGCATTAAGTATTGATTTGTTGATCCATTTCTAAATGTGAATTGCTGTAATATGAAGTATTATTTGATCACTTTGAACAACTTTTGATTCACTTGAGATATTAAGATACATTCATTAGTTTTAATGTTTTTCTTTCTGCTCTCTCTGCAGGTGATCCTCTGAGATCTGTGGTGATCATGTCTCGTCTCTTCAGGTTGCATGGCCTGTTCGTGGCCTCCCATCCCTGGGAGGTGATTGTGGGAACAGTTTTCATGACGATGTGTCTGATCTCCGTGAATGCTTTCACTACCAATGACCAGATCTGTGGCTGGAACCGTCAGTGCCCCAAATCTCAGGAGGTGTGAGAATCTTCTACAATGTGCTTTTAATCATTTTAAAAGCGTTAGTGTGAGAACCGATGTTCAGATGCTGATGTTGCATTTTTATCTTTTACAGAAAGTTTTGAATAGTGACGGGATCATTCTAACCGTCACGAGATGTGCGGCCATCATTTACATCTACATCCAGTTCAAAAACCTCAGACAGCTCGGCTCGAAATACATACTGGGTGAGTTGCTTACTTACATTGTGAAGAAAATATTTGTAACTTATTAGTGTTTTTAAGTCTGTCTTTACAACTTTTTAATTCTGTATTTTTGTAATTTGTTTTAGGTATCGCTGGTCTTTTCACTATCTTCTCCAGCTTTGTGTTCAGTACTGTGGTGATTCACGTTCTGGGTAAAGAGCTGACAGGACTAAAGTAAGACTTGTCTTTGCGCTTTTCTTTTCTGCTTTACATTCTCCAGCCTTCAGGAGCTCATTCGGTCTCATTTTCTTCTCCAGTGAAGCTCTGCCCTTCTTCTTGTTGTTGATCGATCTGTCTAAAGCCTCTACGCTGGCCAAGTTTGCACTCAGCTCCAACTCACAGGTACAAAAAACACATCACAAACAAACCAGACCTGCTCTTTATTTACTTAATCGGAAGCCCACCTTTCGTTTCTTAAAGCGGGTTACAGTGAGTCTTGACAAAAGTCAGTGCTGGAATGATCACATGTTTGAGTTCTGCTGGTTCTGATTGGTCCTGTGACCCGCAGGAGGAGGTCAGAGAGAACATCGCTCAGGGAATGGCCATTTTGGGACCCACGTTCACGCTGGACGCTGTCGTGGAGTGTCTGGTTATAGGAGTAGGGACCGTGTCTGGTAAGATTCGTCGAGTCTGTGTCTTTCACGATAATGTAACAGTACTTCCTGTGTCACCCATCATCACTTCCTGTCTGGTTTCAGGTGTGCGTCAGCTGGAGATCATGTGCTGCTTCGGCTGCATGTCAGTTCTGGCCAATTACTTTGTGTTCATGACGTTTTTCCCTGCCTGTGTGTCGCTTGTGTTGGAGGTGAGTGTTTGTGAGCATCTCACATGTGTGTGCAAACACAAGTTATGATGTTAACCTGATCTTCTGTCCTCTCCTCCAGTTGTCGCGTGAGAGTAGAGAGGGTCGACCCATCTGGCAGCTCAGTCATTTCGCTCGTGTTCTGGAGGAAGAGGAAGTGAACAAACCTAACCCCGTCACTCAGAGAGTCAAAATGATCATGGTGAGCTCCGGAATGATCCGGTTTACCATCTAACACGAATGTTGTTTCTGATTCTTCTGGTTTCTTCTGTTGGTTTCAGTCTTTGGTTTTGGTGCTGGTTCACGCTCACAGTCGTCTGGTGGCTGAATCTCCGGCTCACAACATGAGCGGCTCAGACGTGGTGCTCACTCAACCCAGCATGGAGTCTGACAGGACCATGTCCAGGTGAGCTGAGAGAAATGTCACCGTGTTATCCAGGACGTTGTCTTCGTGTCAAAATGACATCTTGCTCTTTCTCTGTGTCAGTGTGGATTTGGAGCAGGTCATCACTCTCTCTCTCGCTCTGTTGTTGGCGGCGAAGTACGTGTTTTTCGAGCAGGCTGAAGCTGAGTCTTCACTCCAGTCCTCCTTGACCAATAGGAGAGCTGGAGGGGACTGCTGTCTGAGGGAGCCCGCCGCGCCCAAACCCCTAAAAGGAGTCACAGATCCAAACTCTCCCCACAAAGAGCAGACAGGTCTGTGAGTGCAAACTGTCCAAAAGCAGATTTTGCAAACATGGATTGTATTGACACGCGATCTGTTGTTTATAGATGAGGTGATGATGCCTGGAGAGGGTCCGTCCTGTCTTCTTAACTCGACAGATAGTGATACACACCATGAGGATGAAGTAAAGTCCATAGATCATCTGCCTCAGCAGCGCCGCTCTGTAGACGAGTGCCTCGCCATTTTTAAAGACCCCAGCGTAAGTCAACACTCACACACCCACCTGACCTAACCTACACACTCTGTCATGTGGTCCACATCTCATCTCTGCTTCTCTCCAGAGGGGACCTCGATACCTGAGCAACGCTGAGGTCATGGCTCTGGTGGAGTGCAGAAGCATTCTGGGATACCGTCTGGAGGCAGTGATGGAGAATCCAGAGAGAGGCGTGGCCATACGCAGGGAGATGCTCTCGGGCAAACTGCCCAACCGGCGCGCCCTGGACAATCTGCCCTTCAGAGACTACGACTACTCCAAGGTTCTGATCCACAGTCAGCTGTGCGCTCCTCCACATGTGTGGATCAGATATTAATCTGGACTCTCTCCACCCTCAGGTGACCGGCACTAACTGTGAGATGTGATTGGCTACGTGCCTGTGCCGGTTGGTGTGGCCGGACCGCTGCTATTGGATGGAAAAGAATTCCACGTCCCCTTGGCACCACAGAAGGTGTTTTGTGGCCAGCACTAACCGGGGATGCCGAGCGGTCACAGTGAGTTTTTTTTCCTCTTCACACTGAGGTGTTTTAGATCTTCGCTGACTGTTGGTTGTGTGTGTAGTTGTCGGGTGGCGTGAAGAGTCGTGTTCTGGCTGACGGTATGACTCGTTGTCCGGTGGTGCAGCTGCCGTCAGCGTGCAGGGCGGCAGAGGTCAAAGGTTGGCTGGAGAGCTCAGAGGGTTCAGTGTGGTCAAAGAGGCCTTTGATGAAACCAGCAGGTCAGAGGTCACATACAGCACATGCACCTCATATAGCAGCGCTTTGAGTTTTATGAAGGTTAACTTCGGTCAGATGATGATGTCACTGATGGTGTGTTTTTTGTAGGTTGCTCGTCTGGAAAGGCTGCAGGTCACTTAGTCAGGAGGAACCTGTACACCGCTTTCAGTCTCAGACTGGAGATGCTATGGGCATGAACATGATGTCAAAGGTCAGTGTGTGACAGAGACTGATCTCACAGTCTGGAATTTATTACTTAAGTGTTTAAAGAGTGAGTTGTGTAATGAGTGTCTTGTGTGTCTCTCTCCGCGGGCACAGAACAGGCTCTGTCTCGAACCTGTGAGAAGTATCCCGACATGCGTGTGTTAGCCGTCAGCGGAAATACTGCACGGATAAGAAACCAGCCGCTGTCAACTGGATCCA
>CM017898.1:1089861-1282361 GCA_008369825.1 Triplophysa tibetana
GCTCATGCCCTACAATGCAGGAAAAATCCCATGCTATGTTTCGTAATAAAACAAGACCGAGAATGTAAGTTATTATATCTGTCCCGGTGAAAGTCGAGACAAAACGCAAAATTCATATGATGAGCTTTTATGAAACACACATGACGTGAAGCTCATATCCACAGTTTCTATAAAAACACATCACAACCTAAAACGTCTACATCACACAACCTTAAGTGACATTTTAAAGGCAAGACGCCATTCCTTCATTCCGCTTGAAATGATTTCTTACATTTAGTTATGAAACGTGTGTGCGTTCTCTCTCTGAAACAATCATGAAGAAGACAAATGTGATAAAAGTGTCAGACTGTTTGGAGATGATGGACGTATATCTAGACATTTTAATAAAAACACTCTGACCTAATGAAAGCTATCTGAGAGGTAATAACCTTCAATCAGCTACAATTTAATATTTTACAATGACAAAGTTCTTCAGAGAC
The DNA here is from genome assembly GCA_008369825.1 of Triplophysa tibetana. Taxonomy (NCBI): domain Eukaryota; kingdom Metazoa; phylum Chordata; class Actinopteri; order Cypriniformes; family Nemacheilidae; genus Triplophysa; species Triplophysa tibetana. Next base: position 1,090,341 of record CM017898.1, read on the forward strand.
ACAAATCATCCACAAAGTATTGAAGTCAATGTCTTCCTCTGTTAAAACTTATAAAGTAGATATTTACTACATGAACTTAGACGTACACGGTCCACATGTGGAATTCACACACACATGCACGCAGACACAAACACGCACAAAAAAGCATGCACATGCATACACACACACAAATGCAAACACACCCACACAAACGCACGCACACACACATGCGCACAAACACACACAAACACATGCACAGATACAATGAACACACACAAAAGTACACAAACACAAATGCACACACGCACAAACAATCACACGATGCACACAAGCTCACGTACACACACACATTCACGCACAGACACAAACGCACACACACAAAAGCACGCACACACGCACGCAAACAAGCTCAAGCACGGACACACATTCACGGACAGACACAAACGCACGCACACACACATGAACATAATGTAATACATACCAAAGTTTGAGAGAAATTTAAGAAACCATTTTAAAATTATTTTCAATTTCTCTGAATTTACTATTTATAGTGTTGAGTTAAAATGACAATTTTGTATCATACTGTGAACTAATATCAATATTTCTCCCCAATATTTTTTATGGACTTTGTATGGATAGGACAGTGGAGAGTGAGACAGAAAATGATGGGATGAGAGACAGGGAATCAGTAGCCGGGAAAGGACAACAAGCCGGGTTTTGAACTCAGGTCGCCGGAAGAACCACTAAACAATATGTCCCACAGTCCACTGGACCACTTGGCTCCGACCCAAATTTTTTAATACAAAACTTGTTTCTAATTGCATTTTTAGCAGAAAATGAAAACTGGAGAAACAGGTCAATAACAGAAAATATGTTGTGTATTTTCACACCTAAAATGCTGAAAATAAAATAAGTTCAGATCCACTTGTAAGCAACACAACAGTCATGTTTCCACATGTATTTAGGAAAAGTAAAAAAAAAAATGTATGTGATAACCTGGATTTTTCTCGCAGTTTTCATGTGTCTTGATAAGCTGTTGGATGACTTTTTGTCACTCCTTAGGTTTGATTTTGTTGAAATTCAACAAACACTGGACTGAAATGACCACAATACATGTAGAAATGATGATAACATGAACATTTGATATGGTCTCCTCAATTTTTACAGCGCATGTGTATATATATTATATAAATACAAATAAATATACATACATGCAGTGTGATTATAATTATCAGATTGCATACAGTATATACATTAAAAATATATAAAGATTTCATACATTTCCAAACAATCTCAGCAACAGTAACGCACAAGCACAAACATCAATTTGCTGACTGTGTGTGTGTTAAATAGTGTGACAGACGGGATGTGTGCGTCCGTGGAGACTCTGGCTCAAGAGTCCATGATAAAAGAGTCCACAAAGAGATTGTGACCGTTCTGTTCTCAATACAACCCCCCCGGCTCACGCTTGCTTTCACGCCGGGCTTTATCAATAGACCGCTGCTCTGAATAGACAACACTCTCTATTGGCCTTCAGTCAATTAAGCTCTAAGCTGTGGGTAAACACTTTTAACTTCCCTCGAAAGAGCTGAAAATACTCGAGACGCACACCGGCACGATCGGACACGAGGAGCACCGAAGGACGTGAGGACGAGCGGGAAATTCAGATATTATAGCTGATTCATCCAGAAATAGACGTCCAGATGCTGAAGCATTCTCAACCTGTTAAACAACTTTTCGATGCAACACATTTTGTTGTTCATATAAATCGTTATAAATGAAAAGTTACTGTGAGGTTTGCTAGTGCAATGCTTTAAATTCAGGTAAGATTTATTATTTCTATTCTTTCTCCCCAAATATAACAGTGTTCTTCAAACCAAACCTCTGACCTTTCACAATCGTTTAATAAAAACTCAGTCCTCGTTCTGACAGATGAAATGAACAGAATTGTTTCACAGTTCTACAGGAGCCGTATCGGTTATTCTATAGATTAAAGTCTGTCTCTCTGTCGGCTGTATGTGACCGCGGAGAGCACGTCTACATGACTTCCAGGAAAATCTCACAGTGCTCACAGACATCTGGACTCTCGCTTTTGTAACATTTGTGTGTCAAGTGAAGCACAGAGGGAATATTCCTCATCCCTCCACACGACAGGCCAGACAACAGACCTGCTGCATGGAGACAGCCGCCGCATACACGTGTGTGTGTGTGTGTGTGCGGTGAGACAGACGTCCACACGATCCAAAATTCCAGTAAGGTAAAGCGCCAGTGGGCTTGTGGGTGAGATCAATAGTGTAGCTTCCAGCATCAGAGAGAGAGAGTGAGTGAGAGAGAGAGACTGAGAGCGTGAGAGAGAGAGAGAGAGAGAGAGAGAGAGAGACTGAGAGCGTGAGCCAGAGAGAGACTGAGAGCGTGAGAGAGAGACTGAGAGCGTGAGAGAGAGATAGAGAGAGAAGAGAGAGAGAGAGAGAGACTGAGAGCGTGAGAGAGACAAAGAGAGAGACAGAGAGAGAGAGAGAGAGAGAGAGAGAGAGAGAGAGAGAGATGAGAGCGTGAGAGAGTAGAGAGAGAGAGAGAGAGAGAGAGAGAGAGAGAGAGAGAGAGAGAGAGAGAGAGAGAGAGAGAGAGAGAGAGAGAGAGAGAGAGAGAGAGAGAGAGAGAGACAGAAAGACCTTTGCAGGTATGAAGAGTAGATGGACTCAGGATATGGTCAATATCACGGAGACTGCTGGTCTAGTCTAGTTCAGTCTGATCTGGTCTGGCCTATGAGGTCACACTTTGATAGTTCTGCTACATTCTAATTGGACACTTTATGTTTGTATTCTATATTAACACAACTTCAAATGATGGGATGAATCTTCAATCTGGTTTTCTTTAAAAAGCCAAATTGTCAATGAAGCTTTGGCCTAACCAATCAGAAACTTTGCTTATTACCATGGAAACAGGAATTCCTCAGTGGAGACCACAAACTATAAAGATAGATCAAGATTAACTTCCTTCTTTACCTCTCAAACATTTCTGCCATTCTTTAAATCTTTCATAAAATAGTAGTTAATTCAATAGGCAATCGTCTAATTCCACGATGATGTTCATAATATAGTTCATTTACTCGTAAAATAATTTCGTTTAAACTTGTGAAGGTCAATTATTAAAAAAAATGTTTTATAATGATTTCGAGTGAATCACTGACAGAGAGGACGGTCGCTGTTTTGCTCTCATCACACGTCAGCGCTCCCTGCTGGCTGCACAAGTAAACTCATTTATCAGTTGCGTTGGACTGGGGAGGGATTCCGTCCTTGTTCTTGTGTGTGAATGAAACCTTTATCTTTCTGAAGCACTCGAAACAGATCTTCACCTCATAACACTCTTCTGTTTCCATTAAAACTCAAATCTAAGTGGTGTTTTACTGCGGTAAAGCTCATTCAATTGAACATTCACAAAAGACGGCAGACAGATTTCAAGGAAACAGCCTTGAAGAGAGAGAGAGAGAGAGAGAGAGAGAGAGAGAGAGAGAGAGCATGAGATGTTACCCTGATGAAGTGATTTAAGACAAGAAATATTATGACTTATATTCTCTCTGAACTCGTGTGCATTCAGCGTTTAAAGGAACAGTTCATCTAAAACATGAATTCTGTCTGGATTTACTGACACACATGTTTTTCCAACCTCACATAAAGGAGATGCTTAGCACGAACCCGTCCCCATTCACCTTCACTGTATGACAGAGCACTGTATGAAGATTCTGATCAAATCTGATTTAGTGTTAAGCACAAGAAACATGTTTGCAATCAAGTAAAGACAGAATAAAAAAATTCCTTTAAGAGAAATTCTGCAGCAAACACAGAAGAAACGCACATGCGCACATGCACACACACTCAATCAATTCTGCAATCTAATTTTATCCTTTGCTCTTTTGCCTTTTTTTGCTGCATGGAAGCAATTTAGAAAGAGACAAAAAAATGAGAAGAGAAAGAAAGAGACGTTCTGTAATTCAATACAGAGATAATCAATAAACAACCTGCTCTGACAACTCACTTCACTGTTTACACACACACACCAGATTCAAACCTGTGAAACGCACATTCATCTGTAAAGACTGCAAGTCATATACAACAATACACAAATAGGTATAATATAAACAAATGATAGAATATGTATATACATGTATTGTGTGTGTAACAGGTGTGTACATCCAACACTCACTGTCGTCTGCTCAGTCAAAAAAAATTACTTTATTGACCAATTCATCTTTGCACAAGTTGTGTTGTGTGTGATGGTCAAAATATTTGCTAAAAATGCTGTAAAAACAAACAGGAGATCACGCCAGTTTGCATTTGTTCATCACTTTAGCATGTTTCCTCAAATCCAGTCTAGTTTTTGTTGAATTTCAAGACACAAACAGACCTCAGGAATGAAATAAAGTCACCCAACAGCAATAGTAAAGTTGTAAGTAGTAAGTCTGGTCTATACCATTTTTGAACTGATTGTAAAATGTATAGTTTGCACATCTTGAATGATGCAGAGATAACATCGCATCCATTTTCATTTTAACCATTTTGTCACGTTATAAGTTTTCCTAAAAAAAGTGAATTTAAATCATTTGGAATTTGAGAGAAATGTTGTCACCAGTTCACAGAACAAATAACTAGAAACTGTAAATTCAGAAAAACTGAAAATGGTTTTGGAGGGGTCTCTTAATCTTTTCTTCAGCTGTACATTAAACTAATGAAAATGTTATAAAAAAAAGTAGAAGAACATATCGTTTCTACATCCACAGAGTACACAATAGTAGATTTGTTTGAAAAACCTAAAGATGAAGTTATGTAGACTTGGCGCATCAGCTCCTGCGTGAGGTTAAAGCGAGCGAGCAGACCATCTACATGACAAGTCAAATTTTTGATCTTTATGTACACAATAATAATCGTTTACTTTGTAATCCATTTTTTTTCATATTTGGTCATGTGTGTAATAAGCAGAATGTGCTTTGTGGACCCGCTCGTCGGCGCTCTTTACACGAGAAAAACATATTGCAGGATTGACTTTTGACCAGGTTTGATTTGGTCTATTGTGAAGTCTATTTTCAGTTCCTCAAAATAGCAACGCGCTAACAATGCGCCTGAAACGCCTCTTTTTTAGACCGGCCCATGGGCGCACAAATGGGCGCAAGTGCATTTGCTATTTAAACAAAGCGGCACAGGACGGTATAAGCAGAACTGCATCGGGCTGAACTAGCAAAAACACTTTGCGCCAGGTGTACGATGGGGACCTAAATCTTTACATTTAAAGAGTTTATTTTCTCATTGGTCAGTGCTGGTAAAAGGGCTCATAAATTTGCTGCATCATGTTTTTGGTTTAAAGCCAGTAGATCAAAATATCATCAGTGAGCTATGACAACAATAGAAGTCAATCAGAGGTGCTTATAAAATACAGAAACATATCTGTGTGTGTGTGTGTTGTACCCCAGCAACACCATCTGTCACCCCCTCCTCCCCTTTACCCCTCTTACCCTCTGTTACCCCCTGATGCGAGCAGACATGCTGCTGTTCTCTGGGCTGTGTCGGGGGGGTTTGACCTCACACTGTCCTGTCACGTACCCCACCCCTCATACCCACTCGTTAGTCAACTTCTGTCATAACAAACACAACTACGCTACATGCAAACCTCCGCACGCAACACACGTGACAGCATCGCTCGAGACGCATTATCAGTCAAACAATAAGAGTTTCCTCATTCTCGTCTCACTCTCTGGACATCAGAGCTGAATTTTTAAAACCTTCCCGTCTCGGCTTGACCCGGACCCGGCGTGGCTCCAGTGTGTTGAATTATTAATTTTCATGTGTTTTATGATGTTGAAGGCTGTTCTCAGCATCATCAGCGGTAAAGTCATGACACCGCAGCATTCTGACATCATCATCTCTCCACATCTGTGATGAACACACCCACGTCGGGTTAGACGAGAAAAAGATGATAGAGATGAGACGACATGGGAGCGGAAGGAAGAAGACGAGAGGCGAGGAGTCACAGGAGATGAGAGAGAGAAGGGGAGACGAGTGATGGAGAGGACAAGACAAGAGACGAGAGGTGATGAGCGGAAACCAGACGAGAGAGGAAAGAAGAAGAGAAGATGAGGAGACGAGTGAAGAGGAAGACAAGACTAGAGAGAAAAAAGACGAGGAGACAAAGGAGAGAAGAGTCATGACAGGTGTCAGAACCTTTGACCTCTCTGTCCTCTACAGCCACTCCAGATCTCCTGCATGAGACTCTTCACCTCCTTCTCTCTCTCTCTCTCTCTCTCTCTCTCTCCATCACGAGTCGCTACAGGACGAATCTGTCCGGCAAAAAACCCGCCCTCCATCTACGCTGTCACGTTTGTAAAATGATTATGTATTTGTAAAAAGGTTATGCACAGCTAAAGTGATTTTGTGTTTGCAGACTGATGATGCATCCGTGAGCTGAACTACGGCTCCTCATCGAGGAGTTTTCCATCTCTGTCACTGTCCCACGGACCACTCATCCGTCCTGAGAAATATTACACACACACACACAGCAACATGTTTTCTAAGAAACAATAACACGCAACATGAATGAAATCAAAGACACACGGACACACTGCATCAATTAATCAGGATGATATCCGAGGCGGAGCAGATTCACTCTGACCTCTGACCTCATCAGATCCTAATATGCCGTCATACACACATCACACAAAACATTTCACTTCTACATGAACTCGGGATTGTTCTTTATTTAACAACCAATACTGGCAACTTGTTTCCTTGAGTTTTTATGGAGATTATTTTAAGAGAAAGACAAAGAGTCGGCACCATGACGAGTAAATGAACAGCTAATGAGAAAAGAGAATGCTTTGTAGATCAAAAGATGAAAGAATAGGACACAAGATAGAGAGAGAGAGAGGTAAAGTGTGCGCACGCGTGTGTGTGTGTGTCCACACAGAAACACTACTGACCTTTCAGAATAAAATGTGAAAACAGCAGCTCACTCCTCAATCTCTCATTCTTTATTTACTGTGTTTCTGCTCTGTCATTCTGTCTCATGTCTCTCTCTCTCTCTCTCTCGTTTCTCTCTCTCGCCACACCAAACACCTGCATCTCAGATGCCTTCATATGGATCATCTTAAGGATGCAGACGCTGTTTCAAATGCACCAACAGCCAAAGTCACTCTGAGATGAGCTGCTTGTACAGTGAGAGTTTTTCCATCATTATCAGTCACGTTTGCTAGACGCTTTTATCCAAAGCAACTAACATCACATTATGATTTACATCTAATTCTGATTATGTGTTTCAAATCACTCAGTTTCAAACAGAGACGCTTCTCTTTTTAATTGAAACATTCTGTCTCTAAATATTAAGAACAACTTATGAACCATTTACACATGCAAACACTCTCACACTCATACTCATTAACACACTCGCAGGTACACAGACACATTCCCAGGTACACAAACACGCAGGTACACACAAAGGGTGTCACACACACACACATTCCCAGGTACACAAACACGCAGATACACACAAAGGGTGTCACACACACACACACACGAAGGTGCACACACACATTTGCAGGTACACACACACACTCATTCACACATTTGCGGGCACACACAAATATACACACTTACAGGTACACACACGCACAAACAAACTCGCAGGTCCTCACGCACACTTGTAGGTACACACACACTCATTCACACACTCGCAGGTAAACACACTAACAAACTCGCAGTTACACACTCGTAGGTACACAAACAAACAAACAAACTCGCAGGTCCTCACACACACTTACAGGTACACATACACACATACAAACACACACACACACACACACACACACACACACACACACAAACAAACACATAAACACACCGGCACAGACACTTGCAAGTACACACACAAACAAACTTGTAGGTACACATACACACATACAAACACACACACACACACACACACACACACACACACAGAGACAGACACATAAACACACCGGCACACACACTTGCAGGTACACACACAAACAAACTTGCAGGTACACATACACACATACAAACACACACACAGACAGACACATAAACACACCGGCACACACACTTGCAGGTACACACACAAACAAACTTGTAGGTCCTCAAGCACACTCGCAGGTACACAAACACACATTTGCAGGTACACACACTTGCAGGAATACACACTCACAGGTACACAAACACACTCTCGCAGGTTCACACACACAGGTACACAAACACACACACACAGGTACACAAACACACACTCGCAGGTACACACTCACAGGTACACAAACACACACTTGCAGGTACACACACTCGCAGGTACACAAACACACACTTGCAGGTACACACACACACAGGTACACAAACACACACTTGCAGGTACACACACTCGCAGGTACACAAACACACACTTGCAGGTACACACACTCGCAGGTACACAAACACACACTTGCAGGTACACACACTCGCAGGTACACAAACACACACTTGCAGGTACACACACACACAGGTACACAAACATACACTCGCAGGTACACACACACACACACACACACACACTCGCAGGTACACACACACTTGCAGGTACACACACGCTTGCACAAAAGGGTTCCAGTTGTACTGTAAAGCAGAACATGCTCTCTCTCTCTCTCTCTCTCTCTCTGCATCAGTCAATACCCACATGCTTGATGATTTATCATTTTCTACTCTCATTTGTCTCTTATTGACATTGTTTTTCCATTTATTTCACAAAATTGAATCAGTAAGACTAGAGGAACGTTACACACAAACATACAGAAAACACATCAGTACACGGAAAAGAACACAGAACACATGTACAGGGACTTCAGCATGACACACAGACGGACGGATATCTGATAAATCTGTCCGTACATCCGTGTTCTGTGTGTTTCAGTTATGGTGTTTGTGGGGTTTCATGGGAGATTATTAGAGCTGTGAAACACAGATGTGCGTGTGTGTGTGTCCAGGCTGAAGATAGACGGTATGTGTGGATAAGAGCATCTCCCTCTCTGGAATTTTAAACTACAGGAAATAAATGATGAAAAACTGACAGCTATCACTCTTCACATCACACACACAGACAGACAGACAGGTAACGTGACATCACAGGATCCCAGTCAGAACTGACCCTCATGTAAGTGTAGGTGTGTCCTCACCTGCTGTGATGTCATCGTCAGTCACATCCATCTCTTCCTCTGGAACTTTGGGTTCAGTGGGCGGAGCTTCAGGAGGGGGCGGGACCGGCTGGGTCGCTTCTGTGGCCGTTCCAGCTGCACACAAACACGCAGAGTTCACAGTTAACATGTGCCAACAGAATCTCACAGAACGCAGTATATTTTCCCCTCGTCCGTTCTCAAATGCCAAAATTTTACTGTTTTTCTGGAAAGCTCATTAAAAAGCTCATCAGGGTTTATTGGTGCTTTGCATTATCGAGACTTTATTAAGCTTTAGCGGCTGATTACAACCATTTTTATTTAGCCGCCTCATTGGGTGCTTATCCTGGAATTACCAATTAAAATAAGCTTTTCATTAAAGCGTCTGGAAATGAATCAATGCTGCTTAAAGGTGAGAATAAGCTAATCTAGACGCGCCGCTAATTAATGAGACCCCCAGACCCCCTCTGCCCTCGGCGGAGACACGGACACGTTTGGTCTTTAAGCTCCGTCAGACAGATGAACCTCTGATCGGCAGAAAAACATCAACAGAACCAAAAAAAACTAACTCGTGCACAGGAGAGATGAACTCATCCTCGCTCTACTTCAGCATATGGTATGTCGGCAAATAACACCTGATAAATACACAAAGAATACTGGAATACAACACATGTCATTAAAATTGTATAAATCATAATAACAAAAATGGAGTCTCACTACTTTATATTGAAAAACCCCACAACAAAAATACTAAAACCTACCGATAATAATACAGATCCTTTATTTATTTTTTATTTATTATTACAGTTGATATAATACAAATATGCTATTATAAGAATATATTTTATAAAATATAAAAAAAACTTGCAGTGATTGTCAGGTTAAGTTATAACTATAAAAATGTTTTCATTATTTTGAGATTCCTTAACTCGAAAGAATAAATTATTATCTCATTATTACGACATATAAAATCTGAAAATTGAACTGAATCAAACACAAGACGTGAAAGAACATTAAATAAGTTCAAGAATTGAGTGAGTACTGTAAACTCACCGCAACAACATCAGAAATTCACCATTTTTATCTTTAAGGACACCAATATGAAGTAAGAGTGTTTAACGTAACGATTATACACGCAAACACACGTCTGGTTTATTATCACCGTGAGGACAGTCAGTCCATAGGCGCAATGATTTTTGTACGTTGTATGATGTATATTTTATCCCCTAACCCAACCCCTAAACATCACAGAAAACTTTTTGCACTTTTTGATTTTTAACAAAATATTGTTCTGTACGATTTATAAGCATTCTTGCCCATAAGAATATCAATTTTGGTCCCCAAGGTGACATGAGTCCCCATGTGTTGGTGTAAATTCAGCTTTAGGTGCCCACCTGGATATACACACAAGGCCAAAACACACACACACACTTACACACACACACACACACTCACACACACACTCCTTTGCTCTTCTAGTTTGAGACACTTTGGAACTCATAATGACATCCTCCTCCAATAAGCTGTGATGAAGTGTGTGTGTGTGTGTCCTTGATCAATTAACCTGTCATTGACCAATGAACCTAATCATAAAACCAAAGCATTTCCAGCCTACACTTTTCATACAACATCCTGTGTCTCCATATCACTCATCTGTGTGGACACTCATAACTACACAAAATAAGAAAGATCACAAGAACCATCAGTGTGAGTAAATGTTTGATGGTGTTAACTGCAGTCTCTGAAGTGTGTGTGTTTGCTTCTGCTTTGATTGACTGAACCGTGATGATGTTGAGTTTTGTGTGTGTTCAGTGAAGCATATAACGGCAAGAAGGTTCCTCAGCATGATATGAAAACACACACACACACTCACACACACACACACACACACACATACATATACACACACAATTCATAATTCAGAGCTGCTGGTGTCAGTTGTGTAAAATGGAGCTTGCAGCAAGGTCAAACACCCGTGTCAAGCATGACACACAGCTCGCACCCGGCCTTGTTAACCCCGCCCACCCCTATCCCTTCATCCTTTGTCTCTCTCTCTCTCTCTCTCTCTCTCACACACACACACACACACACACACACAGGAGAACGGTTTTAAAATTCAGCTAAGCTGCAGTCAGACAATATCTAAGCGAAATATGTGTCTCTCAAAATATCAGACTTTATCAAACATATACAAACGATATAAAGCAAACAATATGACTGAAATAATCCTGAACAAGATCTGAATAAAGATCTAAAGGAACACCTCATGCACATCTGCCTATTTCCAGTATTAAACGTATTAAAAGCAGTAATATCTGGCGTCTGAATGTCCGACTGTCTCAAACACAGTTTGACCGTATGAGGTTCTGAAGAAATATTCTGCTTTATGACTCACTGACTGACTTCATTCAAACATCGACACGTCAGGTTGGGGGGGGTGATATGACCATGAACCTGGTTCACGATGGGAGTAATATAATTTCGCAGTATGAATATAAACCACAACACAGTTCATATTTACGAAGCGAGTGCATTTGTTGCAGCTATGCTGTTGTGTTTATAAACTGAAGGCGTGGTGAAAACAAGCTTCTGAGGGAATCGACAGCCGGTCACAGATGCTGTCAATAGAGCTTAAGTTGTAAATAACCCAGAATATTCCTTCAAGATAAACGCTAGTACTGTGTGTGTGGGGGGGATTATAGAGTCACATCCGCAGGGCTGGAACCGCCTGAGGCTGTTTATAATCACCTGCTCATCCTCCCCTCCCACCGATCGGCCTCTCTACCTCTCACTGCTTATCACCCCAGGGGATGCTGGGAAGGGTAAAGCCCAGCCATCAACATCTAACACGGGAGTCAAGCTTGAGCAGTGAAGGTGATACAGAGACACTGGATCCGTTTCATAATGCACTTATGAGATGTCTAGATAGGCAGCATTTTAATAATAATCAAATTACTTAATATATATTTATTATATATTATGCGCATATATAACCCACGCAGAACTCAGAATGCATCAGAATGCAGCCATCTCATCTCACAGACGCGCAGAACTCAGAATGCATCCGTCTCAACCTAACAGACATGAAGAACTCAGATTGCATACGTCTCATTTCACATACACGCAGAACTCAGAATGCATCCATCTCACCTCACACACGCGCAAAACCAAGAATGCATCTGTCTCACCTTAGACACGCAGAACCCACAATGCATCAGAATGCATCTGTCTCACGTCACAGACGTGCATAACCCAAAATGCATCTGTCTCACATCACAGACGCGCAGAATGCATCTGTCTCACCTCACAGTTGGGCAAAACCCAGAATGCATCAGATTGCATCGGTCTCATCTCACAGACGCGCAGAACTCCGAATGCATCCGCCTCACCTCACAGATGCGCAGAACTCAAATGCATCTGTCTTATCTCAGACAAGCAGAACCCAGAATGCATCAGAATGCATCCGTCTCACCTCACAGACGTGCAAAACCCAGAATGCATGTAACCCAGAATGTATCAAAATGCATCCGTCTCACCTCACAGTCGCGCAAAACGCAGAATGCATCTGTCTCACCTCGCAGACGCATAAAACCCAGAATGCATCTGTCTCTCCTTAGACACGCAGAACCCACAATGCATCAGAATGCATCTGTCTCACGTCACAGATGCGCATAACCTAGAAGGCATCTGTCCCACATCACAGACACGCAGAATGCATCTGTCTCACCTCACAGTCGCACAAAACCCAGAATGCATCAGACTGCATCTATCTCATCTCACAGATGCACAGAACTCAGAATGCATCTGTCTCACCTTCGATGCGCAGAACCCAGAATGCATCAGAATGCATCCGTCTTTCCTCGCAGACACGTAAAACCCAGAATGCATCTGTCTTACTTTAGACGCGCAGAACCCAGAATGCATCAGAATGCACCTGTCTCACCTCACAGAAGCGCAGATAGTCACACAGAAGCGCAGATAGTCACACAGAAAGCACCCGTCTCACCTCACCGGCTGTTTTGTTGTGAACAGTAAAGGTCATAGATTTATTTTCAGAGCGTCTAATGGCCAGTGTGCGTGTGTGCAGTGATTTGGAGAGATGACCTTTAACTGCAACAGAAACACAGAAAAACACCAGTGCTCGTCTGCCATCAGTAAACACTTCAGTCTAAATGAACATAAACACCTTATTTCTAGATGGACTGTGACATGTCTGTGTATTCATTTATTTTATGATCTATGAGAGAAATAGAAAGAATGACAGTGCACACTAACTAACACCACAACAACCTCTCTGACTGTCACTGCAAATGCATTTCTCTCAAAACATGTTCTTTTTTGTTTTTTTTAATCATATCAATAATATCTGTGGCATCTTAACCTGCTTATATGAAAAAAAAAAAACATCCTGTGATGAAAGACACAAAGCAAAAGTCTCGACAGTGTTTTTAACATCTTAAAACTGAAACTGCAGTGTCAACTTTTATAGCCGACAGAAAATCCACACGTGCTGCTGTGATGTCTCAAGTTGTTGCTATGGTGTTCTAGTGTGTTGCTATGTGCTTTTTTTGGGTGTTCTGAATGGTTTCTATGTTCAAATTCACATGAGTCTATGAAAAAACAAGATAAGACTGTTCAAATGCTAATTCTTACTATTAGCAATAGTAGCAATGAATCTTGAACTGTATTGCTCAGTGTGAACACACACACATATATGACCAGATGGACTACATATATGTGTGTGTGTGTGTGATGTCCAATCTATGATACAGAGCACATACCGAAACAGCTGTAGTGTTTAACATGTGCGTGTGACAGATCAGTTTCACTGACCCCTGCAGTCCTGTATCCTGCTGAGGTCACTGCTGCCACAGTAACACTACAGTGACCAGCAGCTGTAACTATGGTAACCGTTCCCAAGGGCCTCTGCTTGCCTCCCACTAACCCAACACACACACTGACATTTCTATAAAGAAAGATGCTGCACATGAGTTAGAATCTGATCGGACGCACACGTAATAGTTCATGTATTTAAAACATGTCTTATTCTATTACATATAATATTGTATGATTACAAATAATCCAGATCCAGAAGTGACTTCAGAACGGTGTTTAATGTGACACTCACCAGGGCTAACAGCATCCACGTACTGCGGCAGGTACGGCGCCCACAAGTCAATGGTGTCCTTCCTGCCCAACTGACCAATCCGACGCAGTTCTGCCAACAGAAGAGCCTGGGCCGCCTCTCGAACCTGAAACACACACAAACACACACACCCGTCAAATACATTTAACACCACCGACACAAACACGGCAACATTTACTTATGGAACAGATTCTCTTTTCATACACTGAAACTGAAATAAAGAACTGAACTCAATCGCCTGAAAGAAGCTAGAGAAGAAAAAGCCATTGTTGAGTGTGTGTGTGTCCCCGGAGGTCAGCAGGTGCTAAAGCAGCAAGATACCAATAAAAGTGTGTGTGTGTGTGTGTGTGTGTGCGCGCGTTCTGGAGAAAAAGGATTAAGGATGCTTAACAGAGCGTCTCTTTCTTTTCTCGCTCTATCTCCTTCTCTTCATTTCTCTCTCAGTGTGATGTACGACACCATTGCGGTCACACACTATGACACACACACACACACTCTTAAATAAAATAAAAGAATTTTGTAAATAAAAATGAGAAGTAAAGTAAGATCAAAATCTCAAGTAAGTTAAAAAAAGTAAGTGGCACGTGGCACATTTTGCGGAGTTATTTTTATGTTGCGATAAGTTATATTGGAAGCCAATAACATCACAGCTTTTTATTCCCAGCAGTTTGATGTGCAGTGAGCATCTATTAAGCTTTTCTGCTCGGCCTTATAATGTTTTGTTTCTTTTCATTTGGTCCGTAAATACTGACACGAGCTTCTCTTTCCCGACATCCCTAAAGTAAAGAGTCGCTCGAAAACCTTTTTATAAACAACTACTCTGATATTTGTGTAGTCTAAATAATAACATTACCTCCAGGCAGCGATCCTGCCATCTGCGTGCCAACATCTCCAGCAGAGGAGGCTTGAATTTTTCCAAACCCAGAAGATCAGGTAACATCACACAATGCATGGCAGCCAACTGACTCCAACCTACAGAGAAAGAGAGAGAGAGTGAAAAGAGAGAGAAGAGAAAGAGAGCGAGAAAGGAGAGAGAGAAAGGAGAGAGAGAGAAAGAGAGATATAGAGAGAGAGAGAGAGAGAGAGAGAGAGAGAGAGCATCATTACAGGAACCTAGAGAAACTTATCTATAAACTATATTCATGAGCAACATCAAACAGAGATTAACATAAATCAGAAATATATGAAAGTATAAATCAAGAATATATTCCATGTACTAGTCCGTCATTTGCTTTCCGTTCACTAAATCCATCAAATATAAACATTTAAAAAATTGTATATATTTTAGGTTTAAGTGAACAGATTTTACCTGATAATCCAGATCTTTTTTTTTACTGATAAGCCAGAAAAAAAGGATCTTCTTTTAATGACTTGACTTCAGCACATGTGTGAAGATGTTAAATGTTCAAATGAGCAACATTTCTATTTGTTGAGCTTTTATTTGCAGGTATATCAAATGTATTTCTGTATGAGTTATGAAAGAAATGCATCGTGTGAAAAAGATTTCTTCAAATCATTAATCATGTGATGTGCACAAAAGTTTTTAACACTCTGCTTAATTTATTTATTATTACATATAGAAATTCCGTATAATATTTGACCAGTGTGTGTGTGTGTGTGTGTGTCTGCTTGTGTATTTTGTGTTGTGTGCCTGTGGAGTTGTGTGTATGTGTAAGTGTATGAACCTGTGTGAGTGTCTGTGTGTGTGTGTGTGTGTGTGTGTCTGTATTCTGACTGTGTTCACTTTTTTATAACTTTTATAAGTTGTATAACTGTAATGTTTTGTTTCAATATGTTTCATGTATAGCTGCTTTGTAACAATGAACATTGTAAAAAGATCTATATACAGTAAATAAAGTTGAGTTGAATCAAGACTTCATACCATCATTACACAGGATAAAAAAAGGTGTGTGTGTGTGTGTGTGTACACATGCTAAACATGAAGGAGACAAACATGAAGACAGAAACACAGACAGAGTCCGACTACAAGCATAACACAGTAATACACAAACACACACAAACACATTCTGGCACTGAGCATGAGGCGCACAGAATGCACTGAGAGAAAGAGAGCCGGAGTCAGGAGAGAGAGAGCGAGTGAGCGAGAGTCCTTTATTCAGAGAGATACCTTCATTGACTGAGGGCGAGTGAGACAATCCTGAAGCAGAAGATGAGACAGCGACGGCAGCTTGCAAGGAGAGCAAAAAAGAAGTGAGGAAGAGAGTGAGAGAGAAAGAAATAAAAAAATGAAAGAAAGAACGAACGAAGAAATAAAGAAAGAGAGAGAGATGGAGAGAACGAAAGGAAGAGAGAGAGAGCGAAAGAACGAAAGGAAGAGAGAGAGAGCGAAATAACGAAAGGAAAAGAGAGAGAGCGAAAGAACGAAAGGAAGAAAGATAGAGCGAAAGAATGAAAGGAAGAGAGAGAGGGCAAAAGAACGAAAGGAAGAGAGAGAGAGCGAAATAACGAAAGAGAGAGCGAAAGAACGAAAGGAAGAGAGAGAGAGCGAAAGAACAACAGGAAGACAGAGAGAGCGAAAGAACGAAAGGAAGAAAGAGAGAGAGCGAAAGAACCAAAGGAAGAGAGAGAGCGCGAAAGAAATAACGAAAAGAAGGAAGAAAGAGAGAGAGAGTAAGAGAGAGAGAGAGAGATGGAAAGAATGAAAGAAAGAACGAAAAGAAGAAAAAAAGAGAGTAAGAGAGAGAGAGAGAGAGATTGAGAGAATAAAAGAAAGAGAGAAATAAAGAACGAAAGGAAGGAAGAAAGAGAGAGTAAGAGAGAGAGAAAGAGAGATGGAGAGAATGAAAGAAAGAACGAAAGGAGGAAAAAAGAGAGAGTAAGAGAGAGAGAGAGGGAAGCCTGCAGCGGTGTTAGAGGAGAACAGCAGCAGATATTAAGTGAAATGATTTATTTTGTACAGTAAATGTGTTTGTAAATGAGTGAAATTCAACAGTCTGATCCATCATTAATATTGCTGCTCTGTTTTTATTCTGTATGATACTCAGGAGCAATTTAAGTAGATGAAAATTAAAGATGAACTAAGAAGATATGATTCATTCAATAACCAAACACACAATTTGTGTAAAGATGTGAAGACAAACATGAAATTCTTCAGTAAATTAGTCACATTTTACGCTAAGAATAATACTTATTATAACAATTAACATGAAACAATGTTTTATATACAGTATATATATACATATATATATATTAGGGCTAACAACGTTTTTTTTGCAGATTAACGCATTAAAAAAATAATTAAAGCAAATAACGAATCATCCTTTTGTTGTGTCATCCTTTGTCTAGGTTACATTATATAATCACGCTCTTATTCATGTACAGGCTTTTAAATCACTTATGTGTGTTTTGAAACAGTTGCTTTCTTGCGCTAAAGGCTGAATCAGTCAATCTCTGTTAGACAGCACATCAGTATTAAATTCTCTTTCGTGCTTAAATGAATCAAAACCAAATCATGACCGAAAGCCCGTTTTGTTTAGAATATTCATAAGCACAAAAAATGTGTGATTAATCAGATTAAAAAATTGTATCGATTGACAGCACTAATATATATATATATATATACACTCTTTAAAAAAGCAGCTTTAAAAGATTCTTTGATGCCATAGAAGAGCCTTTTGGTTCCTTAAAGAACCTTCAACATGTGAAATGGTAATAAAAGTAAAGAAACGTATTAAAGAGATGATTCTTTAGAGAACATTTGACTTAATAAACCCAAAGTTGTTCTTCTATGGCATAGCTGTGAAAAAACGTTTATGCACCTTTATCTTTAAGAGCGTTTATTTCTCCTTTTCTCCAATTAGATTAATTTTGATTTTTATACATATTCATATTAAACATTAACAGTTCCAAATCACGAATTATCATAAACTTAAATATATTCAGCTGAAAAACATCAGACGACCCGCAAACTTCTGACATTTTTCTCTTGTGAAAGTGATGAAAAATCCTCAGCTATTGGAAAACATAGTTATTGAAAGACAAATCCATTCAGTGTGTTACAAACTTCAAAACCCATAAATATCTGAGGGAAAGAGCTCCATCATCACTGAAAGAGAGAAAGAGAGAGAGAGAGAGAGAGAGAGAGAGAGAGCAGAGCAAAGCCATGCATGCACATATAAAGACAGAGAGTTGCTGCATCTGTCGTGAAGAAAGTTCACATTTGAATTGAATTCATAAAACAGCTCTAATGAAGTTCCATCAGCACCAACATCTTCAAAACTTTCTTTTTTAAATTGAGAAAAAAATTCTCATTATTTTTCAATGACTTTTGCCGCTCTAAAACAAAAGAAAAACTTTTCAAACCTTTTGAAAGAGAACATTTGGTCAACCTTTAGAGGTTCACTAGCATACACATTTAAATAGAAATAAAAACACATTTCAAACGGCAGAACTTCACAAATGTGTCTATGACACTCTTCCTGGAATCATCTGCACCTCCTCTGTTCGTCTCGAGAGTGAGATATGCTCTTAAATTCGACCGTTTGTTTCTCTAAATCCCTCGATCTGCCTTAACCAGACGACGGCACGTGCTCGTCTTTTATCTGTACGCCCGATTTAAAGAACGACTCCATTAAATAACACTTAATAACAACCTGAGCGTAGTTTCACAAACCCGTCCGGATCAATAAGAGGAAACGAGGAGGGGAAAACACGCGGCGCACGCTGAATAACTTTCATTACATCTACGAACCTTAAGAGAAGTGTGAGATCAATATTCTCTCTCTCAGAGATAGAAGTGCACGGGTTCTTTCACTATATTTTCTCCATCTCCTTCAGCGTGTGAATTCATCGGACAGCCGCGTGTCAGAATGTCGGACACGGAGGGCTGATGTTTCTCCGAGCGCTGAAAGAGCGGTTAGCATGTGAAAGAGATGCTGCGGGCCCTTCTGCGCACAGAGAGGTGAAGAGCGACACACACACGTCCCGTCTCAATGGGGACGAACAGGCGTGCGGCGTGTTGCTGAACACAAGCGATTATTCACAGTCTGTCTCTATTGTGACTGAACAATGGCTGCTCGGGACGGCCGACAAATTAGGGCACGTGTGGAGGAAGTGTGTCTGTGTGTGTGTGTGTTGCTAAAAGGCTTTAACAGACAGCCTGACATAGAGAAGAAAACTGGAGAAACACGTTGTGTTCGCAGTCTGAACTGAATGAAATAAGACAGAAAGACAGAACGATGTGGAATAACAAAAAAACACACGATTAAATGACTCTTGAACTGGTTCTTTAAAATGAGTCGTTTAAATAAACTGTAAATGATTCAATCAAAGAAAAATTCATAATGAACATCGCAGACGAGGACCGTCACAATCAAATAATGCTGTCAGGCAAATTGATCTTCAGTTTATTTTTTATTTACTCCTTTTTTGCCAAAAGTTTAAACTACAATTTGAGTAAATTGATTTATAACCATCGTGGCTCTAAAGGCAAAACTTTGAATGGCTGGTGAATTATTTAGGATATTTTCATATGTGTCAAATTAACACAATATCGATAATCGTTGTTTTTAATAAAAAGACAATAGTGGTATCTTGTGACACCCCTAAACGTCTGAATCCTACTATTGACAACGTTACTCTTTAGGAAACAAAGTGTGTGTGTGTCTTTCTGTGTGTGTGTGTCTGTCTCCGTGTGTGTGTGTCTCTGTGTGCGTGTGTTTGTTTGTGTCTGTCTGTCTGTCTGTCTATGTGTGTGTGTGTGTGTGTTTGTGTCACTCTGTGTGTGTGTATCTGTGTGTGTGTGTGTGTGTGTCTGTCTCCGTGTGTGTGTGTGTATCTGTGTGTGTGTGTGTATCTGTGTGTGTGTGTCTGTCTCCGTGTGTGTGTGTCTCTGTGTGCGTGTGTTTGTTTGTGTCTGTCTGTCTGTCTATGTGTGTGTGTGTGTGTGTGTGTTTGTGTCACTCTGTGTGTGTGTGTGTGTGTATCTGTGTGTGTGTGTGTGTGTGTGTATCTGTGTGTGTGTGTCTGTCTCCGTGTGTGTGTGTGTGTATCTGTGTGTGTGTGTGTGTGTATCTGTGTGTGTGTGTCTGTCTCCGTGTGTGTGTGTCTCTGTGTGCTTGTGTTTGTTTGTGTCTGTCTGTCTGTCTATGTGTGTTTGTGTCACTCTGTGTGTGTGTGTGTGTGTGTGTGTGCGTGTGTGTGTGTATGTGCGTGTGTATCTGTCTCTGTGTGAATGTGTGTGTGTATCTGTCTATGTGTGTCTCTGTGTGAATGTGTGTGTGTATCTGTCTATGTGTGTCTCTGAGTGTTTGCCTGTGTGTGTTTTTGTGTATGTATCTGTCTCTGTGTGTGTATGTGTGTGTGTATCTGTCTCTGTGTGAATGTGTGTGAGTGTGTGTGTGTGTATCTGTCTATGTGTGTCTCTGTGTGTGTTTTTGTGTATGTATCTGTCTCTGTGTGAATGTGTGTGTGTATCTGTCCATGTGTGTCTCTGTGTGTCTGCCTGTGTGTGTTTTTGTGTATGTATCTGTCTCTTTGTGTGTGTGTGTGTGTGTGTGTGTGTATCTGTCTCTGTGTGAGTGTGTGTGTGTGTGTATGTATCTGTCTATGTGTGTCTCTTTGTGTCTGCCTGTGTGTGTTTTTGTGTATGTATCTGTCTCTGTGTGTGTGTGTGTGAGGTTTTACATTTAAACTCTTTTGACTTTGTAAGCAGCATGTGTTTTGTGTTGCCAGCAGAATTTTTCATGTTCCGAGACTTTATTTTGAAGGCAAGTTTCTCTTTGTAGTTACCTTGTTTGATCTGGCTCTGCATGGCCGGGCTGGAGGTCTGTACGCTGCTCTTTCTCTGAGTCTCTGGGGTTCCTGGTCTTGGGGGCCTAAAACACAAAAGACCAAATCAAATATTTAACACACATCTGCAAAAAACAATTCAGCACCGACACAGACCTGTGTGTCTCATACAAGACACGTGTGTACAAATGTATGTGTATAGAGTACAATCCTTTGCATTTATGCATGTGTGTGGGTCGGTACAAACCCATAAATCATGGAAACCCAACATGTTTTTATTTGTGTTTGTTTGAAAAGTGTGTCTACATGTGCCTGTGTACTCTTTGACATTTCAGAACGCAACAAAATTAAACTTGCAAAGGCAGACACGCTGACACACAACACTAACACAAGGAACGCATGTTAAACATTTAAAATGAACATTTCATGTGTGTTCCTTGAACAAACTAACATACATTAAATGCAGCATGCGCCTTTTGGACTTGTATTTGCACCTGCATGCTTTTGCGAAGTATGTAAGAAAATTCTTTGATTAAAAAAAGTTCAGGAGAATAAATATGAAGAAGTATATTTATTTTCCTGAACTTTTTTTAATCAAAGACTTTTGTTAGGGCTGTACGGTTATGGGTAATTATTTTGTCAGTTCAGAACTTTTGTTTTTAATTTCACTTCCAGCCAATGAATATGTTATAATCTGCTGCCATTGAACTTCTTCAACAGTGTATTTTAAAGCACGTCATAAATCATCAAAACACAAAAAAATAACCATTTTGTTACATTCAGAATGACACCTTTCTACTCCATTTTTTATTTCTTGTTTTATTTTTATAAATCCTTAGTATTGGTCAACCTTCATGTTTGTTTGTGGGTTATGCAAAAATGTATTTAAATAATACAAATGTCGATTAAAAACCGGTGTACATTTCCTGTAAAGTGTCAGTTTAGGAGATACAAGCTTTGCGATGATTTTCCGTCCTTTTAGGGAGTTTTGTGCTTGCTTTTAAAACATTATTATCACAACGATTATGCTCTGTTAATTGTGGGAAGCATAAATCTTTATCACGATTAAAATACGATTTATTGTACGGCCCTACTTCTTCCATTCTCTGTTCACTTCACCGAAGGTTAAAAAGTAATCAAAAGGGAGAAAAAATATATTTTTACAATTTTTAGCTACATCTAAAACTCTCTTTCAGGAGATGTCTTAGTCTCTCTCTCGCTCTCTCTCTTTTTTTCAGGCTAATGCTCTATCAAGTTTCCAGCGTCTCCTCCTGTGATCATTATTCTCTCGTCCACCTGTCGCATTCACTCTAACAAGAGTCTGACCTCATTAAAGTCTGGGAGAAACCTCCCCGAGATCTTTAAATCCTGCGTCTGTTCGGGCCGTTTGAGAGGAGAGAGAGGCCACAACTTAAACAGCTTTTACACAGTTTGGAGCGAGACTGAAATCATTTTGTCAGACTGAAAGGAATTGAGAGGATGTCGGCGAGAGTTTTATCAACTGAAAAAAAAAAATCCACAGAAACACACATGTGGACGTGATGTTATCAAACCATGAGAACAATCTGAAGAGCATCTCGAGTTTAAGGCTTTAAAATCTACTCTGGACATGTTGAAAAATACAATAAAAGTCCAAATGTCCACACAGAGCAATAAAAGACTTTTTATTTCGAGCCTTAAAGGAGTCGTTTTAGCTCAAGTTTGCTTCGAGGAATATTGACAGATCTCTTTCTGTTTGGTTCATCTTGCTCTGCTATGAAGAGAATTTAAAAAATAAATATAAAAGAAGCCCGTAAACATGAAATTGCCTCATAAAAACTAGAATCAAATATTGCTCAGAGCAAAAAACAGATTCAGTTTTGTTTTAGTATCTGTCTGTGGAGTTTTCTCCATATTTCTGACAACATGGGTTTCTATCACAGTCTTGATTTACATGGATGAAAAGAGAAAAATCTTGAAAATAGATTTAAATCTCTTGAAACTAGACATGAAGAACATTTCCAGATCATCATCAGAAGGAAATAAGAAACTTGATTTGCATTAAATGTATTATTTCTGCATGACATGTAAACAAACTGCCCCATTATTGTAACACCAATCTTTTTTCTTATATGGAAATCTATTATATATTATATAAAAACTGCTTATCCATAATGGTAGAAGTAAAAATTGCGGTATTACAAAGAATTACAAAAGCCCCTTGAAAAATTTGCGTGGAATTACAGTTACAGTAATTGCCATTAAAATAAAATCACAACGAAAATATTTTCATGATGCAAAAACTGGTTTTGACTTTCTAGATTCTCATCGGTGAATTAAATAAATACAGTCACACCATCAAGGTTGTAACTTGAGTTTGAGAAGTGGGGGGGCCACAAAATGGGCGGAAATATTTTATTTGAATCCTATCGCAAATTCAAAATACCCATGTTTGCGTTCCTTTTTATCGTTTAAATTGATTGAACCATGAAACCAAAAGGTGTTTTTATTGTGTAGCAAAATTTGATGTTCATAAAGGGGGAAAATGCGAGGAGGAAAACATGGCTTGTAAACCTGAATCTGCAGTCGGAAGGACATGAGTCGGATGACGTACCTAAACAACGACCAGGGAAGCCCACGTTTCTTTTAAGCCTTGTCATAAACACAAACTGCTGTTAAAAGAACGAGTCCTTATTAAACGGAAAAAAGTAATAAATTACGCGTTAGGCGATTCTTCCCCATAGAATTCTATTATGAGGAAACAGCTCAACATAAAAACTAATTTCTTTTAAATTCAAAATCACGTGATTTAATACGATCTTTCAGTGATCTTTTAAGACTGTCGGTGTCCTGCTTGGTCATAGTAATTGTCCGTGGCCATCATGGCGTGCCGTTAAAAAATTGTTACCAACAAATGTGAAAGTGAGGGGTAAATAAACTGTATTTTTTCACGAACAGGATTTAAGTGTCCCCCGCAGTGGAAATTACGCCCCTGAATACAAAGATAGTTAAAGTACAGTTGATAACTACAGTACAGTCGTACAGAAGAACTCAAGATTTCATTATGTTGACTCATGAAAATAATTTCAAGGTAAAACTGTGACTTTGAAACAAATCGGTGAAGTTCTTCTTCAATCTTAACATGCTACACAAACACATCGACGGAGCGTATCGATGGCTTTCACGTGTTGACGCCGGCCCGACAGTTTACCTGGACAGTACAATCTCCCGCATGAGGACGAGCTCAATGATCGGCAAACAAACACTGACCTCCATGAGCTCAATAACACTCGCCCGACCCCTCCCTAGAACACAACACCCGTCAGTGGGTACACACAAATCCCCCGGGGTATAGATGAAATGCTTCATGCTTTCTATCTGACCATCCGAGCACACACCCTGAACCTCCATATGTCCCCTTGGAGCCCACAAGAAATCATACGCGAGTGCTCTGAACTCACCTGGTGGGTGCTTTCTTCATATGTTCCCCGATGAAGGTGGCGTTGGTCATGCCCATCAGCGTGTTGGCCAACGAGATGACGGAGAGCAGGTGCTGCGTGGTCACCGCCCTGGACACGCCGTACGTGCCCTTACCCACGACCTCGGTGACGGAGAGTTTGTGTCCGTCCACACATCCCTGCGCCAGTCGCCTCAGCAGAGAATCTTTAAAGGTGGGCAGCATGAGGGACATGTGACCGCCGCGGGAGATCAGGCCAAAGGAGATGGGCGTGTGCGGTCTGAGCATGCCCAGGCGGTTCAAACACACCTCGTCCAGTTCTCCGTTCAGACCCCAGGCGTGCAGGCAGGACATGAAGAGTTTGGCCGTGTCCATGGTGAGATTATACTCTAGTAAGCTCAAAGACTTGGACTTCTCCTCGCGGCGACGCTGCTCTTCTTCTTCATCCTCATCCTCATCCAGAAGGTGCTCTTTGATGTTCTCTTTGATGGTCTCCTTCACCTGCACGGGTAAGATCGTAAGTGTAAAACATTTAATCTCACATTTCTATCGACGGAAATCAGCCAACAGGTGGGGAGACACTGACCTGTTTGAAAATCTTGTTGGCCAGGAAGGATCCGCCCTTATCGGCCCCGCCGGGCGTCTTCTGCAGCGTCTCGGGCGATACGAGCGTGGGGTTCGGCCGCTGGGCTTCTTCGGTCAACAGCTGAATGATAACGGCTTCCACGTCGAAGAACAGCACGTGCATGTCTGGATCTGTGATGTTCGTCTTCATGGACTGGACGACCAGTGAGTTATGAGAGTATTTGGGCATGTTACCCTACAGAAAGACAAGACACACAAAAGTTAAACGTTTCATTCATCCAAAGCAAATCCGCTCTCAGAGCACTGGTGAAGAGTGAGGCAATGATGTTGCTTTAGTTCAACTCTAGAAGATAAAAGATAAAAGAAAGTTTGGGGAAGAAATTATCTCTCGTTTGTATTTTCAAAGACCTCACGGTTTCAGGCAAGGCTGGATTCAGTTCTTAACGTCCTTCTGTTGTCTGCTTGACTAGTGGTTGGATTGGTTGTTTTTATTAGGAAATCACAAGTCAATGTCACAGAATCTTCTTTTTAAAGGTTAAATTAAACTGGTCAGAACGTTGAAGGACATCAGTCAAAGGTTCCTCGTCCGTCATGAGCTGCATGATTTCTTATGTTCTCTGATGATGTGTGTGATGATGTCATTAAATCCTCCAACATTAATTTCAGCTCATCGGTCTGCAGTGGATTTAATGAGCAGTCATTGTTCTTCAACGTTTATACAATGTTAATCCTGCGATCCATTTCAAACAATGTTTACTGCTGGACACACACACTTCACACAGACACACATATCGCACACATCACATGAACACACACATACACAAAAACGTTACATCACACACACAGATATCAGTTTGTCATCATCACATGGTCTTACAGAAACTATCCAAAGATATTCTGAACTGTGATGTTGTACAGCATGACTTATACTACAGATAATGAAAACACACACACTCAAAAAACACATAAATAACTCACAATAACACATAACTCAAACGGGTTTAATGTGCTTAATGTTAATAAAACTACTCTCAAAATTTACATAGACATGCATAAAAAAACACACGACTCATGTCAGCAGCTCTAATAAACTGCAGTCTTTACTTTATGCCCGGTTTCAAGGCTTAAAGTGAATCTTCATCCAACAATGAAAATTCTGTCATCATTTCCTCACCTTCGAGTTTCAAATGTGTATAAATGTCTTTGTTCTGATAAACGCAGAGAAAGATATTTGGAAGAATGTTTATAACCAGACAGATTTTGACCCCCATTGACGGAAAAAAAGCAACTGTTTGCTGTCCTACATTCTTCAAAATGTCTTCATTTGTGTTGAACAGAAAAAAAAAATGATAAAATAATTGTATTATTCCTACTATGGGAGTCAATGGGGGCAAGATCTGTGTGGTTAGAAGCATTTTTCCAATTATCTTTCTCTGCGTTCATCAGAACAAAGACATTTATACAAATATATTTTATATAGATTTTGGGGTGAAGTATTCCTTTAAGGCTAGATAAAAAATGAAAAAAATGAAGGTTTAAGATGTTGTAAATGAAAATAGATGGCCCGACATATGTAAGGGATCATCTACAGCTAGCCGTGCATTAATGGATTTAAGTGCACACCTTTGTTCCGGCCAATCAGAGTCAAGTTACCAAATTTAATATATAACTTAAACTATATCACATGATATGTCAGAAGCACACCAGTGATGTTTTTCTCCAAGGCATTTTAATAAAAGCCACTTAAATATCCTAATTTAACTAAGACACAGTCCGGGCTTAAGCTAAGATTTGTGTGCGAAATCCGGCCTAAATGTTAAAACACCTTAGATACGCAATGTATTTACTCCATCATGTCCTTCACGTACGAGAGTTTCTCTCTAAATCAAATCTTTTAGTGTTTTTATTCAACTTTTAAACATGACGTAACAGACAATAGTTTGTCAAGTTTGCTTGCGTGTTGAAGAGTTGAAGCATCACGGTCAGCAGCACACGACTCATCACAGCATCACTGCACTATATTTAACACATCAGATGAGATCAGAATCATTACAGGACACCTGATCTCAGATCAGACCTCTCTGGAAACATTCAGACGCTGTATGACTTAAGACTCACACCCTAAAATTATAATGGGCTCTAATGCGTCCTATTGTCGGGTCGCATCACGCCGCATTCGGTGTAGACACGGTGTCACGCTGCCCGCATCACAACGTATTTAATGTCGGCATAACAAGATATCATTCCTGGGTGCCTTACATAACATCATCCTGCAATCTGATTGGACGAGCGCTAACAGTAATTATTTCCATACGCACAATCCTGCGTCACAGATATAGATCAGACACTCACACACCCTACTCCTGTAATGTGAATTCATTCAAACGAACAAACACACTACACACAAGAAGCTTTGGCCTGAAAAGTTTGTCATTTTTGTATGATAAAACTCAACATTCAGAATCAACAAGAATTTAGAGAACAAACAAACACACAAACATATGCACCCAGACCAACATTTCTGCTCATGGAGGCACACTGCCCTCTAGAGGACATTTACACATCTGCTGTGAAGGGATAGCTTGTGTGTACGTGTACGTGTGTGTGTATGTATGTGTGTGTGTGTGTGTGTGAATAATAAAAACTGATTATTACACACACACACAGACACGCCACAGGACAATAGCTAATGGCTTAAAAGACGAGAAAAAAAACACAAATAAAACCACAGCCTGCTCCACACACACACCCTCACACAAACAGTTTAATTCTTTAAAACCTAAAAGATTTCTGAAAGTCAATCATAATGAATATAATGGAAGACTGTGACACCTCAACAGTAAAAGTACACAAATCATGTGACCAGACCACAACCTCTGTGTGTTTATAAGCACTAGCGGATGTCCATGACAGCAACACTCACAGACAAATATAGATGCAAAACATCAGCAGGCCATTACTAAATCAATACACAAACACACACACAACAGCGTTAAACAAACATACTCAAATACATTACACACACTGTGTGTCAAAAATCTCAAGGACACAAAAACACTCAAAGTGTGAGAGCAGGATCGTTTCAGTTGATTATTTTAATCAAATTATATTTTATTTTGTAATAATTATTTTTAATAACAATGTTGTTTGTAATGTTTGGTGTTATTGGTATTAATGCGTAGAGTAAAAACTGACACACACAGTGTCACACACACACACACGCTAACGTAGACATTAATTGTAAATGTAGACACAAACCCACACATGGACGCGTAAACACACACACACACACATACATACATACAACTAACATAGACATTAATTGTAAATGTAGACACAAACCCACACATGGACGCGTACACACACACACACACAAACATACACACTAACATTGACATTAATTGTAAATGTAGACACAAACTCACACATGGACGTGCACGCACACAAACTATGACATTAATTGTAAATGTAGACACAAACTCACACATGGACGTGCACGCAAACAAACTATGACATTAATTGTAAATGTAGACACAAACTCACACATGGACGTGCACGCAAACAAACTATGACATTAATTGTAAATGTAAATGCAGACACACAAACCTACACATGGACAAGCGCACTCACTCACACAAACACATAAACACACACACGCAGACACTAACATTGACATTAATTGTAAATGTAAAAGTAGACACACAAACACACACACATACACAAACATAAAAAGACACACACACACATACACACACACAAACATACAAACACACACACACACATACACATACAAACATACAAACACACACACAGATCCATAGTCAGGGTGTTTGATTGCTGATGGTTGTTTCATTAGTTCAGTCGGTGTGTGTCTGTCGTACAGAACATCAATGCGAACAATAAGGACACACACAGATCACATTCACATTACTCCATCATTATACTGTAAGTGTCACACAAGTGATTTGAACATCCCTATCACCCCAAGCGTCACACTTTTGTGTGATTGTGTGTATGTATGTGCGTGCTCGCATTCTAGAACAAAAAGGTCAACAGACCAACAGAAGAGATGATAAGAGAAATCAAAGACACAGAGAAGAAGAGAAGCAGAGAGACAGTGATAGACAGACTGTGAGACAGACACACATACAGTGACCCTCACACACACCTTGTCAGCGTTGTCTGCAGCGAGCAGGTTTGTGGCGAGCGTCTGCAGCTTGTGTTGTGCCATGTTCTTGAGCGCAGCGAGACTGCGGCGGGTCATGGCCTGCTTCAGATTGACCGCGGGGTGATTGAGAGAGTCCAGCGCTGCGGGTACGGCCTCATCGCACGCGTTCAGAATCTCCACCGCTGTGATACCCATCACACAACGGTCCAGAGCCCCTGACAAACACACATACATACACATCACACAATGGTCCAGAGCAAGACAGAGAGAGAGAGTCGTGTCCTCTGACGGGACAACAATCACACACAACCATCATCACATCAAATAATAATCCGTCTGGTTGCTTCCTCTGCGACAGGCAGGCGGTTTCTGATCTAAATAAACTGTAAAGTGAAGCTGACCTTGACCCCTGACCCCGAGACTCACCTGTGTCCATCTGCCACACGTACACGGATCCATCGGAACATCCCACCACCAGGTAATCATCACACGGCCTCCATTTGATCACCTGGATGGGGAAGAGATGTCTGGAGGCCAACATGATGCACTTTCTCTCTCTCAGACTGAGCAGACCGACGGAGTGATCGCTGGCCACGGAACACACGCAGTGCTGCACACGCGTCTACACAAACACACAAAGAGTTTCACACTCAATGATGACCGTAAACATCACATATGATGACAAGTAACACTGGGAGAGAAGCGTGAACACCAAACCCAAAAGATGAGATCAGTAAGTAGAAACACATTCAACCTCTCCAGACAAAAGAGTCCAGTTTTTATGTACAACTTTATTTATTTAATAATATATTTATTTTTTATTTCCACTGCACAAATGTCTGCTCTGATATCATTCTGTCCGCATTGATTCTGTCTCACTCTATTCACAAAGAACACGACAGCTTCTACCAGCGAATTATGAAATGCCAACAACGTCGTCAACACGAGCTAAATAACAACCGAAAAGTCAAAACCTCCCAACAATGAAATTGGAAATGATATCACGGAGAACCAAATGAAAAAATGGGAAAGCAAAGCGCTTCACGTAAGGTCACCGGCTGTTTGTGTCATACAACAAATCCCACACAAAGGTCAAGCATGACTTAAGGGGAGAGCGGGAGCGTTGCCAGGACAACAGCAGAGTCCACTCTTCTGATTGTATTTGGGAGACATTGTAACCTCTCGCTCTGACATTTCATATGAAAAGTCTCCGTCTAATTGGTCACCGAGGTGGGAGTGAGAGATTAGAGCTACTGTTAGTGAGTCACAAAACCGCATCGACACATCTGTAGATGATGGAAGGAGGTGGAGGACAACATTTGAACAGTCAAATTGAGAACATTCGAGAAAATAAGAAAAGTGATGTGGGTCAACCAGACCAGGAAACACATTAAGAGTGTGTGTGTGTTGACAGGTGATGTTCTTGAGTGGTGATGTACAGTCATGAGAAACCTTGACCATGAGAAACACACCAGATACATCCCTGCTCATCACATCACTGTCACCATGGTAACTCATCTTCTCCCTTCAGCGCCGCAAGCATTACAACTTTTTTGCAGTGAGATACAATTTTTACCGCATAATGGATTTAAAACATTTTGTTATTATTATTATATTATTCATATTATTATTAGTACTGTCAAACGATTAATCGCGTCCAGAATAAAAGTTTGTGTTTACGTAATATGTGTCTGTGTATTGTGTCTATTAATTTTGTATTTGTAAAAACAAAAACACATATATATATATATATATACACATTAATGTATTTAATAACATTTTTGGATGTATTACTTATATTTATGAATAACTTAAATAACATATAATCGTTTATATTATATTTATTTTAAACTTTTCTTAAATATATGAATTCATGTGTATGTGATTATAAACACAACGTTAATATGCACAGTACAGAGACATATATTATGTAAACACAAACTTTTATTCTGGATGTGATTAATCGAGATTAATCGTTTGACAGCCATAATTATTATTATTATTTATTTTCTGCCAGTAAATGCACATAAAAACAAAGTGGTCTCTTATTTTTTCCAGAGATGCAAATTTAATTGAGAATTCTTTTAACGTTATGAATTAATATGATAATATTATTAAAAATATATGAATTGGTTATAAAAATCTATTCATTTCTAACTACCGTATATAGCGTATTATATCAATATCACACAACTTAAACACAGCTAAATATTTATGAATATTTAATTCATGTTCTCTACCGGTCAAACGTTTTTGGACAATCACTTGTTCATATTTTTCCATATTTTAGAATTATAATAAACTCATTTATTTGAAATAAAACAAAAGGAACTATGGGAATTATGTTGAAACTAAAAATATATATATCTTCAGTGTCATCGTTTGTCAATGTTTTCTTGTCATTTTCTCAAGCAGCTTCTTGAGGTCTCACCCAGAGATGCTTTGTTAATGATATTAAAGGAGTCCCCATCTATTCTGTGCTCGTATACGTTTCTTCATTATTCAAGCAAAGTCATTGATTTAAAATCATTTTCATATTACATATACATTTACAAGTGTTAGTTTGGTCATGAAAAGATATTTTTCCAAAATTATATTTTGTCTCCTAAACTCATTTTAGACACTTAAGCATACACCTTTAGATCAAACTTTTTTTATAACGAGAAACATTTCACTCTAGTGTCCCAAAACTTTTGACCGGGAGTGTATCTCAGTCTGTAGACGGTAACTTTTTGAAGGTATAATTCCCAGGATTGGTACGTGAGAAATGGACCGCTGCCCATCCAAATTCTAGAAAAAGAGTTTTAAATCTCTTTCCAGTAATCACAAATGATCAATCAGTGCAAAGAACAGGTATCATGTGACCAGATCATAAATAATTTTAATGCATTTTTTATATTAATATTATGCTAATTTCATTGTTTCACAATGTGTTTTTGTACCTCTGTAAATTTGTGAAAACCGCTGTAGAGAGATAAACTTGAATTGAATTCAATCCTGACACTCCAAAACATTTTGAAAATAATCTACTGTAGACCCATCACATCCGACCAATCAGAGAGAACCCCTGCCGGCTAAGCCCCGCCCACCCTCAATCAGGCTTGCTGTATGTAAATCGCAGTTCTTCTTGTTTATTTTAATTTGACACACATGAAACTTACGCTGCAGTTTTCCGGAGGCACAATCAGCTGTGTGATTTCTCCCCCGTGAACGCAGAAGATGTGCTTCATCTCGCCTGTGAAAATGTCCCAGATGATGACCGAGAAGTCCACACCTCCGGACACCAGCGAGCGCTGATCGTAGCGCGGAGACACCTGATGTGGGTACAGCAAACACGTGACCTTGTGTCTGTGACCTCTGAGGGTTCGATGAGGAGGCCATCCTGCACACAAACAGACGAATACATGAAGAACCGTACTAGTGTAGATGAGAGGTCTTGTGTTGATTCTCATGAGCACCTCTGCGCAGCATGTGTTCTCCCTGCAGGAGCTGAACGATGGCCGTCTGAGTGGCAGGAACAAGTATTATGCTTCCGTCCTCACGGCCGCACACCAGCCGACCCTGAGAGGGGATGTACACGCTGGCCGTCACCTTGATGGGATCATTGGAGCTGGGCAGAACGCTCAACTGGTCGATGATGCCGGCCGGAGACGGAGTCAGCTTATCAAAGGCCTCCTGGAGACTGATGCTGGCCGACACCTGCAGCTCTGAGAGAAAATATATATGATGTGTGGGACAAACGATGTCTTAATGTAGTAGAGTGGACACTAGGGGGCAGTGCTGAGTCCCGTACCTTCAGAGGATGAGAGCTGCGGTAAGGGAGATGTTTCCGGAATGCTCCACAACGTCAGTCTCCCGGCAGAATCTCCTTGAATCAGTAGCTTGTGGAAGGGTTCCCTCCGGCCGTAAAAGAAACGGGTGACCGGTGGACAGATCAGGAGCTGTGAGGACGCACACAGAAGCATCAGAAACACATCTGCAAATCATCACAGCGTCAGAGAGTCACTCACTACAACACACACGCTGAAAAACACCCGGTGCCCGACGGCACCAGTCTCTGTGAACCGCATCTCTGTATGATTTAAACATGAGCATCTATTTCCTGTGAGGAGGGAAATGATGCAGAATCATGACTGAGACACGACAGACGTTTGAGTCATGACACAAACAAAACGACACAAAATGAACACAGGGTGAAATGTGTTTCTTTAATTTAATGGACTAGGCTGATGTTCAAGTTAAAACTTTGTAAATAAAAGAGTCAGTTTGTGTGGTAGAACCACTTAAACGGTAAAAGACAGCTTGGATAATAAACCACTATTATTATTAATCATATTACGTTTTTTTTCAGCTTCTATGGCTTTGTTCAGGACAAAAAAATAGGTTTAATTATTCAAAAATAAGATTTTTTAACACAAAATTTGTGTTAACTTGATTAAAAACTTTTTCAAGTGTGTTTCTTTCATAAATATAAACGTGTGTGTCAACTGTAAATGTTGAACTTGTTGTGCTTTCTTATATTCAGAGCGTGATGTATTGAATATAGTGCAAAGCTTTCATTCAGAGAAAACCACATAATCACACGTGTCAACATGCTACACGCCTGCACACTCCAAACCAAAGAGAAACGAACGGAAAGATCTCCGATAAAAAAAAACAATAAATGAAAAATATGCCACGTCCCAGCTACTGGCCCTAATAACACTATAATATTTTATTAATTATTAAAATATTTTTTTCAATATTATTCAATTAAATATTTGATCACTAAAAGTAATATATCCATCAAATTTTGTAATGAAGTAAAAATATTCTTTGCTTTAGAATCATTTTAATAAAATATGCCTAAAAAAGCAAATCAAAGACTCATAAAAGTTAGTATAAAAAAGCAACTTGTTTTCTGAGCTGTTAACCAGCGTACTAGATCTGTCAGATTCATCCGTTTGCATGCGATCTGACGCTGCAGCGAGTGTGAAGAAGCTCAGGGATGCCGCATGCTTCTTCAACAGGTGAAGACGGATGAGGGGACTCAATGATTGGCCGATTTAGTGGGAGGAGCATGAGACCTGGCGAATTAGAGTGATTCTTCAAAGACAGCGAGATGGAGGCAGAAACGCCAGACACTTAAAGACATCCAATCAGATTCACTGATTCAAAGCTACGTTTGTCAATGACAGCTTTCCCACTCTGTTCAACCAATGAAACTTCATAATTCTTTTAGCGATTTATAGATAAGAATATCAAGTTGTTTAAATTCAGTCTGATTCATGAATCAATCGTTCAGATAACTGTGTAATGTTAGAACATAAAGCCAAGAATAACTGAGAGAAAATGACAAACCACCATTCAAAAGTTGTTAGGTCACCCTACACCTTAATGACACTTTGATTTAAAGTGACAGTTCACCCAAAAATAAAAATTCTATATTCATTTACTCAATTGTCATGTCAAACCTGAATGAAGATCTTTTTTCCGCAGAACACAAAAGAAGATATTTTGAATAATGTTGTTAACTTTTCGTTAAAGTTCTTTTCGGTTACCAACTTTCTTCAAAATATCTTCTTTTGTGTTCTGCGGGAAAAAAAACTCAAAGATTTGGAATTACAAGATTATATTTAATTTTTGGGTGCACTTTAAGGGGACTGAAATGTTTAAAAGGATTTATGCAGACAAAATTCACTTCTGGTAAAAAAAAGAATGGATGACTTAGACTGAATAGATGAAAACTCGATACTGTTTAAAAGATGTTAAGCTTACAAAGATGATGAAACATTGAAATACATAATAGTTTCATTTGTGTTATTCTAAATGAGAAAAAATTATAATTATCTGTGACCCTGAACTTGTGAAAAATAGTGTTATTAGTGTGTATCAATTATGCAAATATAATGTTTTAAAGATTTTTTTATATACATTTTTTGTCATATTTTTATGAGAGTGGGAACCCTGTTATTATTACAACCGTAGAAAATCCTGAACATGTGATGTTATTAACATATTATTTTGATTCACAGGTTTGAATTGTCTGATTATAATAGTCACTATGATCAATTTATGAATTCAATATTTAGTGACTGGATGTCTGGGGCATATTTATGCATCTAGAGCGCCCCCTGCTGGCGTGTCTGCGTCTGTCAGCTGGGCTTACTGGTGCCTCTAGAGGCCGTTGGCTGTATTGCAATTCAGGAGTGTAGAGCTCTGCATCACAACCGCTGTCAGGGAGACACACCACAACACACTGCCCCTGCCACACCTCCTCCAACTGGGAGGGGCAAGGGGCGGAGTTGAGGGGAGGGGTCAACAACAGACAAAAGAGCAAATCATAAATAAACAAAACACACACATAAAATGCTGTACAAACAAATAAACAGACTAGACTAGGACCAGACTACTGAGAAATATTACAGACACAAATTTTACACAAAACACTGACGCTGAACATCAATTTACTGCATTTACTATAAAAACTGAAAAATCGCTTTTATTTTATTTTTGCAAAGCCTTGTCAGCTTCTATGTCTATGTTCATGCTGACAAACTTGTTTAATAACATGAACAATATTCATTTCTGACCTGTTTGTCAGTGCTGTCCGCTATACTGTACACCAGCGGAGGAATGGAGCCCTCTGTGGTTTTCCCAACACTACTGCGGAAATGTTCACTCGCCGGGAGACAACTGTGACACACACAGGTATGAGGTCTGAGTATGACGTCATTTGTTGCAAGTTTGTGTGTGCGTTGTCATGTTGACCGAGTGTAAGTGTGTGATCATGTGTACAGTAAACGGTGATGGTGTGTAAATGTGCGATTGTTGTTTAGTCGCATGTAGATCATTTGTGTTTAATATAGTGTTGTGAGTGTGTTGGTAGTTTGCAGGTATGCTGTTGTTTGTTGGTAATTGTGTGTATGTAGGTGTTGTTGTCACCTGGGTGGTAGTTTGTAAATGTAGCTGCAGCCGTCTTCAGTCCATATGATGACTTTATCTGCAGCGATGAACTCGCCTCCAGACCACGACTGACTGCTCTCACTCGGAACAGAACACAGCAGAGAGAAATCACCAGAGTCAAACACCTGTAACACACACAACAAAACACAACACAACATCAGTTAGTCATACAGAAGAACAGACAAACACACACACACTTAGACTTAGACAACACCACCGGCATCACACATGCAAACACATGCACACACACAAACACACGCACGCACACACACACACACACTTACTCTCCAGTATTTGGAGCACACCACCAGCAGTGAGAGTTGTGTGAATGTGCAGAATGAGATACTCTGACAGCCCTGACAGTAGATGGGCTTTGACTCTTCCTCAAACACTGGATCCATATCCTGCTGAACACACACACACACACAGAATGAGTACACACATGGATCTCTGGAGACTCACACCATGAGCATCGTGTTTTAAAGTAGAAGTTTAACTGAAGACTAGCGTGATTCTCACCTGCATCCGGCTTACTTCTGCTGTGATGATCCACACCTTCAGAATCCCAGTGACAGATACGGCAACCACTGTGTCCTCTTAAACACACATGACATGAGATGCATTATGGGTCATTTAAATGGTGAAAATACAAAACAGTGTCACAGAAGTATGTGACTTTTATTTTGATTCTACCATAAAAACACAACCTACAGCCACAGAAAAAAATAAGACACCATTTAAAAATGATGGTATTTCAAGTGTTGAGGTAAAATGTTTCATTCTGTGAACTACTAACAGTATTTCTCCCAAACTTCAAATAAAAACATTGTTTCCATCTGCATTTATTAGCACCTCAAATACTGCAAAGAAAACTAGTTCAGATTCACTTTTAAGTAACACAACAGTCATATTTCATTCATTATGTCATGTATTTTAGAAAAGTAAAATAAAATATAAATGTATTTTGATAACCTGGATTTTTATGACAGTTTTCATGTGTGTTGTTAAGAGGTCAGTCTTTCACATTGCTGTTGGATGACTTAATGTCACTACTGAGGTTTGATTTTGTTGAAATATTTGTCTGTATCTGTGAAGCACGTGTGGTTTATGACGTATAAAAAGCGCCTCATATCAGAGCAGACGTTACCCTGTGTGCGATGCGAGTGAATGACGCTCATTGAACTGATCCAGTCGGGTGAAATCTTGGACACAAGCGAGTACAGAACCTCCAAGCTGGTGGCATCCACCACTAGGATTTCTGGGTAATGGCCGTGGCACAGGAGACGGCCCTCTCTCTGCGTGCCGATGGTGAACTGATAAAACTGTTGAAACACAAGAGATTTATTCACATCTAAATACTTTATGATGTTCTCTCTGATTCATGAGGTGTAGTCTTGAGAAAGTTACCTGAATACCGGTGTGAGCACAGGCCAACTTTGTGAACTCGATACAACGGCCGTCGCTGACATCCCATAAACACATTTCCCTTTGAGAAAATCTCACAATTAGCACAACATTCTACAGGTTGTCATGTTTATTTTCCACTCTCTCTCTCACACATCCTCTCTCTCTCTCACCCGTTCTCGGAGGTGCTGACCAGGTATTGTTTATCGCTGCTGGCGCTGGCTTTGGAGAGGCAGGTGACGGACGCCGTGTGTCCGAACAGCAAAGCGCGTGGATTAATCTGGACACACAGTCACACACAAAAAGCGTCACTAAACAGTCATGAGCGCTCATGCAGAAGAGGACAGTGAGCGTGACCTCTGACCTCCAGCTCCGGGGTCATGTCCCAGATGCAGATCTGTCCGTCATGGCAGCCGGTGATGATGGTGCTCAGATCGTCCATCACCAGCAGACTGGAGATACAGTGAGTGGGAGCATTATGGCCCCACAGAACTATGGGTAACACCAGACTGTTTCCTGACATGTTCTCTGTGATACTAAAGAGAGAGAGAGAAAAATCAATCAAACAACAAAGAAAAAAGCCACAGTGTGTTACGCCTGATTCACAGGCTGTGTTCAGTACACACTACTTTATTTCTGTAGTATGCATACTACTTAAACAATATGAATTTTGTTTTGAATTGCAGCATTTGGCGGATTTAAGTTTAAAGTGAAGCCGTACATTAGTACTTTTAAAGACCAAACATCTGTCAGGAAATTGAAAATAAAGTAATGATCTACAGTAAAGACCAACTGATCAAAATCTTTTATCATTAATTCATTCAGCAGACACTTTGATCCAAACTTACAAATGTTATTCACTTCACTCTGACTTCGACAGCCAACATACTTGATTTAACACAACACTGTATGTGATCTCTATGCTGCTTTGAATAAAAATGAAAAATCCATCAGAATTCAAGAGTTACATAACATAGAAGCGTTCAATAGTACTCCGACGCAATCTGTGTGCGCAGGTCCAATAAAATCCAACAACAGAACCCTTCAATGTTTCAACATACATAATATGACAACGAAGCAGGATTTGTTCAGCCATACAGATATAAAAACATTTATTGGGTATTTTAAAGAGTCCCAGAGAGTTACACAAGTTACCGTTCAACACATCCATATTCTGACACAGAATACAGGGCTTACTGTTTAATATCTCATAAAGATCATTCAAAATACATCTAAAAACACAAAACATTACAAATTCAGAATGCACAAAAACTAGCGCAGGTATCAAAACGACAATTTTCATATCCACGCAAAAGACTCACTTTACCTGAAATGTTTACGTCTCTTCTGAGAAAACCTGAACCTGCGAAACACTCGTTTAATCTTCACCAAATGAATCAACTTCATTCTGAAATGATTCTTCTGCAGATTTAGAAAAAATATGATCATATGTTCCCAATGCTGCCGTCTCTCTCTCCGTCTCTCTGTGTGTCTGTGTGAATCTCTCCCAACATGACAGCAGACTAATCAAAGCCTTTACAGAAATCAATGATTGTTAATCCAAACATACA
Source organism: Triplophysa tibetana (assembly GCA_008369825.1). Taxonomy (NCBI): domain Eukaryota; kingdom Metazoa; phylum Chordata; class Actinopteri; order Cypriniformes; family Nemacheilidae; genus Triplophysa; species Triplophysa tibetana. The sequence goes on from CM017898.1 coordinate 1,129,521, forward strand.
CACACAGAGACACATCACATGTACGCAACCACTGATCTCAAATCAGTTCCCTAAAATCTTTGTGCAACTCAACATAAACATCAGCACAATGCATCAGCTCGTACTCTTCTTTACATCTCCTCACTTTGACAATGACAACACAACATATGATCTTCTGAATATTTAACAGACAATCTTTGAAGCGACAAACATCAAAAACAGTTCTCATGAAGAGATTATATTTAACACACAGATGTTTAAACAACACAGACACCAGCAGGTTAACACTGAGATGACACCACAACACACACTTGTTCAGTGACTCAACACACAAAAACAACAAACGTCATGATATCCAGTGTATATTGTGTGGGGGATTGTCCACGTTGTCAATAATAAGTAATTTAGTGTTTGTGTGTTCGTTTTCAACTTAATAAGCGTGTATGATGCCCCTGTGTGTATATATTATTGTGTGTGTGCTGTTTCGGTTGTATACGTTAAAAGTGTTTGTGTGTATTGTGTATGTCTGTATGGTGTTGTTGTGTGTATGATGTGTATGATGTCAGTGTGTATATAATGTGTGTATTGACCTCAGGCCCGTTCATTTCTCTTCTTCATCTTCATGATCATCATCATCAGACAGCACGCGCGAGTCTATGTCCGCTCGTGTCGGATTGTGTGTCGGTGTGTTTGTGTACTTTACTCACCTTTACGTGTTTTTACTGTTTCATGTTCATTCAGTCGCTGTTTTAATTAAAATATCGCAGAAGCGACGCGCGTTGATTCCGCAGCGGCTCAGTGATCAGCTGACAGGACACACGCTCTGCGTCATTGCGTCACGCGGTGACGTCACCACCGGGGTTTGGGTTCCGCAGGAAGCTCATTATAACTCATTTTAAGACACTGTTAGTGTAGTTAAAATGAACAGATGTTTTATGTTTAACTATCGAGGTTGTTTTTATGTCAATAAAGGTTATTACATAAGAATTGTCTATTATAATAATTGATTTTTAGTTGATTTAATTACAAATAATTTACGAAGTCACATATGCATGACTAAAACTGCAGTTGTTTTATCAAAACAAAATTGTATTTGTTATTATACATATGAGATTGTGTACTCTATAAAACGTTTACAATCATGTGCTGTGAAAAAATAGGATAGATAAAAGGGTAAAAATACTAAAACATGCTAAATTATTAAAAATCCTTCGATAACAGAATTTAAATCTGAATATGCGCTCAACTGGTTTGGGGGGAATCACGCGCAGCCCGGAGAACTGCAGGTGAGAATCCAAAGATAATCAACCCCTTGGTGAATTCTGTAAAACCATGTATGAGTCTGTTTTCTCTTAAGAATAGTATTAATTTTGTACATTTTTATTTATTTAGTTTCCTTTAAATGTTCAAAAGGACTCTGTTTGGTTTATTGTGTGTAGAATTATATATACATAAGGATACTTATGTATGCTTAGAATTTAATTATGGTAAAGTGTGTATTTTTATAATAGGCATATTTGTGTTCCCCATTTAAGTTTGTAAATTAATGCTGTTTAAATAAAAAAACTGCGGGTGGGAGGAGTTAACGCCACAAACTGCAAGTGGGAGGAGCTTACGCACCAAGTAGGCTGGATTTTCACGCGCAGGAGGTAGAGACAGTGATGAAAACACTACAAAAAAATTACATTTTCGTCCTAGTTAATTTTTTTTTCACAATTATATACAATATATTATATACATTAAAGCGAAAACAAAATGGAACGATTTTTATGAGCAAAGCGCGTAGTAGTCCACCGGAAGTTCAATCGGACGTAAAGTTATAATGTCATAATAAAAGCATAAACAAATAAACACCCAGCTACGCAAATGTCTTTACATTGATATAAAAATAATAATTATGCATATTCTTGTATTTTAATTTCGGAAACCACAAAATCTCTAAACCACTGAGGTTTATATTTATGATACCAATTATTAAAATGATCATTCACAATCATACGTTTCCCTTCAACGTGAGTTAGGTTGAGGCTTTGGTTTGGGGAGGGGTTATTTTTTTATACAAAAACACAAAATCTTACTCCGCCGATATGTTTTATTGATTTTTATGGCTTTGCAGTGTATTTGTAATGTCTGTTTCCCCCCTGTAATTGTGTTTTATACCTTGAATAAAATAAGTGTTGTGTGTGGATATTGAGTTTATCCAGCAGGGGGCAGTAACACATGGTGAATGGGGCGTTGTAAAAGTGCATTTCTGTAGCTGTTATGGTTACTCAATAAAGTGACCATCGAGAATTATGTCCTTCTCGTGTCTACTTTTTGTTAGTATCCCAAGATACTACACAAACTGTGGATCATGAACCAATATTGAACCAATTATACAACACATAACATTCAATTAACCCATCAAAATCCTCTGGAGTTTGGACACCCCACTTGTGGCTGACCCGCTCATCTGCGCAAGTTCTTCAGGAAATAAAAGAGACTTCAACAACATTCTTGAGAATATTAATATAACATCGGAGAACCATTATAAGGTCTATTATTATTTGTATGTGAACAAAGCTGAACAAATTAATATAACTGAAACATGTAATTGTCCAAGGTTTTAAATGTAATGCCTTTAAAATCAGATATGTGATCTAACGTACGTTAGAAAACATTAATTTATGCTCTATATTACTAATAATATACTAGATTACCAAATACCGACAATTTATTAAAACAACTATTCGTCAAATCATAAATGTTTTTTAAAGATAACTTTCATGAAGACTGTAAAATAAAAAGTACCAAGAAATAAAAAGAATTGAAGTTTTGAAATTGTATACCAATTTTTCCGTAAACAAAGAAAATAAACATTAGGAGATTCAACGTCATCGGCTTGTTAGAGTATTATACAAATAAAAGCATTTAAATGTTGAGAAGAACATAAACAGAAACTGACAAACAACTCGCGCATGCGTGACGCAGAGAATCGTCTCGGATAATATTGTCAGATTGTCAAAATTCTTATTGAACAAGTTCTTGTTGATGTTTTTGTGTTTAGATAAGACTCGGATAGCCGTCTCTTTCACGCCTGAACGCTTAGGAGATAAAGACTTCACTGATGATTTTACACTGTTGTGAATTTGTCAGAATGGTTTTGCTGACCTTCATAATGGTCACTATATAAACACACTTCCCACACTTGTTTATCGCCTGATCTTTAGCTTTCTACCCTTCGATGATTCCTTTAGAAACACTGTGGACTATGCCTCTCATGGATGGATATTGTGGATGACCTGTGGACACTTCAGATAAGACTTTGACCATGCTATCTCTTATATTTATCTCTGTGTTGTTCAGGAGTTATCATTATAATGATCAGCTGTACTTTCATGAATAAAGAGATATTCACTTTACTCACCTCCTCCTTGTTACATCCTTGGCAAACTGACAACCAGTGTATCTCTCATAATCATCTCTGTTAACAGCAGTAATGAACATTACATCAGGGGGTCCAAAGTCAGTCTTGAAGGGGCCGGTGTCCTGCAAAGTTTAGCTTAAACCCTGATCAAAATACACATGAACAGCTAATCAAGGTCTCACAAAGCAGACTAGACACTTCCAAACAGGTTTGTTGAGCCAAGTTGGAGCTGAACTCTCCAGGACTGTGGAGCATTGGACACCCCTGATTTACATGAACATCTTTTATGACTCAATTGAACGCGATCATCAGCAGATTTTCTCTACATGTTGAATGTAGATGAATGAAATGCTCCTGTTATGACTGCTGTGATCAACAGTTAGAGGTCATATTAACATCCTCATCTGAACACAAAACACTTTTCAAATCTGTTCACATTGATCATCAGAGTAGATTATTGATAACTGAAGATTTGGTAGACAATTACAGATATTCATTAAATCAAGAATGAATTGCAAAGATTCAGTTTTATTTATGTCTGCCAAATATATCATGGGTTTTAAAGTTGGGCTACAAAAATGTGGCAACAAAGAGAAAATCACTTAAATAATATATCATATTGAACAAGCACTTATGTCACACCTTTCTGTGTGTTCATGTGTATGTTTATACTGTAGTGTACAGATGAGTGAATAATAAGGCCTATTTTTATAAAGTCCAGAACATCTTTAAACCAAAATCAAGAGTTTTAAAAACTCCATACAGAAAACATAATTACAATGAATTTGTTACACTAACAATCTAACCCCCCCCCCCCACACACTTTTATTTACTGATAAGATCATAAGAGGAGAAATGTTACAGTTAACAGCAAACAATGGATAAAGTCCTTCAGTAAACTTGTGTGTGAAAGTGTGTATGTGTGTGTTAGTGAGAAGATTAGAGAATGACAGTTTTCCTCCGTCACAATCCAACTCAACTCTGATTCTCTCAACTTTCTTTTTCACTGAGAGACCAAGAGATTTTTCTGGTGTAATGACTGCAGCATATTCACCAGAGTTATACCACACAGACCAAACTCCAGTCCTGGAGAATATGTCATTCTTCCTCCGAGCAGATTCTGTCATCACACCCAGAAACCAACGTGTGTTATCTCCAACTTGAACATCCCAGCAGTGAATCCCTGAACTAAAACTCTCTGAACCCAAAACACATGTAGACTCATTAAATCTCTCTGGATTATCAGGAATCAGATCTGCTGCATCTTTACTGAGTCTCACACTGATCAGATCATCAGACACGAGGAGTTTACAGTGAGATGTGTTTGGATCTAAAGTCACTGGAGCTGGAGAGAGAGAGAGAGAGATTTGAACATTTATTTATTATAGAAAAAGTAGAAAATCTTAAAATACTCTTATATGATACGAGAATATTTTCTGTCCACATGATTTTTCTTCTTAACTAAACTAATAATGTCATCAGCATGAGCAGACGAGCAAAGAGAAGTTTTACAGCTTTGTAAAGAAGCCCTTCTAAAATTCTCCTTCAAAACTTCAAGTGTGATTCATCTCCAGTATCTCAGGAACTTTACCATCATTCCTTTATTCAATCTACAGCATTTATACATTATAACACGTGTTTCTTGTCAAAAAGGCAAGGCAAGTTTATTTATATAGCACATTTTATACACAAGGGCAATTCAAAGTGCTTTACATAAAATTGTTGACAAAGAGAAATATGACGTATCTTTAAAATGCAAATGATTTAAGATCACAAATACAACTTTAGATTTTAAGAAACAATAAAACGGCAAAAAACAGAATAAAAATGTGAGTGTATATATAAAAAGAATAAGAACAAAAGAAAAAGAAATTAGAAATAGAAGTGGAGTTGATGTAAACCACACTGTTAGACTTTGCTGTAGTTTTTACAGTTAGTTACCACAAAATGGCCAGTAAAATACTATAATCATTTGTTGTTGTTAATTACTGTAATATGCATTGCGTTGCAATAGTTACTCTATTTTAACTGACGAAAGTTATGATTGCTTTGAACCGGTTCAAGTAAACGAAGGTTCCGGATCGCATAAAAAAGGAACCGAACTTCCCATCACTGATAAAGCCTGCGTACGCACAGACTTCATCACTGTAAACATTTCCGTAGAAACTATAGGCAGCTGTTTGTCAGTAATTTACTTGCAAAATTTGTTCAAAGATCAATTAATATTAAACATTTACACATCATTATATTTACAAAAATAACTGTAACAGCCTCGTGCAAAGCATTCTGGGAAACAGAAATCCTCCTTGTGGTGAGGAAGGCGGGACGAGAGCTGTGAGGCGGGGCCGGTGGCATGAGTGATAGTTGGAATCAGCTGAACGCACACCGGTCCCGCATATCTCACAGAGGAAATCGGGAGCATAAGAGGACAAACGACAGGACTGCTGACGAGAGAGGACCGGACCCGGACATGTGTTTAAGTTTGTGTTTATGTTCATATGGCTTTATATTTTTCATCTGTATTATTGTCTATTTATTTTGATTAAAGTGCTTTAAATTCTCGCCGGTTCCCGCCTACTTCATTCCTTTTATTGAACCTCGTTACACTCCACTACAGTTTTTTTTTATTTCTGATTCCCAGAATGCTTTGTATGAGGCTCTGATTTTACACTTTATTTTGTTAAGATAAAGACTTTATTGATGTATAAAAGAGCACCTGTCAATGACAAAATCCTTTATGAGCAGCAAGAATGGCTTTTATACACAGAATCCTGCAGCACTCGTGTAAGCAAAAGTGTGAACATGCGCTCAGACCCTGATGCGGCACTATAAGCACTTTTCCACATCTATGACGCTTTTATAATATGAAGGTTCCCGGGGATTTTAGGTCCGCACATTCTACACACTGTTAAACAATTCTGTAGAAAGGACAGTATTACTGGCAGCAGTTTGCCTGTCACTTGCTGTAGATTTAAATGTTTGTCATTTACTGACAACAGTTTGTTCAAATATCAAATAACATTAAACATTAACAATTAAACAACACAATAAACACACAATTAAACAATAAACTAGACATCGATAAAAGGCGGAGATCTGAAACGGATTGTGACCAAAGTATTTCATTATATCAGCAGATATACAGACAGCATCTAAATGTTTAATTCAGAATCTCATATTAAGATTCTATTCCAATTCAAAGTCATTAAGATGAATCTCCTGAAAGACACCACGTGATGACCATTGATTCAATCAGATTTACTTTTTCACCAGAGCAACTACCTTTATGAACTGTGACAGTTCTTTGACCAATATCTCTATTTCAAAAGGATGGAACATTTGATATAGTCACTTTCTTAGCAGATCTGGAAAGAGGAAGCACATAAGTGAGAAGAAGTCAGTTTTGTGTTTTGTGTTGCAGTGTACTCACTGTATTGAACATTGTCCTTCATCTTGCGTATGACAGTAAACTTCAGGTTGCTGAGATGTTTTGCTACATTGATCATCATTCCTGAGATGTTCTCTGGATCTGACGCTCCACACTGAACTCTGGAAGAACATTCAGGAGTCATTCTGACATTCTGCCCAGACTTTACATTCACAATCACAGCAAACACAACACAAACCTCTTCAGTGTGCTCTTCAAGTTCTGTTGAGACACAAACACATGATTGACATGATTGACATGATTGATATGATTGACATGATTGAAAATGAGCCTCATATATTGGAGTGAAGATTGAAGCACCTGTAGGAATGAAACATCTTCAGCTGTCATCTGCTCCTCTACACCTCTGATTGTGTGTGGAAGAGATGAAATGTCTCTGTTGATCTTCTCAATCTTCTCCTTCATCATCTGACTCTTCTGCTCCTCTTCCTCTCTCAGTGCTCTTATTCTGGCTGATTCTTCATCATGTAGAAGCTGGTGAAGTTCCTCAAACTCTTCATGAATCTGCGTCTCTGTGCGCCGACTCTGAATCTGATACAAAACACATTTCACACACACAGATAGAACAACTAAATACACAGAACAATTGTGTTGTTAAAACCTTCATTTACAAAGTTACAACAGAAACTGGACAATAATTCTACAAATATGACAACATTGTAAATACTTTAGAGGCAGTATCTTCAATAAGGTACTGGGTGGTTTTGCACCCATTTCACGTTGCCAGAATTTAACAAGAGCTTAATGGTTTAAGGATCTCTCTCACTTGGCTGCATAAACTCTTAATAATATAAACTGATGTGTGATGAACTGGCAGAAAAAGAGAAACAAACAAACCAAATTCCAGATAAATTTGACAATGTATGATTTCTGGTAAAAAGTCCAAATTTATTACTATAATATTATTAGTAACTGCAAGCTCAGTAAGAACAAGAGCTGCAAGCAGCACTACCGGGTCCAAGCCCAAACTTTGTGCCGCTTTACCCAGCGTACCCACCACACCCAGCCCAATCTTCCCCCACATGCCCACACCCAGCCCACACTTCACCAGCATACCCACGACACGAAATACGACAGAAGAACAAAATTAGCAAAAATACAGCGTATTGGAGGAACAGATCCGGTTGAATATACAGTCAGGTCCATAAATATTGGGACATTGACACTATTCTAACATTTTTGGCTCTATACACCACCACAATGGATTTCAAATGAAACGAACAAGATGTGCTTTAACTGCAGACTATCAGCTTTAATTTGAGGGTTTTTACATCCAAATCAGGTGAACGGTGTAGAAATAACATCAGTTTGCATATGTGCCTCCCACTTGTTAAGGGACCAAAAGTAATGGGACTGAATAATAATCATAAATCAAACTTTCACTTTTTAATACTTGATTGCAAATCCTTTGCAGTCAATTACAGTCTGAAGTCTGGAACGCATAGACATCACCAGATGCTGGGTTTCATCCCTGGTGATGCTCTGCCAGGCCTGCAACCGTCTTCAGTTCCTGCTTGATCTTATATTTATATATTTACATTTAGGCATTTGGCAGACGCTTTAATCCAAAGCGACTTACATTGCTTTATCCTATACATTTTACATAGGTATTTACAATCCCCTGGGATCGAACCCACAACATTGCGTTGTTACCACAATCCTCTTACCACTGAGCTACATCAAAGCTGTCAACTGTCAAGATGAGATCCAAAGAGCTTTCACTATCTTGGGGCATTTTCCCTTCAGTTTTGTCTTCAGCAAGTGAAATACTTGCTCAATCAGATTCAGGTCAGGTGATTGACTTGGCCATTGCATAACAATCCACTTCTTTCCCTTCAAAAACTCTTTGGTTGCTTTTGCAGTATGCTTTGTGTCATTGTCCATCTGCATTGTGAAGCGCCGTCCAATGAGTTCTGAAGCACTTGGCTGAATATGAGCAGATAATATTGCCCGAAACACTTCAGAATTCATCCTGCTGATTTTGTCAGTAGTCACATCATCAATAAATATAAGAGAACCAGTTCCACTGGCAGCCATACATGCCCACGCCATGACACTACCACCACCATGCTTCACTGATGAGGTGGTATGCTTAGGATCATGAGCAGTTCCTTTCCTTCTCCATACTCTTCTCTTCCCATCACTCTGGTACAAGTTGATCTTAGTCTCATCTGTCCAGAGGATGTTGTTCCAGAACTGTGAAGGCTTTTTTAGATGTCGTTTGGCAAGCTCTAATCTGGCCTTCCTGTTTTTGAGGCTCACCAATGGTTTACATCTTGTGATGAACCCTCTGTATTCACTCTGGGTGAAGTCTTCTCTTATTGTTGACTTTGACACACATACACCTCCTCCTGGAGAGTGTTCTTGATCTGGCCAACTGTTGTGAAGGGTGTTTTCTTCACCAGGGAAAGAATTCTTCGGTCATCCACCACAGTTGTTTTCTGTGGTCTTCCGGGTCTTTTGTGTTGCTGAGCTCACCGGTGAGCTCCTTCTTTTTAAGAATGTTCCAAAAAGTTGTTTTGGTCACGCCTATTGTTTTTGCTACCTCTCTGATGGGTTTGTTTTGTTTTTCTAGCCAAATGATGGCTTGCTTCAACGATAGTGACAGCTCTTTGGGTCTCATCTTGACAGTTGACAGCAACAGATTCCAAATGCAAATAGCACACTTGAAATTCATTCAACATTCAAAATGGCAGTTGAAAAAGTAAGTGAACCCTTAGAATTAATAACTGGTTAACCCCCCTCCCTTGGCAGCAATAATTTCAACCAAACCTCAAGCTTCCTGTATCTGTGGATCAGACCTGCACATTGTTTAGGAGGAATTTTAGCCCATTCTTCCTGGAAGAACCACTTTAGGTCTGTCCTATTCTTTGGACGTCTCATGTGTATGGCCCTCTTCAAGTCAATCCATAGCATCTCTATTGGGTTGACATGTAGGCTCTGACTTTGCTACTCCAAAAGACGCATTATTTTTTTCTGAAGCCATTCTGTTGTGGTCTTGCTCCAGTGTTTTGGGTGGTTGTCCTGTTTCATCACCCACCTTCTACACAGTTTCACTTGACGTACAGACATTCTCACATTATCCTGAAGAATTGTCTGATATACTTGGGAATTCATCTTCCCCTCAATGATTCCAAGCTGGCCAGGCCCTGATCCTGCAAAGCAGGGCCAAATCATGATGTTTCCTCCACCATACTGTACAGTTGGGATGATGTTTTCAAGATGATATGCCGTTGCCTTTCTATGCCAGATGTAGTGCTGTGTGTTTTGTCCAAATAGTTCAATCTTAGTTTCATCAGTCCACAAAACATTTTGCTAATACCGCTGTGTAGTGTCAATGTGCTCTTATGCAAACTTCAGGCGTGCAGTAATGTTTTTTTTTAGTAAGCAATGGCTTCCTTCGTGGTGTCCTGCCGTGGATACCCTGCTTGTTCAGTGTTTTACATATTGTTGTCACGATTTTGACCAGGAGGACCCAATTGCAGGCAGACACGGGGATGAAGGGGTTACCAGATATTTATTAACAACACAAGACTCTACAAAAGGTCAAACAAAACCCACGGGGGGCAATACAAGACAAGATAAATAATAATGATAACAAGCACACAGACTCACTAGACTAAGAAAAAAAACACTTTGTATAACACTAAACTACACTTACAAGACACGAGGTAACAGGAACAAGGACAAGGAATCCGGGACACGAGGGTAAGGTAGGGTAACAAGGCAAGGTTGAAATACACGACCAGGCATGAAACAAACAAGGTACAGCGTACAATGAACGAGCACAGGACAATAGACACAAGGATCATTTAAAGGGGAACAAACACAGGATAATTGAAAAGGACCAGGTGTAGGGCATGACACACTGATGGGAAAGCTCACGAGATGAAAAGGGGGGGAAACACAGACGAGACTCGGAGAGAGAGTGAGAGGATCCCTAACGCCCAACCTCTTTCTCGACAAAGAATCTTTGGCTATGTCATGGCTCCGCCCCAAGACCAAGAATAGACAAGACAAGATGGCGGAACCATTACAATTGTAGACTCATGAAAAGAGATGTTAGCAAGTTCCAATGATGCCTTCAAATCTTTGGCTGTCATTGGGGGCTGTTTCTTAACCTCATTGTTGAGTCTTCGTTGTGCTCTTGGTGTCATTTTGACAGAGCGCCCACTTCTTGTAAGAATAGCAACAGTCCCAAAGTGTCTCCATTTGTAGATTGTTTGCCTAACTGTAGACTGGTGAATTTCTAAACTCTTTGAAATAACTTTGTAACCCTTGCCAGCTTCATGTAAATCAACAATTCTTGATCGTAGATCCTCTGAAAGCTCTTTTTGGCGATGCATGGCTCACATAAGCGTGTTCTTCCTTTCCAGAGCAAACTCCAAAAGTTTGAGGGGTTTTTTATCAGTCAAAGTAGCTGTAGTCCACACGTCCAAACTTATTTTCTTAATGAGACTCCAGGTGTGCTAAAACCTGACTCCAATCAGCCTTTTTAAAAGTCATTAACTCAAAGTTTCACATACTTTTTCCACAAGCACTATGAGATTTTACTGGTTGTTCTCAAGTAAGACATGAAAGATCAAAAAAATGTTATGTTATTATTCAAAAACCCTTGAATTACATTTCACTTTATTTTATTTTATTTTATTTCATTACTAAAATGACATTGAACATTGTTTTTTTACATACTTGCACTATTTGTGCTTGCAAATTGAAATGTGTAAATGCGCAATACGAGGTTCTGACCATTTACATTTATGGATTTGGCAGACGCTTTAATCCAAAGCGACTTACATTGCTTTATCCTATACATTCATACTTAGGTATATGCAATCCCCTGGGATCGAACCCACAACATTGCGATGCTCTTACCACTGAGCTACAGGAAAGCGACCTCTTGCAGCCAAGACTTGTGAATTTATCAGGCGCGCCACACAGTTGGCTTGCTTCCCGAGCAGCATTCAAGGATAAAAAAATATATATAAAAGAGTAATATCTCACGAACGCTAGGCAGCGGTGTCTTGTAACTTCCAGGGTACGTTTGGGACTACAAGTTGGTGGTGATAGATCACATGTTTCAAAAGATATTATGATTTATGACAGATTTCAAATTGACGGATGAGCCGATCGTTCAACCGCGACATAATCATACTCAACCGATCCGGCACGATTCGAGGAATCCGTAGACACCGAGATCACAGGTGCCAATTTTCATCATTTTCCTACATACAGTTCATAGGCTTACTAGTCTGTCAACTACCCAGATATATCATTTGTTTTGTGACCCCAAATACAGTTGCTTCTACTGTCTGTCCCGTTTAAACCCATTCACACAGACAGGCTGACAGACCTGGGAGAACTCCATAAACCGCATGACTGCAAAGCAGTGAGATCAAAGTTTAGCAATTATTTTTTTCAACCGATCTGATCTGAACTTGTAAATGTAAAGGGGTGTGATAGTGATATTAAAATGACCACATTTGATAAATGAGGCCCACTGTGATTGGTTCAAACCTTTATATGTCCTGCTGTTTGATCCAAATTCTGTTTAAACTCCTCCAATATTCTCAGTTTCTCCTGTAAGTGTTTTAATGCACTTCTGAGTTTCTCCTGAAAGAAAACAACATGTCAATAGAGAGAATTCATGTCTACATTTGGCATATGTTTTTGGTCAAAGTGACAAAGATAATCCTAGGTAAATATATTATCAGTAGTGTGTTCACATGAAATAAAACCTTTTGACCTTTGTACTTCTCATGCAACACTCTTGTGTAACACTTCCCATAATTACTCCCTTAAAATGAATAGCTTTATTGTTTTAAATTATAATTATATAATATATAAATGTAACACCTAAGGGGTTTTGCATGTCACAGAATTAGCATGTTTTTGAATGAACCCATAATGTATAACGGGTCTAGGGGGCTCCTAGGGGGAGATTTGCCCCCCAGATTTTATTTATCTCCAAAAATGTCCAGTGCGAGACTAAAAAAATCTAACATCAAATACTTATTATTATTCTAAAAAACATAGCTAAATAATGATCTCTCTTGAGACATATGAACATTATGCAAACATTTTTTTTGCCCATACAAAATATCTGATTGCCCCCTCCAGCCCGCCTATATCTGTGTGTGAATATCTAAAACTAACAGTTATTGTTGTAATTGATGTGAACATTTTGAATATTATTGATCTTTACCTTATTCTCCATGACAGCTTCCTCAACAGGACAGAATTTGTGGTTGTTGTGTGTTCTGGAGTCTCGACACACGACACACACGGGCTGTTGATCATCCAGACAGAAGAGTTTGAGTTTCTCATTGTGAAGATGACAGACTGATGAAGATCTCTCACTTCTCTCCTGTAAGAAACTCTCACACAGATTCTTCAAAACAAGATTTAATGGTGGAAAATCTTTTGAAGATTTTCTTCTACAAACTGGACATTCTTGAGCTCCTTTAATTTCCCAGAATCTGTGAATACAGTCTTTACAGACACTGTGACTACAGGACAACAAAACAGGATCTTTAAAAATCTCACAGCACACAGGACAAGATAAATTCTCCTCAGAAAAACTTTTAGACGCCATTGAGTGAAATGTCACAATCCTTCTTCAGATTCACTTTCAGTTCAGTAAAGTAATAATCCAGTAATAATCAACTCTCAGCATTCAGTTGTGAATAAAAATATCTACACATCCACATCAAGGACTTCCAAATCTGTGCTTTAGAAATATTTCATTTCATTTTCAACATTATAATCAAATGATCGAGTGTTCTTATTCAACTGAGTAACAGGTTTGTGACGATCCCAGTTTCCTGATTCTCTGTGTAAGTGGGAGGAGTTTATTCACAGACACGCCTCCTGATTCTACACAAACAAATGAGTTCCCGGACAGATGGGGTTTGACTTGAGAACTTATCATCTTCTGACTGATTTGAAAAGGCCAATGAAATTAGCGAATTAAATTTGAAAGCCGGACTCCGCCCCGGATATATGAGTATAAAAGGGAGACGGCGTGCTGCATTCATTCCCCTTGTTTTCTTCGGAGCCTTTGATCTATGATCTACAATCTGATCTACGCTGATCTAAAGACTGCTTGATTCTTTCAACGTGATGCAGCGGACTGTCCCTTATCGCAGCGACCACTCCTGGGAGTCTCAGCAGTTCCAGAGGGGTTTATTTTATAAGAGCTAAATTCACCAGCATGGCATGTTCCGCTGTTCTCGTGGGTGTGATACTCTCATCGAGGAGGGGGACGGACAAGATTTCTGTCTCAAGTGCTTGGGGATCTGGCACACTGAGGCAGCCTTTGTGAATACGTCCTGCCCGCACTGTGGGCGGATGGCGATCAAGACGTTGCGGTCATGGGTGGCTGTGTTCTTTATGGACCCAGCCACCACCTCGTCTGCTTCCCATTCCATGACAGAAGTGGGTATGGCCCTGTCGTCCGCTACGGCGAGCGGCGAAGGTGATATGGGGATTACCGTTAGCATTAATCCATCAGATACAGGCTCGCGGACCTACGGGCGACCAAGGTAACCATGCGGGCCCTGGCTTGGACGATGCCCACACTGGTGGAACAGGAAAGACACCTCTGGCTCAACCTTGTGCGGATGCATGACACTTAGAAAGTCCACTTTCTAGACGTACCCATCTCGTGAGGGGGATGTTTGGTGATACTGTCGAGGACTTCTCTTAGCATTAGCGGCCCTAGTGGAGTCAACTTGTGACGAAGTCCCTGCGAGCCAGACACATCCCGGGTGACCTGAACCAGACAGCCGACACGCTCTCTGGTCAGTCGACGCCTCATGGAGCAGTCCAGCTCATTTGGGTGCAGTTTCGGGCAGCACAGGTAGACCTGTTTGCCTCCCTGGACACTACACATTGCCCGCTATGGTACTCCATGTCCGAGGTCCCTCTTGGCATGGATGCCCTAGCGCACAGCTGGCTATGGGACAAGTGGAAGTATGCCTTCCCGATTCCACAGGTCCCGTGCAAGGTCAGGGAAGTGGAGCATCAAGTGCTATTAGTTGCACCCTACTTGCCCAACCGGACTAATGCTCTTAACGACAACCCCCCTGGCTGATTTCCCTGACGAAGGACCTTCTTTCGCAGGGTAAGGGGAGGTTGTGGTAGGACTCTGACCCATGACCTTCCCTAGGTGGGCCTCGACCTTTTGGGACCCCCTTCAGTCCTCCCATGAGTTCTCCCCTGACAGCAAGACCGTGTTGGTGTCTCTACTAAACTACTCCCTACAATGGGAAGTGGTCTCTATAGCGCGTTTCCTCAGTGAGGAGATAGCGCTTCCCCAGTGGCATGCAAATTTAAATCTCCAATTTCATTGGCATTTTCAAATCAGTCAGAAGATGATAGGTTCTCAAGTCAATCCCCATCTGTCGGTTCGAGACAACATCTCGTTCTCTCCATAAGGGAACAGAGGTTACATCCATAACCAAGACTATTTATTGTGTTCAACTGAAATGACTTAAGATTGATTTTTGACTACACGCTTTAGTTAGACTACATTAATTTATGTCTTTGCTCGAGAATACATTTGTTATAGAGATTAAATATGTGATACTAGATTCCTAACTGCAGCTTTGATAGAAAAATGTATAAAACAAATATTCATCAATCATGATGTTTTTAAAGATTATATTTTATTCATGGCAGAACAATATAAAGTTCCATGAAAAAACAAGAGATGTGATTTTAAAAGTGTATAACACACAACTATACAACAGAACAAAGAGAAAATCATTGAGAGATTGAACATCATCTGCATGTTAGAAACTGAACAAGAAGCTTTAAATAAAATCATGTCAGTTAGTAAATGTTGATATGAAACAGTTGAGTAGAAAACAAATAGAAAGATCAGAAGCTGGAGGTGCAATTATTTAAAAAAATGCATAAAAACACAATCTGTAGTATTGATGGTGCATAATGACTGTTTTCCTCGTTCACAATCCAGCCCAACTCAGATTCTCTCAACTTTCTCTTTCATTAAGAGACCAAGACCTGTTTCCTGTGCTGTAATGACTGCAGCATTGTAGCAAAGATTTAAAGTAGGGAAGGAAGGAAGTGAGATCCGGCAAACATTTAAATAAAGTTGAATCCAAAATGAACAAGCAATAACACGGAAGTAAAAGGCCATAGAACATAAACACAAACTTACACATGTCCAGGCCCGGTCCTCTCTCGTCGTAGTCCTGTCGCTCGTCCTATGCTACCGATCTCCTCCGTGAGATGTGCGGGACCGGTGTTTGCACGGCTGATTCTCACTATCACTTACGCCAACGACCCGCCTCATGGATCCCGTCCCGCCTTCCTTGTTACAAGCATATTCACCAGAGAGACACCACACAGACCAGACTCCAGTCCTGGAGAATATTATATTCTTCCTCTGAGCAGATTCTGTCATCACACCCAGAAACTAGCCAGTGTTATCTCCAGCCTGTGTTATCTCTGAACATCCCAGCAGTGAATCCCTGAACTAAAACTCTCTGAACCCAAAACACACTTATACTCATCAAATCTCTCTGGATTATCAGGAATCAGATCTGCTGCATCTTCACTGAATCTCACACTGATCAGATCATCAGACACGAGGAGTTAACTGTGAGATGTGTTTGGATCTAAAGTCACTGGAGCTGGAGAGAGAGAGAGAGAGAGAGAGAGAGAGAGAGATTATGTTTGTATAATGTATGTTTTTTTATTTAGACGTAGACTACGTGAAAAATACTAACTGAAGAAAAGAGGCAGAAAATGATTAGGGTAAAAACCTCAAATTACAATTTTTGAAACATCTAAAGTTTATAGGCCTATAGAGTCAGTATACTGAGCTAACTGCTAGTCATAGCAATTAAAACTGTTGAAGCAGAGGCATCATTTAAACATGAAGAGAAGCTGGATATATTATATCCTGCAGATGTTAAGTCAACAAAATAAAAGAAGAAGATAAAATAATTGATCCTCAGAGAAAACCCAGAGATGCTGTTGTGCTACTATACTGGAGCAGAAGAGAACAGAGTTCGCTGTAACCCGCTGTTCTTCACCGAACACCCTTCAGTCTGGTACACAGTCCTCTCATCCAACATTACACGCTGCAGAAGAGGAGGAATCAGTAAAGGTAGACAGCTCACACTGTCTGGAGAGAATGACTTTGGGATTATGGTTAACCTGTATCACAATGGTACAGTCATGGTTCACTGACCAGAGTCCAGTCTAGACGAACTTCAAAGAAACTCCACACAATTTCAAATGGAGGTTCAAAAAATAAAGAAGGATCCTGAAGTGAAGAGCAACACACCAGATGAGACGTGCACCAGCACCACAGCGGACAACAATACCAATCAGAGATCGAACTCCGTTTCAACGTACAGAGACATCAGCACTCCAACCTCACCTAAAATAAAGATCCCAAGAGACAACCTGGCTGAACTAGAGCAGGACTAATGTCTGTCAAAAGAAGAAACCAGCAACAGTCTTCACCAACTCGAGAGTCTGATCAACCATCCCAACACACAACAAATACAACAACTCCACTCGACGGTCAGACAGCTGGAGGAGGATAACGAGTAGAGTGAGACAGGAGCTGAGGAGAGTGAGACAGGGGTTGAGGAGAGTGAGACCGGAGCTGGTCATGAGAGAACAACACAACTACATCATAGAGAGACAGATGGAAGAGACGAGGAGCCAGTTACACACACTCAAAAAACACAATGCTTCCACCACTGATAACACAACATAAGATCAGCACAACATAAACACTTCTACTTCTGGGAATGACACAAACACAACACAACATCAGCCTGATGTCAACAAACAAGCACAAAGCATCTCTAGTGCTGAGGAGACACAACGTCTGCAAAACATCATCTCATCAATCCCACACAGCACATCTACAGTGAAGAACAACACAAACACAACACAGCAAGGACAGAACATTGGCACATAAACAAAGAGCATCTCTTCTACTACAACCTCACAAAGATGTAATTCACAAGACAACAGGAGGAAGAAGAGCAGCATCGGAAGGAGTAATCGACTGATAAACAGCTTCCAACATCATCCAACAGCACCAACAGAGAACAGAAGGGAAAAGAGAACATCCTCATCCTGCGAGACTCCAACGATCATCGGCTACATCAAAGACGACTGTAATGAATGTAATTAATTACTCGCTTATGTTTGTCATAGTTTGGCCTTGGGTTTTTTTTGTATTAGAAATGTGATCATCGATCATCACTGATATGTATGCGGGAATTTGGCTAGTGGCGTAGCCCGAATTTCAGTTTTGGGGGATATTATAAAATAAAGGGGCTTCTATATATTACATGTGCGCATTTTCAAGTGTTTATGTGGACTGCATGTGAAACTGAATAGCAGCTTGCTTATACTGCATGACAGGCTGACATGGAGGCGCCGGTGCGCTCAGTTGTACTTAAAAAAAACTCTTTAAAACCTTTTTGGTCATACTGACGAAAATAAATTCATGTTTCGAATCTTATACATGTCAACATTTTTTCACAATAACAAATAAAAATAACAAAAATAACGTTAAGTGCTGCAAAATTATGAAACCAAGTGAAATAGAAAACAAATATTCTCAGATAATATATTACGTATAAATCGTGCATATTTGCGCGTCCACCGCAGAGATGACGATTAAGCGTCATATCTTCATCAGTAGGCTATATAACTGCATTAACTCATATCCTGCACTGTAACCTTAATAACTGCATTAACTCATAACCTGCACTGTAACCTTAATAACTGCATTAACTCATATACTGCACCGTACCTTTAATAACCGCATTAACTAATCTATTGCACTGCAACTTTAATAGCTGTCTGTAATTATTGCACACTTAAGTCACTTGCACTATTGTATAGTCTATATTGTTATCTGTTCATAACCACCTGTAGAGTAATGTTCACAGTATATAGCCTTCTGTATATATTGTTCATAGTACATACCGACTGTCATATTTTCATAGTACATGCCCATTGTTGTCACGGTCCTGTCCTTCCTGTCATGAGTATTCGAGCCTTGGGGACAGAGCCGTGACAATATCATGTCTTGTGTTTGTGTGTTTCGTCTTGTGTGGACATTTCGCCGCGTGTCTTCCGTGTAACTCCGCCCCCTTGTCTCTCTGTCAGCGTCCCATTAGCGTTTCATCTCCCTCACCTGTCTATGCCTCTTCCCGCTAGTCGCACTCATTGTTAAGTCTTGTCGCCTGCCCGTCCCGATCCCTTTGTCATCTCTCCTCATTAGTTTCCCTTATTTAATGTCCCTCATGTCCCTTACTGTTCGTCGGTTCATTGTCTTTTGTGTTTTGTGTTTTGCCTATTGTTCATTGTTCATTGTTGGTACGTGCTACGTCTGGATTACCTTGTTCCTGTTTCCCTTCGTGTTTGGATTTATTATTTAGTTTCTATTTTGCCCCATCGTGGGTTTATTATTTTGTTCTCCAATAAATATTGTTTAACCCCTTCATTACTGTCTGCGTTTGGGTTCTGTCCGACCAACCTTGACAATTGTATAGTATTTTCCTAATATTGTATTCTGTATTTATTCACACTGTATATTCTGCACTTGCTAAATGCGCTTCTGGTTAGACCTTAACTACATTTCGTTACACTGTACTTGTATATGTGTAATGACAATAAAGTTGAATCTAATCTAATCTATATTTTTTTTTACATTCCGCCAAAATGAAAAAGATCCGTTCATTTTGATTAAGGAGATTCAAGATCGAAGTCAATAAAATGGTTAACTGGCAAATCATAACACACCTCACTTTTCAGAGTCATGAGCTTTTTAAAAAAATCTCGGATTTCAGAGAAGCGGAGCAAAGAGGAGATACAAACATGCACGATGTGTGGAAAATACAGCGTTTTTAACCTTAAATCTTGTATACCCATTAGAGTAGGTAGGGAGCAGATGTCAATCATTGTACGTTTTTCAAATCATTTTGGTTAGATAGTATAGTGTACTTAACGGTCCCGTTCCCCGCGATCCGATTTTTCAACCTTGAGTTAGTGTGTAATGTTGCTGTTAGAGCATAAATAATACCTGCAAACATGATGAAGCTCAAAGTTCTGTGTAATCCACTGATATTGTATGTGTGCGCGCATACCTCTAAAACACTTCTGAAATGTCCTTTGAAGTCCTGCTTGCAAATGTCTCCTGGTCAATCTGCTTGTTTTATTATCCGACGGGTCCAATATAAAAAGGCAAAACTAACGCTTCTGTTATTAGTGTTAATTGATATAACCGGTCTGACCCAATCGGTCCCGTGTCATTTCCCTCGCCATAGTAGGAAACGAATTGTCGATCTCCAACAAAGATTTATGATTGCACATACACAAGCAGACCTCTGATACACTTCAATCGATCCGCATGTGTTTAACTGATGAAGTGAAGTTGACGCCATTGTTACTGTTTATTGCTAAAAGCAAACGTTTATGAATACACGTGCACTGAGAGGATGATATGGTATGGGTGGGACCAGGGGCGTCACTAGGCCCTTTTTAGGGGGGCTTTAGCCCCCCTAAACTTCTGCCCAGCCCCCCTAAAAAAATATTAGATTAATTAATTTGTGATCGCTTCAGTCCGCTTTAAAAACTAATTTGAAACGGCGGCGCGATGCGTCAAGTTTCGGCTCCTCCCCTGATGTAAGTCTGAATGGATTCAGCGCGTCATTCAATCCGCAGGGGCACCGAGCGGAGCGAACATCATAGAGTACAAGGTGTGTGTGTGTGTGTGTGTGCGTGTGTGCATTTATTGATAGATTGATATGATATGACATCTGCATCGGTTCAGTTCTTTTAATTGCAGTTTACATAATGTTACTGGACCAATACACGGTTCGGTTTCTCATCCAGTACCTGTACGTCTTCGCTGCGTTCACCTTCAGCCCTTATCACAGTTTGATAGTTGCTTTTTCTTCCAACAAAAATGAAGCGATTAACACCCATGAAAACATACTTTAGGAAACGATCATGATTTATTTTAATTTACTTTTTAAAATTTAAAACATATTAAGGTGTATCTCGGCATTACATTATGCAGCCATGCACAGAAATGGTTAAATACACTGATCATTGTCTGAAAGCAGCAAATGGCACAGAGAGAGAAACATCATGTGGAGTTATTTTGTTTTGTTTTATAAAAAAAATTCTTTGTATTAAGTAATAATGAATCATTAGTGTATCATGATACATTAGAGTAAGAGTACAGTAAAGGGATTTGTGTTTTATTTTAAGTAATTGATTTATAGGAGTGGCAAATTGATAATTCATGTTGTTACTTTAAATGAAATGTGTGTACTTGTGTTTGTACAGTGAATAATGAATCAGGAGGTCTTCATTGTAAAAAATCTACATTCCCAACTCAAATTTTCTAGTGACTGGTCACATCTAAATGTTTCAAATGTTTTTACAGTGTTGTATATGGCTCAGTCAGTACTCCTACTCCCATATATGAAATACAGGGAATACAATGAAATAGTAGATAGCAATAAGGTTAGTAGTATTCAACCCCTTTTTTTTAATCATACCCTTATTGGGGGCTCAGCCCCCCTAAAAAGAAAATCCTAGAATCGCCCCTGGGTGGGTCATCTTCACACACACACTCTAAGGGGGGAACCAATCACAACAGATGGGGTCAACTTTACCAATCAGTGCGTTTCGGAAAGAGCGACTTTATATAAACCGGAAGAAATCCAGTCGTTTTGTTAGAAGAGGGACAGCAGTTTACAATAGACTTGAAATATGTTAAATTTAAAGAGTTTTTTTATTAGAAACATGATCATCTATTGTTAAACACCTAAAAAACATAATCAAAGCATAAAAAACAGCAAAAGAATGGCTCCTTTAAGGCATCTCAGACACTGAAGAACTTTTTGTTTTCTCTTTTTATGTGGTTGTGGGTTAGTTAGTTTAGAGGAATATATGAGAATTACATTTGTTTTGTTTAATTTTTTGTTTTAGCACCGCTTGTGTCCCTCTTTCCTTCCCCCTTCATTGTAAATTCTTTTAATATTGTAAATAAATCATTTGTTTTTGCATCGTACCATTGACTTGTTTGTCCGCCTGACACATTGGAAAGGAATTTTTACATTAAGAGTTTACATTCCTCTACCCCTAGACATATGGGATGTAACAATGATCTATACTGGAAATGGTATTTCACACATCTCTGTGTCTTTATTTTTTTTAAACTTGTAGCAACCATTTCTCAAATCACAAGTGAAAAAAAGAAAACTGCAAAAAAGAGTGTTTATTTGTTACATTGACGATTTATCAACCAATAATTCTCATCATATTAGGGTGAAAAAACATATTGCGTTATGTTGAAAATTATGTTATTTAAACTACATTTCCAAAATTCAATTTTAAGCTAAAACTATGAAAGAAACATTTTATTTTATTCTCTTGTTAATCTGAGATCTGCAGAAACACATAAACAATTTAAACTCAAACTGAATTCTGTTGTTTGTTACTGAAGTTATTTTACAGGTAAGATCATCAGAGGAGAAATGTTACATTTAATATAAAACCATGGATAAAGTCCTTCAGTAAACTTGTGTGTGAAAGTGTGTATGTGTGTGTTAGTGAGAGGATCAGAGAATGACAGTTTTCCTCCGTCACAATCCAGCTCAACTCGGATTCTCCACACTTTCTTTTTCACTGAGAATCGACGACCCGTTGTCTCTGGTGTAATGAATGCAAAATATTTACCAGATTGATAAGCCACACACCAGACTCCAGTCCTGGATGACAATTTATTTTTCCTCTGAGCAGATTTTATCATCACACCAAGACCCCAGCATGTGTTATCTCCAACCTGAACATCCCAGCAGTGAATCCCTGAACTAAAACTCTCTGAACCCAAAACACATGGAGAAACATCAAATCTCTCTGGATTATCAGGAATCAGATCTGCTGCATCTTCACTGAATCTCACACTGATCAGATCATCAGACACGAGGAGTTTACAGTGAGATGTGTTTGGATCTAAAGTCACTGGAGCTGAAGAGAGAGAGAGAGAGAGAGAGAGAGAGAGAGAGAGACAGATAGATTTATAAATCTACAATTTTTACATTTCAAAACTCATACATTACTACACAATACTACAACGTAATCCCACAGATGTACACAGTAAACCGCAATGAATGGGTTAACATTTCAGAACAATCACATCATCGACAACTAAACATAAAACATCATTAACACACCATATTTCAATTAAACTCTGGACATATTTTACAATATTATAATACGCATAGTCCACTTTAAACCTTCCTGCCACTAAACCTCTAAATATAAATTCAGAATCCGTACTTGCAAAATGTAAACCCATATTTTTCCATAAAATCACGTGATAAAAAAATATTGGCCATTATAGACCTTTTCAGACAGGCTGTATGCCTGTTCATTATTCACCAATAAACATGAATAACACTTCAGTCTGTTAGCTAAACATTTTGAGAATATTTTATAGTCAGCACACAGTAATGACAGAGGTCTCCAATTCTTTAGAAGAGCTAGTTCTCCTTTTTTGGAAGTAAAGAAAGTACTGCCCTACTACAGCTTATATTAACAGGTAATATTCAGACAATACCCCATAAACATCTTCTCCTAAAACACTCCAAAAATGTTGATAGAACTCAGCAGTCAATCCATCAATTCCTGGGGATCTACCCGTGGACACCGGCTGCATTGCCTCTGTCAGCTCTTGAAAATTAATGTTATTATCCCAAGCCTTTTTCTAGCTTCTTAAAAATGATTTTTTCCTGAAGCAAACCCGGCAGCTTCATAGCTGCATCCATGTTAGCACGTCACGTTTGATGTGGTAATTTCACAGTAACGTAAGGCATACAGGTTCGAAGACTCGTTCTCGCCCCCTACAGTGCAATTCGGCTAGGTATACATCCGCGCTAAAATATCAGGGTGAAAGTCATGATAGCTTGCGTAGTATAGACCCAGCTCCCAATCCAACTAAGATTATATAGATTAACGGCGACATATTTTTATTGCCCGATAAGAGTCTCACTACGTTAACGCCGATAACGGCCCACCACTAGTACGTATCATCTAAAACATGTGAACCTATCTCAGAAATATCAGAAATTTAATCATCATCTTCTATCTCTTTCTCCTCAGACATTTCATTTAGATGTCACTGCCACTTCATCATCTTCACTTCCATTAATCTCAGCCTGTTTTACCTTGTTTAGACGAGCCATGTCCTTCATCTTTCTCAACCTCATTATCATCACCATCATCATTAACAACATCATCAGTTTTAATATTATTTTGAGCTTGACCATCACTCGACTCTTCAGTGTGCATACTGTGATACAGTATTGTGTTAAAAAAAAGTATAACCCCAATTTCTTTTTACAATGAAAGATAAAAAACAGTCACCCTCTCCCCTTACAAATCTTCACACACACCCAAACCCTCCCAACATGCACCATGACAGAGAGAGAACTCGAGAGAGAGGTAGACATTGTGATGTTGATGAGAGTAAAGTACTGTAAAGTTGTGATGTGTGTTGTGTTGTGTACTCACTGTATTGAACATTGCCCTTCATCTTGTCTATGACAGTAAACTTCAGGTTCCTGAGATGTTTTGCTATATTGATCATCATTCCTGAGATGTTCTCTGGATCTGACACTCTACACTGAACTCTAGAAGAACATTCAGGAGTCATTCTGACATTCTGCCCAGACTTTACATTCACAATCACAGCAAACACAACACAAACCTCTTCAGTGTGCTCTTCAAGTTCTGTTGAGACACAAACACATGATTGACATGATTGACACGATTGAAAATGAGCCTCATATATTGGAGTGAAGATTGAAGCACCTGTAGGAATGAAACATCTTCAGCTGTCATCTGTTCCTCTACACCTCTGATTGTGTGTGAAAGAGATGAAATGTCTCTGTTGATCTTCTCAATCTTCTCCTTCATCATCTGACTCTTCTGCTCCTCTTCCGCTCTCAGTGCTCTTATTCTGGCTGATTCTTCATCATGTAGAAGCTGGTGAAGTTCCTCAAACTCTTCATGAATCTGCGTCTCTGTGCGGCGACTCTGAATCTGAGAAACACAGAATGACTCAATCAGCTCTCCATCAATATATACATTTACAAAAGAACATGATGATTCATTCAAACCTTTATATGTTCTGCTGTTTTATCCCAATTCTGTTTAAACTTCTCAAATATTCTCAGTTTCTCCTGTAAGGGTTTTAATGCACTTCTGAGTTTCTCCTGAAAGAAAACAACATGTTATTTTAAAAAATTATTTTGTTTATATTTAACTAAACAATTTGTAGTATTGTATGTTACCACAGAGTACAATGAAGTGACATTTTAATGGTTATTTATTTTTCATTGTGAATATGTCTATCAGTTATTGATGTCATGATTCTGTCCTTCTGGTCAAGAGTTTTCTAGTTCTTTGGACGGAGTGACAGTACCATGTCTCTTGTGCTTGTTGTGTTATGTGTGGAGACACGTGACCGACTGTTGTTTGTGAGTTTGCGGCACGTTTATGGAAAGCCAAAGTATTCATTAACACCTGGCAGGGCATCTTATTCCACACTGATGCGTCAAAAGCGTACGATTTGACAGCATCCACACGTCCTTGACGTTGTGATTTTCAATGTAAACGCAGGTTCTCGATGTGTGATTTGCTATTGAAAACGTGCGTTGTCGACGTTTGCTTTGGAGTATGGAATGCCAAGTGGTTCAAATATAAGGGAATTTTAACACGTCAAGTACACGTCAACAACGTGTATTTAACATGTAACAACGCAATAACAACGCGTGATTCATATGTCAGTTTCCAGTTTAAACGCGTTAATATCATTATCTGCCTAAGAATTGGGTCAAAGCATATCTGCAAACCTGGGGGGTTGCCTGCCGCTCATAGGCTAAATGCTTCCACCATTAAAGTTCCTCCTGTTTATTTGTCCTTTTACTGTGTAGTTGTTTATAACTGAAAGTTATATTTATTAAGATAAAAAGCCCATTTTGCACATTAATAAACATTCTGACTGTTACACCATTAACCACACTTCAGTTTTTTTAGGGTGCAACCAAGATGCTTCACAAGGGCCATATTAAGAAAACATCGCATTTTACACTAAGATCTTTAAATTAACTCATTAACAATTAACTCAATATTCTAAATGGGTTCCAAAATCAAATCACAGTGGTTCTGTTTTCTGTATACAGCCCATTCAGGTCATCATGTCAACTTAAAGTCAGATATTCTAAACCATGTGTACTTACCTCAGACCTGTCAGCAGCAATAAATTAAACTGTAATACTCAGCTATACTCCATGTTTCAACTGTACAGTTTCAATAATAGACGATTTTTTTAATTAATCTTATTTGTAAAATGTAATTTTTTTTATCATCATTGGTGTACATTTGGTCATGAAACCATTGCTCACAAAGGGTAACTAAATAGATTTAATACAAAATACCTCAGGTTTAAAAAAAAAAATCAATGTAATAAGGCTTCTGCTACGTTCAGTCTTAAACAAAAATTATCATTTTAACATTAGTACGAAAGAAAATAAAAGACAATAAGAACCAATTTTACGTTCGAAGGAAAGAAGACTGAGTGAGCAACAGGATCCCCCACCCAATGCTTTTAGCCTTTGTACAGTGGAAAATTGTATACCCTGTCATGTCGCAATGTTTAAATGCTCAAATATAGTGAGGTGGGCTAAGGATTAAGTTATACACGGCAGCCACCTGACGGTTGTGAGTGCAAAGAAGTAAGTTTAGCTGAATGCACAACCCGACTGTCACAAACTGCTCTTAGGCTTCACTAATTGCAGATCCAAATACAGCTTTAGTCCAGAAAACGGTACAGGCAATGCTCAGGACAGGCAAAAAACAGGCATAAACGATATAACAGGCAGTGGTCTGGGCAGGAAGCAGAGGTTCAGAAACAATAACCAAATCCAATGTCATACACAATAAAAACCAAGGAAACCTCTCAGAAATGCAATGTGACATAATCAAGTCTTGCAGTGATGGAAACAACAGACCAGGCTTATGCAGACAGAAGTAATCAGGTGACTAGACACAGGTGAATGTAGTCATAGATAATGAGCAAAGGATTATGGGAAATGTAGTGTAGGAAGGCAGTCTATGTGATGAGAGGAGTGCCCTCCAGTGGATTTGAGAGAGCACTGCAGCTGGTGACTGTGACACTGCCCTCCCCTGAACTACCAGGACAGGTAACAAATACACCCTCACTCCTTAGTTTAATTGGCCCAAAATTAGTACAACAGTTTCAGCTAAATAAAGGATTTATTTAAACTAAGTTATTTGATGGTTTGTTGCTTTTTCAGGCGAAGAGAATTAACTTCAAGTTAAAGCAGTATAAAAATGACGTACCTTTTTTAAAACAATAAAAAGGCCAAAACCCTAAAAAAGAATCACTAGGTAAAAACTATTGCCGATACAGTTAGTGTCAAACAACAATTGTCAACAGAACACTCAATGAAGATAAGAATAGCATGCAGGAGACAAAGTGATGATAGAATATATGAGCATAGTTATTGAACAATCTTAGTTGCGTTTTATTGCTCATTTTACCTTCGTCTGACAAGAAACCAATTCAGCAGGTGATATTATACCAACATAAACAGTGAAAAATTACTGCTTCACAACCTTCATGTCTTGTGATGTTAAGAACCTTGAGGAGCAGACCATTTGGAACTCATTTATACTTGTGAAGACAATATAAAAAATGCATTCAACATAAACTTAAACAGCATTAAGAAAAGTAGAATAAATAGGAAAACTTAGGTGAATTTATTATGAATGAATATATATGATGAAAATGATAATGTATAAGAAATAAGATAAATCAATTACAACACAAACGCATGTCAGTACTCTCAAGTTACAATTTTATAATTTTATAAACTTTTAAAAAGAAAATACGCAAGTTGCTTTTAAGAAATTCAGATCCTACGATCTATCAGTGATTAAAATATGTTATTATAATAGTTACTGTGATCACAACTCACAAGAAATGGCCAGTTTATTGTCTCCATTGTTTTAATACTTACAATTTATTACTAAAAAGAACAAAGTAAACTTGTGCGTATACTTGGTAAAGTCTTGCATACTACCATATATCAAGGTGTGTTGTGCGGCTACGTTCACAGTTTCATTGTGTCACCTGGACATTGTTCTATTTTTAAAATACATTAGAAAGACGTTGACAGGTGACATTAAATTGACTCCTTTTAACGCTGCTATTATAACCATTTATATTCATTTTGTTGTAAAAAGTAGGTTTCACTAAATAATGTATCATACAATACAGTACACAATAAAAAGATCAATAATACATTTTTCTGCTGTTATTCTTTGGAAGCTTTACCTAGAGTCATACAGTCATCAATATTCTGCATATACGCTGCAATCAGCTCTGCTTTTGTGAAAAGACTCTTATTGTCACAGAAGCTGTATAATCCTAGCGCACGACAAGTTGAATTCCGAAGATAATTTAATAAAAAGAATAATAATTGAACAAGAATAAACCAGGAGCAGAATCATACATCCATAAACATGTAAGAACAAAACCAGACAGAGAACTAAAGTAACATACAGGCTTAAAACACAGGGAAACATAATCTGTTTAAACCGCATCAGGTGAGGGACTAATCAACTAATACGGAAAACCAAACTAAGGGAAACCGCAAACTACATTCGAAGTCGAAAAACGACCATCTGGGAGCTGAACAAAATCTGGTCCAAACGACAATCCGTTCTACTAGTTCACCGCAGCAAACTAAACAGGTCTGGGTTTTCCGAAACCATCTTATTCACTCGGGAGTCGCTTTTGTCAACCGCATACGTCATCTAGGTTTGACAAATGGCTCATATGGTCACCATAGGTTTAAACCGTGTTTTGATTTGTTGTTTGCCCCTTCGCGGATTATTGTTTAATTAAAGTATTTTTGTTTCTACTCTGGCTATCTGCGCTTGGTCTCTGTCGGTGATTCATGACAATTTATCTCATTATTGTGATGAAATGTTTTAAATATTATTGATCTTTACCTTATTCTCGTCGACAGCTTCATCAACAGGACAGAATTTGTGGTTGTTGTGTGTTCTGGACACATGACACACGACACACACGGGCTGTTGATCATCCAGACAGAAGAGTTTGAGTTTCTCATTGTGAAGATGACAGACTGATGAAGATCTCTCACTTCTCTCCTGTAAGAAACTCAAACACAGATTCTTCAAAACCAGATTTAATGGAGGATCCACTGTTGATCTTCTTCTACAAACTGGACATTCTTGAGCTCCTTTACTTTCCCAGAATCTGTGAATACAGTCTTTACAGAAACTGTGACTACAGGACAACAAAACAGGATCTTTAAAAATCTCACAGCACACAGAACAAGATAAATTCTCCTCAGAAAAACTTTTAGACGCCATTCTCTCTGACTGAAATGTCACAATCCTTCTTCAGTTTCACTTTCAGTTCAGTAAAGTAATAATCCAGTTTGATCTCTCAGTGTTCAGTTGTGAATAAAAATATCTTCACATCCACAGCAAGGACTTCAGAATCTGTGCATTAAAAATATTTCATTTCATTTTCAACATTATCATCAAATGATCGAGTGTTCTTATTAGTGGTGGGCCGTTAACGGCGTTAACGGCGTTAACGCAGTGAGACTCTTATCGCGCGATAAAAAAAATGTCGCCGTTAATCTATTCTCAAAGTTGGGTTGGGAGCTGGGTCTATACTACACAAGCTATGATGACTTTCACTTTGATATTTTAGCGCGGATGTATACATAGATTAATTACACTGTAGGGGAAGAGAACGAGATTTTTCAACTCGCGTGATTCGCGTCATTCGCGTCATTCTCGCCGCCTCATCATCTCATAACCAGGGCTTCATTCGCGCGATTCGCGCAGCAAGTAGGTCTATCGCCTCTTTGCATTGACTTAACATGTAAATCACTCGTGTTTGGTCTGAACACAACATAACGTTACTGTGAAATGACCAGATCAAACGTGACGTGCTAACATGGATGCAGCTATGAAGCCGCCGGGTTTGCTTCAGGGAACATTTATTTTTAAGACGCTTCCCAATGGAAACCTCGACAAGACTAAGCTTGTTTGCACCTTGTGCAATGTGGAATTGGTTTACTGTACGAAATTGGTTTACATACAGTTAGTTTAAAAAAAAAAACTTTCTCTCAACAGGTAGTGGTCTAGCTTTAGTTGAAACCAATAACTTTGTATTGGCACCTAATGTATTATGGCTCCTGTATGACATATCGCTTGTTGCTCTCTAACTCTTTGTAAGTCGCTTTGGATAAAAGCGTCTGCTAAATGACTGAATTTAAATGTAAATGTACTGTTGGAGCTCTTCCAGTCTCAAGTACCACCTAAACACAAAGCATCCCTTAGCTAATGCGGAAGTAAACACAAGTACATCTTATTGAACATAATTTAATTTTCATCACAAATTATCATAGTATAACAGCTTTCTCAAGTAGTTTGTGATGCATTTTGGAAACAGGAGATGAGCCCCTTCTCTAATGCGCCACCTGGCTTGAGAAACCCGTTCTCAAAGACTTACTTTTAGTCATTATTTGGGTAACACACATATTCTGAATGCCTTCGGCAGAATTCAAATGAGCCATTTTAATCTAGATTAATCTAGATTAATTCCAAGATTAATCTAGATTAATCTAGATTAAAAAAATTAATCTATGCCCACCACTAGTTCTTATTCAACTGAGTAACAGGTTTGTGATGATCTCAGTTTCCTGATTCTCTGTGTAAGTGGGAGGAGTTTATTCACAGACACGCCTCCTGATTCTAACCAATGAGATTTATTGTGTTCTACTGAAATGACTTTAGATTGACTTTTAATTACACGCTTTAGTTAAACTACATGAATTTATTGTCTTTGCTCGCTAATACATTTGTTATAGAGATTAAATATGTGATACAAGATTACTAACTGCAGCTTTGATAGAAACATAGAAACAAATATTCATCAATCATGATGTTTTTAAAGATTATATTTTATTCATGGCAGAACAATATAAAGTTCCATGAATAAACAAGAGATGTGATTTTAAAACTGTATTACACACAACTGTACAACAGAACAAAGAGAAAATCATTGAGAGATTGAACATCATCTGCATGTTAGAAACTGAACAAGAAGCTTTAAATCAAATCATGTCAGTTAGTAAATGTTGATATGAAACAGTTGAGTAGAAAACAAACAGAAAGATCAGAAGCTGGAGGTGTTTATGTCCTGCAGTCCTTCAGTAAACTCTTGTGTTGTGTTTGTTAGTGAACATCAGATATTTCACATTTCTTCTGATCCACATCAAGATGATCTTTGACATTCATGTTGATAAAAAGCAACTGTAGGTGAACTGTGAATCTCTTAAAGTGTTCGCTCATATTTTACACACAAATCAAGTTTATAAATTGCCTCCATCAATATTATTTATGTTCACAGTTGATCTCCATCCTCTAATTCTCTTCACCATCAGATAAAACAACTTTATTACTACAAACTGATGATTTATCATTTAAACTGTAATGTGTATTTGTTTCATGCAACTTTACTTCTTTTGTCAAATGAAATGTAGTTTTCTGAGGGAGAGATATACTCGTGCTTGAAATGTCACGCAAAGAAAATCCAAAATGTGATTTGTTGTTTGATTTGTTTTAATCTTAGTGAGATTCACACAGTTCACGTGTGGTCCTTCATGACGGGTCCATGAATATTTTCACAGTGTTATTATAGACACACACTAGGAGTGTGAATGAGTGTGTGAACATCAAACAGCTGTAGATCAGTCCGACTTCATTTCTTGATGATTTTACGCAGAATGTTTATTCATTTCAGTGAAAGAATTAAAGGTCGACATTATGACAGCGATGTCAAACTACTGGACATAAACCTACAGCTAAACAATAAACTCAAATATACTTTACAATCAAAAGAAACATTTTATTCACATCACTGCAGGAGGAAAGTTAGTGAACAGAAGAGAAGAAGAGTTCTGTAGTGTAGATGCAAACTTGAAGTTATGAAAGATTTTAGGCTGAAAAATGACAAACTTTATTCTAACAGATGTAATGAGATTCAAATATGCAAATTCATTTCTGTCCTAAACAAGTTTTATTTTAAGCAGATGTTTTATTCTCTTCTGCATCTGCTCAAGTGGGATCTGTTGTGATTCATAGTTTTGACAAACTTACAGACAGAAGCATGCAGCAGAATTCTGAATTGATTTCAACACCACGAGGGTCCTGAAGGTTTTCTCCTATGAACATTAGATACATTCTCATACATGATAGCGCTTATTCAGATCTTTATAAAAGGAGGGTATACACATGCCTCACAAGACACACGCTTCCCAAAGAGACTTGAGCGGTCGGCCAGCATTTATTAAGAACGCTTAACAGAATAAAAACAAATCTGACCCTTTAATGATAAAAAGAGATTGACAAATAATAAAAGTAAAGAGACGTGGTAAAAAAACCAATGGATTTAAAGACGAGTATTGCCAGACACCTGAGCGACCTTCATCTCTAGGTCTCAGACTTCTTTTTGTTTTTCTTCAAGAAAGACGGGGTGCGAAACGTTTTCTTCTTCTTTGAAGGGGATTTGTTGGGCGATCCGTCACTGCCGTGGTCACCGGCAGCAGGCTCCTCCCCCTCAGGTTGAGGGGCGGAGTCTGTCTGTTCAGGGGCGGGCTCTTGTGCAGGTAGGGTGGCTACTTCAGAGGGTTCGTCGGGGGTGAGATCAGGGAGGGTTTGTCTTAAAGTGGCGGCGTCACTTTCGTCTTTACTCGACTGGTTCTGTGGTGCAGGTTCTGTGGAGGACGGAGAGAAAGTGGAGGAAAAGGGACAACAATGAGTTTGTGGAGCATCTTGTGTCACTCAGAGCATTCGGGGGGACTTCAGACCTTCAAGACCTCAACAGCTGAACCACCTTCTCTGAGAACATTTCTGTGAAACTTGAATCTCTCCAACATTACATCAATACAGGCGCTTGTTTTCCCTTTAAAGAGGAAACGGCTCATGATTGACACGCCATCATACCGTTCCAAAGTCATGTGATGGATTTCAGCAAAACCCCTTAATGATGAACTTCATCTCTTAATCCAGTAACCTTCACATCACACTGTCCTTCAAGAACATCAACAGTCATTCAAAATGTATTTGACCACCAGACGTCCAAACAATCATCTTAAAGGGACAGTTCAGCCAAACTTGAAAATTCTGTCGTCATTTATTTCTCCTCATGTGTCTGTAAATGTGAGTTTTTCTTTAGTTGAACACAGAAGAAGATATTTAGAGAAATGTCTCAGTGGTTTTGTGTTGGTACAATGCCAGAGGGGTTCCGTGTTGTTTGGTTATCAACATTCTTCCAAATATCTTCTGTTGTGTTCTGCAGAAGAAAGAAACTCAAAGAGGTTTGACACGAGGGCGAGTAAATGATGACAGAATTCTCATTTTTGGGAGAACTGTCCCTTTAAAACAGCTCATGCACGTCAGACACAAAGTGAATCAGTCACAGGTGGTCAGACACATTTATATTTCTCACATTACACTTCCTCTCTAACTGGGACCAGTAAACCAACATCAGACACATGTAACTCATACACATATATATTTATACATATACAGCACACTTTAAAACCACAAAGCTGCATTTTATTGACAGATTTATATTTATGCGCTTGAAAGGCAAATCAGATGTAAACCACATCCTTCATACATTACCTGTTCGGCTGAAGCAACGCTAGACTGCATTACATCACAGAAACACTAAAACCAGTCTGCTACTGTTCTAGACTTTCAAAGAAAATGTTTTCTAGAGAAATATTTGTTGTCAGTGTCACATCACTCCAGACAGTCTGATCAATCATTCAATCAATCAAGTCTTTAAATATTCTTCAATATTACATTTGATGTTCTGCCTTCAAAGAGAAAACCAAAAAGCTAAATTGTTTATAACCATTTAAAAATGGGTCTAATAAACACTGAGAAAGATATTTGTAAGAATGTTTATAACCAGATATATTCCCCCCCCCCCCCATTGACTCCCATAGTATGAAAAAAACAATGTTAGTGAAAAGTGACCCAGAACTGTTTGCTTTCCTACAACAGAACAAAAAAATACATCAAATATTTTTTTGCAATGGAGTCAATGGGGGAAAAATCTGTTTGGTTATGAGCATTCTTCCAAATATCTCTCACTGTGTTCATCAGAACTAAGATATTTATACAGATTTGAAACAACTTGAAGGTGAGGAAATGATGACAGAATTTTACCTGTTTGGGTGAAGTTTCCCTTTAATGTCTCTTTTTCTATCCTTGACGTTTGTATCATGACAGATTGACTGGAGCAGATCAGACTGACTTGAGATCAGTGTGGATCCACCGTCTCACAAACAGAGAGAGTTTTGTAAAGCGAGAGCTGCAGGATGATGAGTTACCGCAGTGAGTCGGAGTGAAGCGTGCAGCGGGAAAGCAAACTCAAGCGTGGGGTGGGGTTGGGTGGGGGGAGTACTTACTATGGTAACAGGTATTCTTTAGCATTTCCATCTCCTGATTGTGACGCAGCCACGAAGAAAAGCACAAGTAGAGAGAGAATGTGTATGCAGATCAAATCACAGGCACCAGGTTAAATCAAAAAGAGAAATGAACAGACACCGTCAAGACACCAGAAGTGAAGAAGGACCGCCGGGTCATTCTTAAGACCCCAGAGAAATGTGTATGAAGGGAGATGAGAACATTAAAGACGGCCGGTTTACACAAGAAGACATTTCTCAAACCAGATTACA
The DNA here is from genome assembly GCA_008369825.1 of Triplophysa tibetana. NCBI lineage: Eukaryota > Metazoa > Chordata > Actinopteri > Cypriniformes > Nemacheilidae > Triplophysa > Triplophysa tibetana. Next base: position 1,164,262 of record CM017898.1, read on the forward strand.
TCTGTGTTTACAGTGAGTACAAGACCACTTCTCATTCATATTGTGAACTTCTGTGTGTGTCAAATATTAAAAAACTATGAAGCTATTTTAAAAGGTTTAATAGTTCTGCATAAATTCTGGGGTTTACAATTCTAAAGGGGAATAAAATCAGTATTTTACAAAGACATTACTTCATTTATTTAAAGTCTGATTTCATGTCTTCAGTTCATATTTAAAAGTTAAAAAAACTATTAATAAAAAATGAAACGGTTATTATATCAGTCGTGGTTTCTTTATTGTGTAATTCATTATAAAAATCTATTTTGTGGTGTTTGATGTAATCCAGTGTAAGAAAGACCAGAAGGGCTGAAGAAGAGTTAATACATCTGACATACAGTTGTGGGCAGTAAAGAAACAATTATTTATACAGAAAGTATCACTAATATATATCTTAGTGAAGATTTTCAATACCAACATCTATTCTGTAACCAATGCATTTTATCATTAAGAGGACATGTGAAGAGTTTATTTGTAAAAACAGATCATGTTTTCATTGTGTGTGTTAGCTAGTTGTTTTTATTTGAGTCATTACTACTAAATAAAAACTTTGATTCGAGTAATATTAATGAAAAATGCACAATAACAAACATGATTTTTAAATAATAGAGTTATCTGTTCTTGCAAATGAACTCTTCATGTATATATATTCTCTAAATATGAATTATTATTCTATATCATTATTCTATATTTATTGTTTGTTTGTTCCTGCCTTGAAACAACACAAAGTTGTAAAAGGTGCTTTAGAAATAAAGGTGAATTGATCCCTTCTGGTCTGTTATTACAAACAGCAATAAATGTCTACAAACGTTAAATAACAAACATACAGACATCAGCTGTCATGTTGCAGATATCAAACACCTGGAATCAGTTCATGCTCAGAGAGAGCGGACAGACTCACCTTCTTCTACACGCACAGGTGAGCTGGGAGGAGTGCAGGTGCCGCTGGGAACTTTCGCCTCTTCAATGTCTTGTGTCTGACCTACAGAGAACAGAAGCGTCATTCATCCACAAGTCTTTCTTTTATACGTGTTTACACAACTCTGTTACACAAATGACAAAATACAAAGCACAAAAAAGTCAAACCAGCCTGAGTTCAGATTCAGAGGTCTCCATTAGAAACACCACACAACTTTATTAGTAGAAGAATAACACAATGAACCCGACAGACCAAGAGCCAATGTCCAAGTTAGAGGATAGTGAGAAGCCCTCAGAAGACCCAGAGATGTTCCTGGTTAAGGCTGTTGAAGCAGATAAAGGTCATGTGGTATTTGTTGACAGATCTGAATCGGGGGGATTCTGGGACAGGAGACTGGGGTGGACACATACAGGTGTGTTGGATCACCAGATTTCAAACCAGGGGAAAGCAGGGGGTGACGGAAGACAGAAAGAGACCCAAAATCAAGCCCACAAAGAAGTTCTTCCGCAGGCAGTACCTGCATCCGGCCCGTTTGATTCTGGTTGAGTAAGTGCGGTCAGTTCTGCATCACAGCCCAGAGCTTTCAGTACCGCACAGTGGAACTCTTTATGAGGGGATTCTGGAGGATGTGACGGGCTCTCTCCACCCGACACGGGCTCGGATTCAGCGTCTCGACTAGGGATTATAGAAGGCGGTGGGGCTTCGGTGACCTGTGGCTCCTCGTTCTCCTGCGTGGAGGTGGTCTCTGGAGAGGCGGAGGGGTTCTGAACTTCTTCTGAAAGTGGAGTGCGGACGGATTCCTCAGCCTGTGCTAAATGTAATACAACAGTTTCTCTCTAGACCTGCAGGGGGAACTGTTGAGCTGCAGGAACTCTCAAACACGTGCGCAAGAAAGAGGGATCGTGCTCCTGAGATGATCAATAAAGGTGTAAATCTTTGCTCTTCTTACCTTCCGGGCCTTTCTGTTTGAGCTCGACCTCCCTGCGGTACTCCACCAGATCTTGATCTGTGAGCTTGTTGAAGGGGTTTGGTCCGGTTTTAGTCACAATAACACACGGCTGGTACTCCTTCTCAATAATGGCTTTAGATGCGGTCAGCAGCTCCCCCTGGAGGACACAAGAGGACGATACAACAATCTTGGTCAAAGAAACTAACTGAAAATTTGAACATTAAAATTTTTTTTAAAAAATTATAGTTTTTGAGGTTCATTATGGCTGATATGTGTTCTTAAAATACTAGTAACAGACCCTTATCAGAGTTAAAGACCACCTCATGCAAAGTATAGTTGTGAGGACAAGACGTGCAGTCGGTTAAATCAATTGTTTCAAGCTGTTAAAAGTCTTCTCACATATTTCCAGTTGACAAATCAATATTGAGGCATTCAAAATGCTTTTTTAGAACAAAGGTTCAGCATAATGTGTCTTTGACCACAGAAAGATCCTTCAAAATGATTTCTAAGTGTTTTCAATGAAGTAAGTCCGTCTCACTGGTTTGTAGTGACATTAGCAAATGACAGAAATATTCATTATGGACGACTTATTTAGATGAACCTTTACACACTGAATGAATTGTAATATCAAATCTGGGTTCTCTAGCATAGACCAAAAACTGTAAGTGTGTCTTTAATCTGCTTTCAGCACAGAGATCGATGACAATATCTGAGATCATGTTTGAACAGTCTGAATAGCAACAATTGTCAAATACAATCATCACGTTCAAGTATTTCTGATGTCTTTTATGTTATTGTCTTTGTCTTTATATGAAGCTACAGACATGAATACGTGTGGTCTGATGCTCTATATTCATGTACCTTTCGAACAGACCTAGCAGGACTAAAGCTGTCTGACAGGTCAATGTCATCAATAGAGTCCCTGCAGTCAGACAGAGGAGCGTCCTGTAACAGTAAATCTGATGAACGGTGCAGAATCTCACCCCACAGTTTACACAAACACACACGCTGATGAAGGAAGCAAGCAAGAATTAATGTGTACAAGCAGATCATCTCACACACACACATTAGGACTGAACAATTGATCAATAAATCACAAGAATATGGCAGGAGGATCTTCACAAACAGGATTTCAATGAAAAATCTATTCATTCATTTACCCAAAACATTGATGATTTTTTCATAATTGTACAGTCTTAATGCATTCATAAATACACACACACACAGACTTGAGTCATGCAGGCAGCAGTTTATAAAGAAGCGTATGGGTCAGACTGGAGCGAGACAGTGATCTTATGGGTCAGAATCATTCACTGCAACACCAGAAACCAAACATCAAACCACACAGATTCATACTGATGCTCCTGTACAACAACACCACACGACCAGCTGACAATAATACTGTCTGTGTGAAACTGATCCAATGAAAGTTTACATCAGCAATGCAGTCGAGAGTTTAGATTTGAAGTGTTCTGGTGCCTCCGGCTGATTTAAATGAATGATCTTAAAACAATACTGTAATAAACTTCTCAAAATGATTCATTTCTATTGAGCTCAAAAGTTTGGTTCAAGAGAAAAACCTTTACAGCCTTCATACAGAAATAAGAATAAAATACTAGCAGTCAAGCATTTGGTCACACTTGAAATGTAATTATTTTAAACCGATGCATTGGAGAGAATAAAAAGAATCCCATGATGCACCTGGTTGAGAAGGACCAGAGTGAGCAGAGCCGAAAAACTAGAAAAAAGTTTTAGAAAAGTAAAGAAATATCATGAAAGTAAAAATAATGCTGAAGAACGTTTTTGCAAGTATTGACGGCTGAAGTGATCAAACTCGTACATGCAAACAACACTACATACAACATCCCATATCAAAGGGTTAGTTTATCCAGAACTTTACATGGAAATAAAAATAGTTTTTCTTTATGCCATGTACAACAAACATTTATATTTTTGGATAAATAACCCCTTTCACCAATTATACAATGAAAACAATATATAAATGACGTGTACAAATAATACGTGTGTGTGTGTGCTTGAACATCTATCTTTATGAGGACCAGCTTGAGTTTTAGACCATATGTAATAAATAAATTAGAGATCAACTTCGTAATTACTTTTATTAACAAAATAACTAAACAAATATTCATCAATCATGGACGTTTTTAAAGATAATTTATGGTACAACAATATAAAGTATCATGAAAAAACTGAATTGTGATTTTAAACATACAATTGTTTTGGAAGAAAAAGAAAATCATTCATAGATTCAACATCATCTGTATGTTAGAAACTGGAAAAGAGACTTTAAATAAAATCATGTCACATTGTCATTTGTTACATAAAAACAAACAATTCTTCTAAAAAAATGAATAAAAATACAATCTGTAATATTGATGTCACATAATGACAGTTTTCTTGTTTCAGTCCAGATGAGTTCATGATGATTATTACACACAAAATGTGATCTTTTACTGAAATCTGTTGTGTTTGTTACTGATGTGATTTTACAGGTAAGATCATCAGAGGAGAAATGTGACTATAAACACCAAACCATGGATAAAGTCCTTCAGTAAACTTGTGTGTGAAAGTGTGTATGTGTGTGTTAGTGAGAGGATCAGAGAATGACAGTTTTCCTCCGTCACAATCCAGCTCAACTCTGATTCTCTCAACTTTCTCTTTCACTGAGAGATCAAGAAATGTTTCTGGTGTAATGACTGCAGTATATTTAACAGAGTTATGACCCACAAACCAGACTCCAGTCCTGAATGTTATTTTATTCTTCCTCTGAGCAGATTCTGTCATCACACCCAGATACCAGCGTGTGTTATCTCCAACCTGAACATCCCAGCAGTGAATCCCTGAACTAAAACTCTCTGAACCCAAAACACATGGAGACACATCAAATCTCTCTGGATTATCAGGAATCAGATCTGCTGCATCTTCACTGCGTCTCACACTGATCAGATCATCAGACACGAGGAGTTTACAGTGAGATGTGTTTGGATCTAAAGTCACTGGAGCTGAAGAGAGAGAGAGAGAGAGAGAGAGAGAGAGAGAGAGAGAGAGAGAGAGAGAGAGAGAGAGAGAGAGACATAGAGAGAGAGAGAGAGAGAGAGAGAGGAGAGAGAGAGAGAGAGAGAGAGAGAGAATTTTTATTATAAAAAAGTAGAAAATCTTAAAATACTTTTATATGATATGAGAATATTTTCTGATCTGGTGATCGTTGTATAAATTGTATAAAATAACTCATCTGGAAGATTTCTTGTTTGCTCTTTACAATCACCTCACATTACTGCACTTTTATTCTCATTTATTTTAGCTGAGGAAATGATGCTCAAACCTTATAATAGTTCAAGTCAGGGGCGGTTCTAGGCACGAGCGAACCGGGCGGCAAATTTTCACGACACGTGGGGGCGGCAAAAGCACTTGAAAAAGAAAAATAATCCGCGCCGCTAAGCGGGTTTGTATTATCTATAATACATGGGCGTAGGTTTAGGGGGGGACGCTAGGTACTAGTCCCAATCAATATTTTGAGATGACAAATTTGTCCCAATCAATATTTAGCTCCTTTGAACTGCTATTTGGATCGATTCCAACGGCCAGGACGGAGACAGTACAAGAAACGCCGTAATTTGATTGGCGGCGGGGTATCTGATAGGCTACACGCGCGGGCCGGGACTACTTTTGTGCTTGCACTGGCAGCAATAGTAGTTCCTATTTCCTGCTTATTGATGATTAATCAATCGTTTGCAAGGGTATACTTAAGGTCAATTAGTCATTGAAGAAGAAGTAAGTGAATTTATATTATGTGTTTGTAATGCGCGTTATATTATTTACTCTCGGTTTCGCATGGACATGCCCAGACATGTGCTGATCGGTTTAACCTGTTGTTAATTCATTTACCTATTAAGAGGTTCAGCGTAAATTATCTTGATGTTACAGATTAATAGTGTGATTGTTGTATTCGGTAGTATTCTGTTCATTATGTACACATGCATATCACAAGATAAATGTGAAACTATTGTCAGTGAATTTCTACTGTGCGATATAATTACTGAGATAAGTGGTTGATCACTTCTGTTAATCGAACTGTGCACTTAACAGTATAATTGAATGTAACTGAACTGATGTAAATGTAGACACTGCCTTAAGACCCAAGTAGTTTATTCATTTTTTTCTTGTATTTTATTTCTAGACTAAACAGATACCTCTGCCTGTGATGATACCATTTGCCATCAATACACTGCATAAAACTACAGCCTGTCTCTTCGTTTATTTGCTCTGACCGGCAGGAGGGTTTACTCTATTAGTGACATCAGAACCTAACATTCCTTTAACCTCTACAACAGTATGTGTTACCGATAGAAGGCTACGTTAGCAAGTCACTGAATGTTAATTAAACTACCTTAACTTAGAATCTAGCAGTCAACATAAACAGTGGATCTGAGACATTTTCCGTTTCTACATTCTGTTTATGTATTTGTGAGTGTAGCCTACCCTACATGCAGAGAAATAAAAGGGAAATCAGCCACAGTTTAATGAAGGACTGTCATTGCTAGACACATGTGCTGGAAAAACGTGTTGGCAATGTTAAAAAGGCAAAAGTTAACACTGCTGGTTATTCAAATATAACCTTAAACCTCAATGTAAATATAATGAATCATTATTTGATTGATAATATCCAAATAACACTATCTGGTATAAACATGATTTGTTGAATGCATACTATGATACGTGTGTATTTTATTCATTAGTTCATTTAATTACATATAGGAAACTCAGACATCTTGTGAAGATGTCATAGACCATGTTGAGGAAGAAGTAGCTGGACCTTCAGGGCTTCAGGTAAAGTCTTTATGAACTATGAATTATTAAAGCGTGATTAAAGGTAATCATGCATGTCAAAATTTTTAAAAACCATGTCCTCTTCATATTTAAATTGCTCTGAAATATAAACATGATGCGTTGAATGCGTACTGATACATGTGTATTTGATTCGGTAGTAATTCAGATGTCCCCACCAAAGCTGAGACCAAACCTACGCCCATGCTATAATATAACTGTCTTTGTGGGGAATTGGCAAATTGCCGCCCCTGCTTGCTGAGAAGAGCAGAAGCTGTGAAAAGTGTAAAGGGGAGGGGCCGTGCACGTGATGGACAGTTCACCTCTCCCAAATGGAGCGGACAAGGAGGGGATCCACTTAGTGGGTTAAAGTCACTCACACCTTGACTTTCTTCCAAATAACGCACATTTCATTCATAATATTAAACACAGGCCTATAATTTGCATGGTATGTTGCAACTTTTATGTACATATAGTATATTTAAGTTCTAATAACTTATACTGTTTTGTGCAGAATGTTGTTTTTAAAATGTCCTGTTTAAGGATTTGTGCAATTTAGAAAAATAAGGCTCATCTTACACTTATATAGTTATAGTAAAACATGGCTGTTTTTTTTTCTCGGATGGGTGGGAGTATGTGGGGGGGCACCCAGATGGGATCTAGCCCGGAGAGTGATTCAATGTAGAGCCGCCACTGGTTCAAGTATTCTAGTTAATAGTTTGTCCACATGATTTTTCTTCTTAACTAAACTAATAATGTCATCAGCATGAGCAGACGAGCAAAGAGAGGTTTTACAGCTTTGTAAAGAAGCCCTTCTAAAATTCTCCTCCTATTTAAAAGTGATTCTATTGCAAGTGTTCAGGACATCTGTGACAAAGAACAACCTGATCTTACTTCACTACATACTTTAAAAGAAGCACACGAGCACCATTCATCTTCAGCACGCTCTCAAAATCACAATATAAAGATGATTATCATAAACTCAAACTAAAAGTTTCCATCATGTCAAACAAATCAAAATCGAAAATCAAAAAATGATCAAGCAGACACACAGTAAGAGTGATCAGGACCTTCTCCAAACATCAGAAAGCAGTTTACAGTCACAATCAATAAAAACACAGACTTAAGAACTGCTTTCCTACAGCTCGATGTCAAAAGTTTCTCAATCAAACTGTTACCAAGAACTGACAATATCTTCTCTGTGATGGAGCAAAACTTCAAGTGTGATTCATCTCCAGTATCTCAGGAACTTTACCATCATTCCTTTATTCAATCTGCAGCATTTATTCATTATCACACGTGTTTCTTGTCAAAAAGAACATCAGGTTCTGTCTGTTTCATAACTTTATACTGTAGATATTTCATTTCTCTTCACACAACATCTGGTTCTGTTTACACTTAAAGATTTTCTTCAATCAACATAATTCTTTGTGTACTCACTGTATTGAACATTGTCCTTCATCTTGTGTATGACAGTAAACTTCAGGTTGCTGAGATGTTTTGCTACATTGATCATCATTCCTGAGATGTTCTCTGGATCTGACGCTCCACACTGAACTCTGGAAGAACATTCAGGAGTCATTCTGACATTCTGCCCAGACTTTACCTTCACAATCACAACAAACACAACACAAACCTCTTCAGTGTGCTCTTCAAGTTCTGTTGAGACACAAACACATGATTGACACGATTGACATGATTGAAAATGAGCCTCATATATTGGAGTGAAGATTGAAGCACCTGTAGGAATGAAACATCTTCAGCTGTCATCTGCTCCTCTACACCTCTGATTGTGTGTGAAAGAGATGAAATGTCTCTGTTGATCTTCTCAATCTTCTCCTTCATCATCTGACTCTTCTGCTCCTCTTCCTCTCTCAGTGCTCTTATTCTGGCTGATTCTTCATCATGTAGAAGCTGGTGAAGTTCCTCAAACTCTTCATGAATCTGCGTCTCTGTGCGGCGACTCTGAATCTGAGAAACACAGAATGACTCAATCAGCTCTCCATCAATATATACATTTACAAAAGAACATGATGATTCATTCAAACCTTTATATGTTCTGCTGTTTTATCACAATTCTGTTTAAACTTCTCAAATATTTTCAGTTTCTCCTGTAAGGGTTTTAATGCACTTCTGAGTTTCTCCTGAAAGAAAACAACATGTTATTATAAAGAATTATTTCATATAATTTTAACTAAACAATTTTTGATATGTTACCACAGAGTGTAATGATGTGATTATTGTTATTGTTACAAATGTAATGTTATTTTTATTTATTACAGTGCTCGTTTGACTGCTTGATTCTTGGCCAGTCGCGATATTTGCAGGTTCGTTATTCCCAGAGTCTTTTAAAAACAGAGTTATGACAGTCACATAGACGTCAGTTGGAAGAAGGGAATACGGAAGTAACTCATGTCGTGGAGGGTTGTATAGTTAGTTATAGCGTTCATTGTGGTGAATTGACTTGCAATCATTGATTATATATTGATAAATTACTTTTCTGTGAGTGTCTTAAAATAATTTATCATTGGTATGTACTGATGATCATAGAAGCACAAGAAACAGATAATTGCATGCATACTGTAAATGTATTGCAGATTATGCATCAGACAAAATGTTATTATAAATGTAATCAACATTGTAATCAGTGCATATATTGTTCTGGTATTTAGGAAAATTTGTTGGAAATACATCTGCTTCCACTGTCTCGCGAAATAATCCCCTTCAGTGTGACACAAGACCCTCCGCTTCACGTCCTGATCACACTGTCAGTGCACTTACTTATTTGTCTCTCTGAAAATGTTTATCAGTATTTTTAATTGTGATGAAATGTTTTAAATATTATTGATCTTTACCTTATTCTCGTCGACAGCTTCATCAATAGGACAGAATTTGTGGTTGTTGTGTGTTCTGGACACTTGACACACCAAACACACGGGCTGTTGATCATCCAGACAGAAGAGTTTGAGTTTCTCATTGTGAAGATGACAGACTGATGAAGATCTCTCACTTCTCTCCTGTAAGAAACTCAAACACAGATTCTTCAAAGCCAGATTTAATGGAGGAAGTTCTTTTGAAAATCTTCTTCTGCAAACTGGACATTCTTGAGCTCCTTTACTTTCCCAGAATCTGTGAATACAGTCTTTACAGAAACTGTGACTACAGGACAACACAACAGGATCTTTAAAAATCTCACAGCACACAGGACAAGAGAAATCCTCCTCAGAAAGACATTTAGACGCCATTCTCTCTGACTGAAATGTCACAATCCTTCTTCAGTTTCACTTTCAGTTCAGTAAAGTAATAATCCAGTTTGATCTCAGTGTTCAGTTGTGAATAAAAATATCTTCACATCCACAGCAAGGACTTCAGAATCTGTGCATTCAAAATATTTCATTTAACTTTCAACATTATCATCAAATGATCGAGTGTTCTTATTCAACTGAGTAACAGGTTTGTGATGATCTCAGTTTCCTGATTCTCTGTGTAAGTGGAGATGGTGGTCTAGTGGGTTAAACCAATGAACTGGTAATCAGAAGGTTGCTGGTTCGATCCCAGCAGCCACCACCAGTGTGTCCTTGAGCAAGACACTTTACTCCACGTTGCTCCAGGGGGATTGTCCCTGTAATAAGTGCACTGTAAGTCGCTTTGGATAAAAAGCGTCTGCCAAATGACTAAATGTAAATGTAAATGTAAGTGGGAGGAGTTTATTCACAGACACGCCTCCTGATTCTAACCAATGAGATTTATTGTGTTCTACTGAAATGACTTTAGATTGACTTTTAATTACACGCTTTATTTAAACTACATGAATTTATTGTCTTTGCTCGAGAATACATTTGTTATAGAGATTAAATATGTGATACAAGATTACTAACTGCAGCTTTGATAGAAACATAGAATCAAATATTCATCAATCATGATGTTTTTAAAGATTATATTTTATTCATGGCAGAAAAATATAAAGTATCATGAATAAACAAGAGATGTGGTTTTAAAACTGTATTACACACAACTGTACAACAGAACAAAGAGAAAATCATTGAGAGATTGAACATCATCTGCATGTTAGAAACTGAACAAGAAGCTTTAAATCAAATCATGTCAGTTAGTAAATGTTGATATGAAACAGTTGAGTAGAAAACAAACAGAAAGATCAGAAGCTGGAGGTGTTTATGTCCTGCAGTCCTTCAGGAAACTCTTGTGTTGTGTTTGTTAGTGAACATCAGATATTTCACATTTCTTCTGATCCACATCAAGATGATCTTTGACATTCATGTTGATAAAAAGCAACTGTGGGTGAACTGTGAGTCTCATAAATTGTTCGCTCATATTTTACACACAAATCAAGTTTATAAATCACCTCCATCAGTATTATTTATGTTCACAGTTGATCTCCATCCTCTAATTCTCTTCACCATCAGATAAAACAACTTTATTACTACAAACTGATGATTTATCATTTAAACTGTAATGTGTATTTGTTTCATGCAACTTTACTTATTAATTTGTCAAATGAAATGTAGTTTTCTGAGGGAGAGATATACTCGTGCTTGAAACGTCTCAAGCAAAATAATCCAAAATGTGATTTGTTGTTTGATTTGCTTTAATCTTAGTGAGATTCACACAGTTCACGTGTGGTCCTTCATGACGGGTCCATGAATATTTTCACAGTGTTATTATAGACACACACTAGGAGTGTGAATGAGTGTGTGAACATCAAACAGCTGTAGATCAGTCCGACTTCATTTCATGATGATTTTACGCAGCATGTTTATTCATTTCAGTGAAAGAATTAAAGGTCGACATTATGACAGCGATGTCAAACTACTGGACATAAACCTCCAGCTAAACAATAAACTCAAATATACTTTACAATCAAAAGAAACATTTTATTCACATCACTGCAGGAGGAAAGTTAGTGAACAGAAGAGAAGAAGAGTTCTGTAGTGTAGATGCGAACTTGATGAAGTTATGAAAGATTTTAGGCTGAAAAATGACAAACTTTATTCTAACAGGTGTAATGAGATTCAAATATGCAAATTAATTTCCGTCCTAAACAAGTTTTATTTTAAGCAGATGTTTTATACTCTTCTGCATCTGCTCAAGTGGGATCTGTTGTGATTCATAGTTTTGACAAACTTACAGACAGAAGCATGCAGCAGAATTCTGAATTGATTTCAACACCACGAGGGTCCTGAAGGTTTTCTCCTATGAACATTAGATACATTCTCATACATGATAGCGGTTATTCAGATCTTTATAAAAGGAGGGTATACACATGCCTCACAAGACACACGCTTCCCAAAGAGACTTGAGCGGTCGGCCAGCATTTATTAAGAACGCTTAACAGAATAAAAACAAATCTGACCTTTCAATGATAAAAAGAGATTGACAAATAATAAAAGTAAAGAGACGTGGTAAAAAACCCAATGGATTTAAAGATGAGTATTGCCAAACACCAGAGCGACCTTCATCTCTAGGTCTCAGACTTCTTTTTGTTTTTCTTCAAGAAAGACGGGGTGCGAAACTTTTTCTTCTTCTTTGAAGGGGATTTGTTGGGCGATCCGTCACTGCCGTGGTCACCGGCCGCGTCGTCACCAGCAGCAGGCTCCTCCCCCTCAGGTTGAGGGGCGGAGTCTGTCTGTTCAGGGGCGGGCTCTTCTGCAGGTAGGATGGCTACTTCAGAGGGTTCGTCGGGGGTGAGATCAGGGAGGGTTTGTCTTAAAGTGGCGGCGTCGCTTTCGTCTTTACTCGACTGGTTCTGTTGTGCAGGTTCTGTGGAAGACGGAGAGAAAGTGGAGGAAAAGGGACAACAATGAGTTTGTGGAGCGTCTTGTGTCACTCGGAGCATTGGGGGGGAATTCAGACCTTCAAGACCTCAACAGCTGAACCACCTTCTCTGAGAACGTTTCTGTGAAACTTGAATCTCTCCAACATTACATCAATACAGCCGCTTGTTTTTCCTTTAAAGAGGAAACGGCTCATGATTGACACGCCATCATACCGTTCCAAAGTCATGTGATGGATTTCAGCAAAACCCCTTAATGATGAACTTCATCTCTTAATCCAGTAACCTTCACATCACACTGTCCTTCAAGAACATCAACAGTCATTCAAAATGTATTTGACCACCAGACGTCCAAACAATCATCATAAAGGGACAGTTCAGCCAAACTTGAAAATTCTGTCGTCATTTATTTCTCCTCATGTGTTTGTAAATGTGAGTCTTTCTTCAGTGGAACACAAAAGAAGATATTTAGAGAAATGTCTCATTGGTTTGTGTTTGTACAATGCCAGAGGGGTTCAGTGTTGTTTGGTTATCAACATTCTTCAAAATATCTTCTGTTGTGTTCTGCAGAAGAAAGAAACTCAAAGAGTTTTGACACGAGGGCGAGTAAATGATGACAGAATTCTCATTTTTGGGAGAACTGTCCCTTTAAAACAGCTCATGCAGGTCAGACACAAAGTGAATGAGTCACAGGTGGTCAGACACATTTATATTTCTCACATTACACTTCTTCTCTAACTGGGACCAGAACACCAACATCAGACACATATGTAACTCACACACATATATATTTATACATATACAGCACACTTTAAAACCACAAAGCTGCATTTTATTGACAGATTTATATTTATACGCTTGAAAGGCAAATCAGATGTAAACCACATCCTTCATACATTACCTGTTCGGCTGAAGCAACGCTAGACTGCATTACATCACAGAAACACTAAAACCAGTCTGCTACTGTTCTAGACTTTCAAAGAAAATGTTTTCTAGAGAAATATTTGTTGTCAGTGTCACATCACCTCACTCCAGACAGTCTGATCAATCATTCAATCAATCAAGTCTTGAAATATTCTTCCATATTACATTTGATGTTCTGCCTTCAAAGAAAAAACCAAAAAGCTAAATTGTTTATAACCATTAAAAAATTGTGTTGTGATGAACACAGAGAAAGATATTTGGAGGAATGTTTATAACCAGACAGCTTTTGCCCCCCGTTGACTCCCATAGTAGGAAAAAAAACAATGGTAGTGAAAAGTGACCCAGAACTGTTTGCTGTCCTACAACAGAACAAAAAAATAGATAAAATATTTTTTTGCAATGGGAGTGAATGGGGGGAAATCTGTTTGGTTATGAGCATTCTTCCAAATATCTTTCACTGTGTTCATCAGAACTAAGATATTTATACAGATTTGAAACAACTTGAAGGTGAGTAAATGATGACAGATTTTTTGGAGAAGTTTCCCTTTAATGTCTCTTTTTCTATCATTGACGTTTGTATCATGACAGATTGACTGGAGCAGATCAGACTGACTTGAGATCAGTGTGGATCCACCGTCTCACAAACAGAGAGAGTTTTGTAAAGCGAGAGCTGCAGGATGATGAGTTACCGCAGTGAGTCGGAGTGAAGCGTGCAGCGGGAAAGCAAAAACAAGCGTGGGGTGGGGTTGGGTGGGGGGAGTACTTACTATGGTAACAGGTATTCTTTAGCATTTCCATCTCCTGATTGTGACGCAGCCACAAAGAAAAGCACAAGTAGAGAGAGAATGTGTATGCAGATCAAATCACAGGCACCAGGTTAAATCAAAAAGAGAAATGAACAGACACCGTCAAGACACCAGAAGTGAAGAAGGACCGCCGGGTCATTCTTAAGACCCCAGAGAAATGTGTATGAAGGGAGATGAGAACATTAAAGACGGCCGGTTTACACAAGAAGACATTTCTCAAACCAGATTACATCTGTGTTTACAGTGAGTACAAGACCACTTCTTATTCATATTGTGAACTTCTGTGTGTGTCAAAAATTAAACATCTATGAAGCTATTTTAAAAGGTTTAATAGTTCTGCATAAATGCTGGGGTTTACAATTCTAAAGGGGAATAAAATCAGTATTTTACAAAGACATTACTTCATTTATTTAAAGTCTGATTTCATGTCTTGGTAACAGTTCATATTTAAAAGTTAAAAAAACTATTAATAAAAAATGAAACGGTTATTATATCAGTCGTGGTTTCTTTATTGTGTAATTCATTATAAAAATCTATTTTGTGGTGTTTGATGTAATCCAGTGTAATAAAGACCAGAAGGGCTGAAGAAGAGTTAATACATCTAACATACAGTTGTGGGCAGTAAAGAAACAATTATTTATACAGAAATTATCATTAATATATATCTTAGTGAAGATTTTCAATACCAACATCTATTCTGTAATCAATGCATTTTATCATTAAGAGGACATGTGAAGAGTTTCTTTGTAAAAACAGATCATGTTTTCATTGTGTGTGTTAGCTTGTTGTTTTTATTTGAGTCATTACTACTAAATAAAAACAACTTTGATTTGAGTAATATTAATTATAATGCACAATAACAAACATGATTTTTAAATAATAGAGTTATCTTTTCTTGCAAATGAACTCTTCATATATATATATTCTCTAAATATGAATTATTATTCTATATCATTATTCTATATTTATTGATTGTTTGTTCCTGCTTTGAAACAACACAAAGTTGTAAAAGGTGCTTTAGAAATAAAGGTGAATTGATCCCTTCTGGTCTGTTATTACAAACAGCAATAAAACGTTAAATAACAAACATACAGACATCAGCCGTCATGTTGCAGATATCAAACACCTGGAATCAGTTCATGCTCAGAGAGAGCGGACAGACTCACCTTCTTCTACACGCACAGGTGAGCTGGGAGGAGTGCAGGTGCCGCTGGGAACTTTCCCCTCTTCAATGTCTTGTGTCTGACCTACAGAGAACAGAAGCGTCATTCATCCACAAGTCTTTCTTTTATACATGTTTACACAACTCTGTTACACAAATGACAAAATACAAAGCACAAAAAAGCCAAACCAGCCTGAGTTCAGGTTCAGAGGTCTCCATTAGAAACACCACACAACTTTATTAGTAGAAGAATAACACAATGAACCCGACAGACCAAGAGCCAATGTCCAAGTTAGAGGATAGTGAGAAGCCCTCAGAAGACCCAGAGATGTTCCTGGTTAAGGCTGTTGAAGCAGATAAAGGTCATGTGGTATTTGTTGACAGATCTGGATCGGGGGGATTCTGGGACAGGAGACTGGGGTGGACACATACAGGTGTGTTGGATCACCAGATTTCAAACCAGGGGAAAGCAGGGGGTGACGGAAGACAGAAAGAGACCCAAAATCAAGCCCACAAAGAAGTTCTTCCGCAGGCAGTACCTGCATCCGGCCCGTTTGATTCTGGTTGAGTAAGTGCGGTCAGTTCTGCATCACAGCCCAGAGCTTTCAGTACCGCACAGTGGAACTCTTTATGAGGGGATTCTGGAGGATGTGACGGGCTCTCTCCACCCGACACGGGCTCGGATTCAGCGTCTCGACTAGGGATTATAGAAGGCGGTGGGGCTTCGGTGACCTGTGGCTCCTCGTTCTCCTGCGTGGAGGTGGTCTCTGGAGAGGCGGAGGGGGTCTGGACTTCTTCTGAAAGTGGAGTGTGGACGGATTCCTCAGCCTGTGCTAAATGTAACACAACAGTTTCTCTCTAGACCTGCAGGGGGAGCTGTTGAGCTGCAGGAACTCTCAAACACGTGCGCAAGAAAGAGGGATCGTGCTCCTGAGATGATCAATAAAGGTGTAAACCTTTGCTCTTCTTACCTTCCGGGCCTTTCTGTTTGAGCTCCACCTCCCTGCGGTACTCCACCAGATCTTGATCTGTGAGCTTGTTGAAGGGGTTTGGTCCGGTCTTAGTCACAATAACACACGGCTGGTACTCCTTCTCAATAATGGCTTTAGATGCGGTCACCAGCTCCCCCTGGAGGACACAAGAGGACGATACAACAATCTTGGTCAAAGAAACTAACTGAAAATTTAAACATTTTGGTATGAAAATTCATATTATTGCTTATTATTATGTTATTATGGCCAATATGTGTTCTAAAAATACTAGTAACAGAGCCTTATCAGAGTAAATGACCACCTCATGCAAAGTATAGTTGTGAGGACAAGTTGTGCAGTCGGTTAAATCAATTGCTTCAAGCGGTTAAAAGTCTTCTCACATATTTCCAGTTGACAAATCAATATTGATGCATTCAAAATGCTTTTTTAGAACAAAGGTTCAGCAAATTGTGTGTTTGACCACAGAAAGACCCTTCAAAATGATTTCTAAGTGTTTTCACTGAAGTAGGTCCGTCTCACTGGTTTGTTGTGACATAAGCAAAAGACAGAAATATTCATTATGGACGACTTATTTAGATGAACCTTTACACACTGAATGAATTGTAATATCAAATCTGGGTTCTCCAGCATAGACCAAAAACTGTAAGTGTGTCTTTAATCTGCTTTCAGCACAGAGATCGATGACAATATCTGAGATCATGTTTGAACAGTCTGAATAGCAACAATTGTCAAATACAATCATCACGTTCAAGTATTTCTGATGTCTTTTATGTTATTGTCTTTGTCTTTATATGAAGCTACAGACATGAATACGTGTGGTCTGATGCTCTATATTCATGTACCTTTCGAACAGACCTAGCAGGACTAAAGCTGTCTGACAGGTCAATGTCATCAATAGAGTCCCTGCAGTCAGACAGAGGAGCGTCCTGTAACAGTAAATCTGATGAGCGGTGCAGAATCTCACCCCACAGTTTACACAAACACACACGCTGATGAAGGAAGCAAGCAAGTACTAATGTGTACACGCAGATCTACCTCACACACACACATTAGGACTGAACAAATAATCTAATAAATCAAAGAATATGTCAGGGGGATCTCCACAAAAAGAATCTCAATGTAAAATCTATTCATTAATTTACCCAAAACATTAAAGATTATGATTTTTTATAATTGTACAGTCTTAATGCATTCATAAATACATACACACATACACACACACACACGTCATGCAGGCAGCGGTTTATAAAGAAGCGTATGGGTCAGACTGGAGCGAGACAGTGATCTTATGGGTCAGAATCATGCACTGCAACACCAGAAACCAAACATCAAACCACACAGATTCATACTGATGCTCCTGTACAACAACACCACACGATCAGCTGACAATAATACTGTCTGTGTGAAACTGATCCAATGAAAGTTTACATCAGCAATGCAGTCAGAGTTTAGGTTTGAAGTGTTCCGGTCTCTCCGGCTGATTTAAATGAATGATCTTAAAACAATACTGTAATAAACTTCTCAAAATGATTCATTTCTATTGAGCTCAACAGTTTGGTTCCAGAGTTAAAATGACCTTCATACTGAAACAAGAATAAAAAATACTAGCAGTCAAGCATTTGGTCACACTTGAAATGTAAATATTTTAAACCGATGCATTGGAGAGAATAAAAAGAATCCCATGATGCACCTGGTTGAGAAGGACCAGAGTGAACAGAGCCGAATAACTTAACAAAAGTTTTAGAAAAGTGAAGCAATATCATGAAAGTAAAAATAATGCTGAAGAACGCTTTTGCAAGTAATGACGGCTGAAGTGATCAAACTCATTCATACACACAACACTACATACAACATCCCATATCAAAGGGTTAGTTTATCCAGAACCTTTACATAGAAATAAAAATAGTTTTTCTTTATGCCATGTACAACAAACATTTATATTTTTGGGTAAACTAACCCTTTAACAAATGATAAAATGAAAAAATATATATATGAGCTGTACAAATAATAAATGTTTCATGTTAAAGAAGATCATATTGTGATTGATGTTGAAGCTGAATTCTTTGGTTAAGAAGATTATTCTAAGACAAGCAAAGAAGACATTTCCAAAACCACACACTGATGAGCTTCGTTCACGCTCCACCGTAATGAATTCCTTGTTATGAACACACAAGGTTGACAAAACAGGTGTACTTGATGTACGGATCAGACTAGCGGCTCAGGAGAGCAAACATCACGTGAGAGATGCAGAATAATTATTGCAAGTGTTATGAAGAGTGTCACAGCGGTATCATCTTGTTTAGTTTCTGTTATCATCAATGAACCAAACAAAAGTGAACAAAACAAGCAAATGTGTCACTGCAAACCAATCAAACGAAAGGAAAATGAACACAACCCTGGCTCACTGCTGTGTGGTTTAGCAGCACATTTGCTTTTGTACTCACATGCCATATGGTCACTTTCTAGATAAAAAAACACAATCACACAGTTACACACCACCTTCCTTATTCACGATCAGTCGTGGAGGTATACATTTTAAAACGTTGGTGCCTTTGTTCGGTAAGAATAAATAGTTTGTTTTCTCTTGTATAAAGAGATGTCAGACTCACCTGGACGAAGGAGCGATCCACCCCGGCACCTGTGAGCAAGAGCGACTGCGGTCCGGCGGTCTTCTTGTCCTGCAGGTTCTGCTCACGGATCTACAGACGGATGGTGTGGTTATGCCTCTGTATCTATTTATGCATCTGAATTTTGATGGTTTCAATTTGATGTGATATTATGTTCAGACCTTGTTGCGCATCTCTTGGACATCTTTAGGGTTGGTGTTCAGCGGGACAAACTGATTGGCCACGACGGCCTGTCGGACACCGTCCTCCTTAGCCCACTGAAATTACCAAAGCAAAGGCATTCAAACAACCCGGAAGCAAAGAAATCAACATAACTGAACTGAAATATAACAAATTCATGCCTCTCCAACGAATATAGAAAAAAATCTGGGTTTTATAACGTTCCTCTGAGCGAATAACCAATGATGATGTAGATTCCCTCAAGCACATTTGGAAGTCTCTGCACTTCATCGTGACAAACAAGCAAATATTTTGATCTCTTACATTTCTATCAATCCCTTCACGTATAAAATGAAATAATATATTTGAGTAGAAGTCGAGATATTGTGTTGACAGCAGAGACCTCACACGTTTACCGAACCGTGTTTAAAATCTGCATTTAAATGAGGGATTAAATCAGACGCATGAATCACGAGAGAATGAAAGTCACGGTGCTCATCATCATTGACACTGCTACAGAAAAAGAAAGAAAAGAGGCTAAAGAACAAAGAAAAGAGCACAGACAGGGAACATCAGTTTAAAGAGGATGAAGATCGGTGGGCAGGTTTGGGGGGTGAGGCAGAAGCTGGAGGTGTGTTTTAGGCAGTGGACTGAATCACTTTAGCTATCATAATACACACACACACCTCTGACAGTTTTACATCTCCATAACAATAACTAAAAGTGCTATCATGTTGAATTAGATAACAAAAACAGCTAAAACACTTATGTGTCAACAAACTTCTCTAAAAAATATTAAAATAAATAATGCTAAAAATGTGAAGAGAAAACCTATTGAAATACGAAAGAGCAATAATAAAGAACCAGAATGTTTTCAGCTCATATTAAGGGCTGGCATGTTTTAGTCCAGATTAAAAGGCATCTTGTAGCTAGTTTTCTTGTTTATTTCTTTAAGTTGTACCAAACTTTTCGTGATTTAAGATTTTGGTTTATTCTGAAGCTGTATGCCATTGCTGTACACAATAATACTACTGAGATTATCATAAGAGTAGCAGTGTTTGCTCTGAATAAATAAATTAAAATTTTGGATGGGCACATCATTGGTTTAATCTATAAAGTAACTATAAAGATTAATGCTGAACCCAACACACACACAAACTTAAAGAAAGAGAAATGAAAACATACACACACACTAAAAGAAAGGGAAACAAAGCACACACACACTTAAAGAAAGGAAAATGAAAACAAACACACTGAAAGACAGAATGAAAATACACACTAACACACACTAAAAGACAGAGAAATAAACACACACACACACACACACACTGAAAGACAGAATGAAAATACACACACACACACACACTAAAAGACAGAGAAATAAACACACAAACACACACTGAAAGACAGAATGAAAATACACACACACACACACACACTAGAAAACAGAGAAATGAAAACATACACACACACTAAAAGAAAGAGAAATAAAAACATACACACACTGAAAGACAGAATGAAAATACACACACACACAAACTAAAAGACAGAGAAATGAAAACATACACACACACACTAAAAGAAAGAGAAATAAAAACATACACACACTGAAAGACAGAATGAAAATACACACAAACTAAAAGACAGAGAAATGAAAACACACACAAACACACACGCTGAAAGAAAGGGAAATGAAAACACACACAAACACAAACTAAAAGACAGAGAAATGAAAACACAAACACACACACCCACTAAAAGAAAGAGAAATGAAAACACACACAGAAAGACATAGAAATAAACACACACACACACACACACTGAAAAACAGAGAAAAACACACACTAACAAAAATACCCACACGCTGAAAGACAGAGAAACGAAAACACACAGACACACAGACTCGATAGGAAGGACACAATTGTGCCTAACATTTCTGAAAGCGTGTTAGATACACTTTAGTTTGGGAGGATGTTTTTTAAGAGGGAGTTTAAGAGGTTTAACTGGAGAAGCAAACTAAATTCATGGACTTCAGATTCAAATTAAGATGTTTAGCAAGTATTCTCTGAAGCACTGATAGTAGCTGCCGGCCGGAGAAAGAATAGCATGAGTAGCCAATGGTTTACTTGCTGTTGTCTAAATGAAAGAAATGCTTTCAGCGCTGAATCAAAACTCATGAGGAAGGGTTTCCATGTGAGCGCTGGAGACACGGGGCACATGGGATGAACAGGTAAACATGAAATACTCACTGGTCACGAGCCTCACAACACAACACGCTCTCCACCAACTAGAGATAATCGTTCGGAGAGTTAACAACCACTCATAACCAAGGTCTCTTTGATTTAGCTTTTTTTTGGTTGAATAAATTTGAATGTGAAATTACACTCATGCTTGGGAATAATTTAGGAAAACTCAGAAAGTAAAAAATCTAAATAATAAAACGCCAACTGAAATGTTTCTGAAGCAGGTTTAAAAAACAAGGAGCTGTCAAACAACAAGCCACAAGTCCACAAACATAAGCCTCTTCTCCCAGAGACAGGGCTGCAAAAACACACACATATCAAGAGTTTAATTTGACGCATTTCCTTTAAAGATGTTTTTTTAGCAGTGCTTACTCTATATGGAGCCCTACATATGGATAGATCTCACAAAACGTGGCAAAAACATACCTGGTCATTTTTCGTTCCAAAATCAAAACGAAAAAATGAGAATATTATATACACAATAAAGACAATTAAGCCTTCTTTAAGATCATTGATGATTTCATTTGGCATTGTGATAATTAAACACATTTGCCGATAAAGTAAAATTAACAAGTATTATAAGAAAAGTGATCATAGTGGTTTGTGTTGTACATAACTGATGCTGATATAAATAATAATGATGATGATTATTATTATTATTATAAATAATACTTTTTTGGAAGGATTTTATATTTATAGAAATAAGAATTTGTACTTCATTGTCATGCATATAAAAATCACAGTTCTAAAAAAAGGCTCGATTTTCTTTCAGCTACATTTTCTTATTTTCTGTCTTTTAATTTTGTTGTGAAATATGACTCAGGTATTTCTATGTGAGATTTACCCATCAGTTCACTTTAAAGCTTTTAAAGTCTTCAAAGCTAATCAAGAGAGAAACTAAGATTTTGAAGCTTTTATCTAAAAGAGCAGTCTCTCTCCTGAAGCCATCAACAATCATAAATGTTTAAACTGTTAGATTAGGACTGTAGTGAGTGCACAGGAAGTCCATTATCTGCTGCCTCCATTAATAATATGTTTATGATACTTCACTAGAGCTTCCTGTTACTTGTTTTTTTTTTTAAATGTGCTGTGAAGAAACTGTACAAATGAAACAAATATTGTGCTCCATCAGAACACAAAAACAGTTGCAAAAGGTGCTAAACACAACTTTAAAAAATGAAACAACAGAAACAGGAAGGAAATCAAGAAGCAGTAAGTATTAGCAACATCCACTTCAGGCACATGCCACACCCCCGGGTTCTCCAGGGGACGACCCACAATGCATCTGATCAATCATGCAACACAGCATGCACCGGGCAGCCGGAAAGAACCCTGACAGCCCTGAGACCAATCGTGAGAAAAAGGGAGGGACTTAATGTCCTGCGAGAGAGATAGAGTTTAGAGGAATGGGGAAGTGTTTTTTCCGGTTTGTGTTTTAGACGGGGTGTCAGGGTACAACCCAGCAGCCACCTGTAGCTCTGTAGCAGTACAGATCTAAACTATTAACAGTAAGGTAGGCACAGACCAAGCAGTTGGTAATACAGCTTGGCACGCAGACACCGGTCGAGAGCGACTGCAGCAAGGGTTTGACGTGATCGTGTGTTATGTTCGTCCACACCTTAGTCTTCGCCTTGGGGCTACCGCTGCCGTCCTGCCCCTCCTCTGTCGATTCGTCAGGCCGCCCTGAAGCCAGCCAGCGGTTCTTATCCCGCTGTTGCCGCTGAAAGCTGTGTTTTAACGGGGAGCGCGCACCCGAGTCACTGTCGTCTGTGTACGAGTAGCCCGTGGCTGAGGGGGGGATCTCAACGTCACTGTACTTTTTAGCTTTGTCACGCAGCGCCGGACAACGGTACGGATAGCCAGTCCTGTAGCCCTGCAGAAGAGGGGATAAGAAGTCACAAACGTGTGATGTGTGAATGCACACAAACAAGAAAAGTGTTTGACATCACAACGTTGTTTGTTCTCGGTCTTACCAGGTTATCCAGCATCCTCATCAACGCTTCAAACTCCTGCTCCCCGATTAGCCACTTCGGGTGCGGGCTCGACCCGTCTCCAGCTGGCTCGAGGTGACGTTGGCGGAACTTATATTTCGCAGGGTCCAACATCACTAGGTTGTCTGGGCCGCCGGCACTGGCGAGGGTGCGGACCTGAGATTTTTTGTTATATTTTTATACATTTAGATTAAAAAGTTGTGGTCTTACTGTAAATGACTCATCAGTGAATGTTGTTACGAAAGTCAGATTTGATTTTAAGTTGCATAGAAGTCTACCTGAATCTCACATGCGGTGACCACATTGTGAATGTAGTAAAAAGCTTCTTCGACTGTCTCCCCAACAGATACAAGACCGTGATTCCTCAAAATCAGCACCTGAACACACACACTTTGATTTCAGTGTCTGAACACTCCTGATCACACTTTAGACATTAAAATTATCAAAACCGGAGCGTTATTGTTTGTTTGTTTGTTTTACGCCATACCAGCTTAATGGTGAGAACATTTTTGTCACTATTATATAAGATCTTTATCATTTATTTTTTCAAAATATCTTAAAACTGTATTTGCTGTTAAGACTATTCAAAATGTTTTCAAAGGATTTAACTGTGAAAGCATTTTCTCACAGGGTTAAAACCACCGCAATATACCAAAACAAAACCATAGCGTGATAAGCGTGAACTGAAACTGATGTGTATGTTACCTTGCTCTTTGGACCCAGGTTCTTCTGTATGAGGACGTTCTCCTCCTCGTCCACCAGAATACCATGGTAATCGTGGTACGCAACCTCCCCAAGCGACAGAGCTTCAGGTGAGATGGGCAGCAGACCGCACTTCATAGCAGAGACCTGGAGAAACACATGACAGCGAGTGAGATGCTGAACACATTTAAACCGAATGTACAACATTTAAAAAGAGCTCAGCTCGTCATGAATCATCGTACCGCAGCCCCAGCGGGCGTGTGAATGTGCACTATGCACTTGACGTCAGGACGGGCAGCGTAGATGGCGGAGTGGAGCATGAATCCGGCCTGGTTAACACCCAGATTTGTGCTCCCCCTGTCAACGATTTCCCCCTGCAGGTTGATCTTCACCTGAGAAAACATGCCACACAAATACATAACTAACATGTTTGAAAGCATGTTTTGTTAATAATTTTTCAAACACAAGTCAATAAACTTAATGAATCTGATTTATTATTACTATTAATCAACGAATTAAAAGTATGAGCAGGAAGCCACATAAGAATATAAGGAGTCAAATACTGGCAGTGGGCCTCAATCTCATGATGTGTTCATGAATATAAACAGAATCAAGAGGTTTTTTTGACATCAAAATTAAAACTATTAAAAAGAAAATCAGCGAATCAGGTGACTAGGTAAAATAAAGACTTTTACCAGACTGGAGGCTGTGACTTCACTGTACAGAAGCCCAAAAGGGACAATGAGAAAGCGTTCCTGTTCAGAGTTCAATCTGACCTGAGAAAGAGAGAGCAAGAGAATCACTGTGTAAATAAAACATTCACTGCGGTGTTGTGTATGTTTGTTGAGTATTGATGTCTGTGTTTGTGTCTTAAACTCACAGTTAGATGGTTGTAGATGAGCTGAGACCAGCCGAACAGATCGGCCAGACGGTAAAAGGCAGCCAGTTTACAGCGCAGCAGCTTCTCTCCCTTATCATAGGCGATGGAGTCTGAACCCCTGAGGTCATTTACTGGAGTCACCATCCCCAAACCTAAACACAACCAAAAACACATCCATATGGGGTATTGTATTTATTGTGATGGTAATGTGTTAACACAGAATTCAGATGATCAGGCATCAGTACAACCATATAACATAAAAGACCAACCAATGGTAAATATGTGAAACTCATAATTGTGGTAAAAGAGCGCATGTGTCACACTCACTCATGTTGAGGGCTGCCATACCACCCTGTGGGGCAGCTGGGTACATGGTGGGCACACTGGTGGTCATGAAGTCAGCGATCTGCTGGAGAGCAAGAAGACTGGTGGGGTTTTTCCCTTTCTTCATCTGATCCTGGATCAGAGTCTCCAGTTCATCACAGAAGGCCTGAAACACAAAACAGGAACGATTAGACACGGCTCAATTTATTTCACCCATAATCTAGATAAAAATATGACGTGATTATCAGAATATCTCTCCTTAGGGAGATCACTAGCAGACTGTTGATGCTGTCTGCACTACATGACCCACTATTATAGAGTACTGACCCCATACAAATCCTCATAGACAGGGAGAGAAAGAGACAGAAAGAGGCTAGCAATGTTCAATGTTCTTAATATTTTATGAGCCCATGTTAACTTAAACATGAATACAAAACGCAGAAGTTTTTGACCTCAGCATAAGTAACTGGATATGAGGGAAATGAATGGCATCTAAAATGGCAGTGAAGCTTCAGAGACATCAAGATGCACTCTGAACAAACTTTATACTAAACTTTTACCCTACATGTCCACTGGCTGCTGTAACGCTAAATAAATACTTGTACAAACAGACTTTATTGCTTTGAGCATAATGCATAACAAGAAAAATAACATTGGCCGTTGTCTCTCCTTCCTGACTCTTGCTCCTCTCTCATAATAAAGACTCTTTATTGATCCATTGACTCTCTGCTTTCAGAAACAGAATCTCAGTGTACGCGCACACAAACATGAAGACAGACATGTGATTGCTGGGCAGATTTCAGTCACGAGGAGGTTTGTATTGGGATTGGAATGGTACAATCAAGATAAAGTTTGGCAAGTCTTTATCTTTGAATGTAGCTCATAAACAGAATAAAATAAAGTGCTTTTTATTAAAAATGTTACATTATATTTGACTATTATTTTAATTAATGTACGTTTAGCAAAACATATTATTCTAAAGACTAAAAGAATATAAAAGGAACTCAGTGTGTGTGTTTTTCCTTACAGGACTCTGGAGGATCATGGAGACTCTCTTTCTCTGTTCCATCATGTTGAAGTCCTGCCGCAGGTCGGGTGCCATGTTCCTCTCCCTCTGGTACTCCGCACTGCTCTCATCCACGCGGTCGAAATAACGCTCTTTATGAGGGGGGTTGGTGGGCGGGGGGACCGTCACCACCCCTGGACCTGAGTCTCCGTTCATGGCACACCTGCAACAGCGGTTAAAGGTTAACACTTACTGTATTACCCAAAATACAGTACACAACAGAACTCGAAGTATGGACGTGTGTCCCACAATGCATTGCACCTGATTTTGTCAACGTCTGCAAAAACAATCTAACCATTAAATCACTTTCCTGACACTCAGACACATCTCGCTCTCTGAAGTGAGATTCACCTACTAAGAAATTTAAAGTTTTCAAAGTATTAAAAGAGCAGAAGAGGAGACCGTTTGAAAACAGAACTCATTTCACGATACCATTCATTCACGGTTTATCTTTACAAAATGAGTAGAGACAAAATATTTCTCAAATGCTGCACATTTCTTAGTAATATAAAAATATTTTAGAAAAAATTCCACATCAAAATAAAAATTAATAACACAAGTCTCTTTAAAATAAACAAACCAAGACTTTGTCCGTGCTTTTCTTGGATATTTTACATTAAAGAAACATCAGCATGGGTTTTCCAAGTTTCCAGTAAACACAGCAGCCCCTGCTTTTCAAAATTTGAACTGCAATCTCAACCGGCTTGAGCCTCACATATTATAATCGATTTTCAATCGGCTCACGGTGAACCTTTACATCCCTAGTCATGACAGGACATTTACTGTTAAGTGCTGTGGATTTAAAGTGCTTTTTCTGTCCATTAAGTCATGACGCGCAGGAGACAGACAGTAGCGATGGGACACAGTCACATCGTTCATTGAAACATTGAGCTGCATCTCTTCATTCCATTCTCAACAGATACGGACGCTGCCAGGGTAACTAGACAACCATTACTAGTCATCCGGATGCACTGGTTAAAGGAATGTGTAAGCTTCAAGATGTTAGTCATTCTGGAACCTCTGCCAGTGAATTAGACAAACTGTTCTCTTCCTTAAACAAATGATAGCATTAAAATAGCTTAAAATCTCTTTTACAAGAACTATCCTCCAACAAACACTGGTTTGACTTGTATGAACGGAGGTGACACAATCCCAGAACGTTTTACAGAAGATGTACCAAAAAAACAAAAGAACATTCAAGTAGAGAATGGGAGAGACTGTCTGACTCAGCATTATTGATTGTCTAATGTCTTTTGTGTGTATAAGTGGTTGGATACCGGCTGTAACGTGATTCCTGATGTTTCAAGGTCGCAAAAACACTGACCCAAGGTTCCACATGTCCAGCAGTCCATCAGGACATCTGATGCCCAAACCAGTCACCCCCATGCTTTCATATAGCATTAACACAAAATCTACATCACAAATGATGCACAAATTACATTCTAAAACGAATCATTGGCAAATAGTGAACAGCATTTAAACCGAGTTACATGAGCCAAATAGAAAGCAAAGCTTATCCTACAACACACGCTAACCGAGGCAACACGACATGACATGTAGTTACACCCATCTCAACACACAGACTGCTCATTTAAACCCAGAGCAGAACCAGCGCAGGAAATAACTGCAGCATTGAGTAATGCAACCATGCAGCTCCGGACAGCTGCTCTGCTTTATATCTCCAGTCACACCAGGAGTCTCCAGATCAGAGAGAGAAAGACGCTTGATTCTTTCACCATAATCACATTTCATCTGTAACATTTCAGAGTTCATGAGCAGAAGATGTTCATTTACATCTCGAAGTCTTATGATGGTGAAGGTCATTCATTTCCTTCAACATGGATGTCGTTTATACGTTCAGGCGTCATAGTGCATTAATGGTACTGACTATGCGGAAATAAAGTGAAAACAGACTTTCAACATTTTGGGACAAATACACAATGCAACAAACTGTAACCAAACAAATAAATGAAGACTTTCTAAAATAATTCTAACAGAATTTAACACACCCAGCATATGCATAAGATGCCCCATACTTATAACTGAAACTGAAAAAATAATTTATTAAATGAATCACTATCAAACAGCGCTTAAGGCTACTTATGGTCTCTCTCTCACTCTCTCTCTCTGACAGGGCAGCATTGTTAAGCTCCCTGGTAACCATGAGAGACACTGAGAGATGCTTTAGTTTACAAAAGGCCACACAACGTTCAGATAAAACTGAGGCCAAAATCATCAGAGAACACACAACAGGAAAATACACATCCGGCTGTTCTTCCTGTATTCTACAGTCTTCTCCTGTTGAGAAAGAAAATAAAACCCCTCACTGTGCGCGGACAATATGAATACTAAATGTTATTATTCATTTGGAAATTTAATAACAAGATGTGACTGTCAATGTTGAATGTCTAAAAAAAAAAGAACCTTTAAACCTTTGAGTTTTGCTATTTCCCAGAATTCATTGTGAACACTTTGTCCAGCTACTAGTTTAAACTGCTTTTCATTGATTTTAGCATTAGTCACAGACAAACACAGTGTCCCTTCAAGTCTTTAAGCCCTAAATGAACCGGATCAGATAACTGACCACCAAATTAACCCACGACCACCGTCTCATAGGTATGTGCTCATGTGGAGGTTTTCTTAGCAACTCATGTGAGCAAATCAAAGCATAAAGTCAACAAACTCTCTACATGTAAATATTCTGGATATAAACAGAACTAACACAAAATAAAAAAATAAGAGGCAGAAATATCCTGAAGACCGACAAATACATTTTTTATGTAAACCAAGTTAACTTAAAATACATCATTTTATTGCTGCAAATCATTAAATCCCTTTAAAAATGTTCAATCCGTCTGTAGATTTAGGAGCGGTTTACACTAAAAACACTCTTGGGTTGAACATATATTCATCCCATCTGTGCACACACATCAACGTCACAAACACACATACACACCCCTCTCTGACATGGTTTCTGGTGCTGTGTACGTGTGGTCCTAAGAAAAAATATTTTAAAACTAAAAGGATGCTCATCGATACTGCCGTTTCTGCATGTGTATCAAAAAACATCTGCATTTACACGCATGTCACATGACCATTCAGACAAGCTTGCCAACCACGCCTGCGTATTCTAAAGTCTGCGTTTTTGTCCGTTTGCACCGAGACACAACCCTGAACTTAAACGGGGTCTGTAGTAATTGGAGTAGTGTAAACGGCTGGTGTAACCATAGCGCGTAATGCGCTTTAAAATGAAAATGCACTAGTATAAACGCTGTCTTTAATAAAACACTGAAAACAGAAACACGCAGTCTCTTTACGCCAGTCAGTATCTTAAAACGTCACAAAACCTGCAGGAAAACTAAAACAATCCATTCACCCATATCAGTTCAATATGTAGCCGTTACTACTTCCTCACACAGACAAGAGATATGCTGAAAAGTCTGAAAATAAGACAACAAAATGAATGATCAAATATATAAAAGAAATAAATGATTGCCTGCTTTGTACTACAACTGTGACACATCGATTACTAGC
The DNA here is from genome assembly GCA_008369825.1 of Triplophysa tibetana. Lineage (NCBI taxonomy): Eukaryota > Metazoa > Chordata > Actinopteri > Cypriniformes > Nemacheilidae > Triplophysa > Triplophysa tibetana. The sequence continues at coordinate 1,194,212 of CM017898.1, forward strand.
ACTGGCAATAGTTTCAACTCTTAGAAGTTGATATAAATGAATGAGGAGAGTGTTCACAGTAATGCAGTTTAGCTAGAAAGAACACTGACGTCACACTAAAATCACCCAGAATACACTGCTGAACAGATGATCATTATAGCACACAGATATGACGGCCATTGATCAGAAATTATTTGTGCATGTGTAGTGATATACTTTGCTCTGAACGTGTTTTAAGAGTGCAGAGATGTGTAGGCATGACTGCAGTCACTATGGAAACAAAGCACATTTCCATAGAAACCTGTTAGATTATATAACACAGTATTGGGTCACTTCAGTCCTGTTGTCTGCCCACACATTGACACGCTTTCAAAATCTCACTCCTGAACTCATCCAATGAAAAACATCTCTGCATTTATCTCTGCCGTTCATTCAGTGAAAGAACATCTGGCCGGCGAAAAACCCTCGTACAGTAAAGCTCAAGAGTAAAAAATGCATTTAAAACTCTGGACAAATGAATATATGAATTGCCTATGCTCCCCCTTGATACAAAATTCACATACAGAATGAGACAGGAACAAGGAAAAGAACTAAGAAAAAGAATGTATAAATGAGCCAAATCTCGCTGCATGAATTTCCTGCGTCTAAAACGGATTCTTGACAGAATCTGAATGTCAAATCCCACCAGCAGGCTCAAAGCTCTTCAGAACGGGCCAAAAATCCATCGCCAAACTCTTAGGCAAGGTTTAAACCAGACAGCAGGCGATCAGAAAGTTTGTTATTGACTCGAAACAGCTCCAACAACAGAGATCAGTCTCCGAATGCACAAAAAACTGGGTGACATGCAGAGCTGGTGTGTACTTCACATGCTCTTTTTTAAGCTGAATGAGAATTCACATTTTAAGCAGTTGAATTGGCAAAGTAAAATTTCAAGGAAGACATTTATAGACACTTATATGTTGAGGTTTTAAATCTTTTTTAACCGTTAGCGGTTTAAATGCAAAAATGTGGTTCTTATCACTAATTCATAACAAACTTCCCAGATGACCCAGTTTGCGGGAGGAAGTGTGTGAATTATCTCACCCGTAACACTAGACAGATATGTGTGAGGGTGTGGATGGGTCATGTGTGCGTCAAGGGGAAGGGGTGGATTCAATCAATGGTTGTGTCTTTACGTGGGCGTGATCTCAAGCCAAACGGTTGTAGAGGAATCAGTATTTTCAAAATCAGTATTTTTTAATGCCAGAACATGCTATTCTGTAATTTACCAACAATACTTTACAAATGTCATATTCACGCACTAATATTGGTCTTATCAGATCAAATTGTCATAACACACAAATATTTGAGGACAGAATGTCACAATGACCCAATCACAGAGGACTCCCTAAATAAAGACTGTAAACCCACACTACACACCAGCTGTTTGACATCTTTAATCGTGTGTTGCGTATCTGTGGAATGTACTGTGTGCATTATTCCTGGTACACGAGCTCTAAATGTGGGCTGCGAGTTACTATACGTGTATGAATACTACACACTAAACGCATACTTAACATACCATTACAAACAACACAGTCTGCAATGTAAGTGTTGTTCTACAAGTGAGCTTCCTACATAGGAAACATCCTTTACAACAGCATCCTACCTATAAAGGAACCAAGCCTCATAAGCGATTGCAGACACTACATGAAGCGTAACTTTGGGGTTAACAGATATGTGAGATATGCAAAATACATGAAAGACTCAACTTCAAACTGATTTAAATAGAGTTGAGAGGAAGCGTATTCATGTTGGATAGTTTTCTGAAAAGTCTGAAGGCACACATGATGTCTTTCAATGCTGCCTACGCTGGAAGCTGAAAAGGTTTCGAACGAAAGCATTGAATCAAGACTGAGTTGAATGTATTATACAAATACATCTTGTTCATGGCAACACTACACTGCATGCATGAAATGCTAAGCAAAGAAAATAGAGGAAAAAATGAAACAATGTGGGATGAAAATGAGAAACACATTTCTGCCCTCAAGAGAATCGTGGGTGTGGAGTACAGAAAGAGTGACTGCGATGGTAAATCCAAACCTGGGGTTTTATTATTGAAAACATATCAAACATGAAGAATAAGGTATAAGGAATATTGATGATTACGAAGAGCAAAATTTGACAAAATTCTAGCCAACTGTTAAGCTAATTAACAAAGTGTATCCTGCGGTCTTTTATCATCTTGCTGTTTTAGGCGAAGGGCTGTGTGTATTACAGTGATTTTACCATGGTAAAACCACCGGTCTTTTAAATGCACCCCTAGTCCTGTAGAAAAAACACAGATATGTACAACATCTAATGGATTATTTGTTTGCCTGTGGTTATCATGCAGATGTTTTTACTCTGACACCCCTCACCATACAATGAGTCTGTGCATCATTCTCAATGATCTGTGTAAAATGCAGAAAACTGACACACCCATATATTGCTGATATTCAGCAGTGGGCAAAACCGCTTTTTGTGAATTATAATAATGGTCATTATAGCTCATTTCAGATACAAAACCTTGTCTACTTTTCTATTCTTAAACATTTTAGGTTAATCAATGGCTGTTATAAGTTTACATAGAGAAATGTTGTATCAGTGTCCTGGTCTTCCCCGACCCTGCCCATCTCTCATCCACTAATAATGCCGTCAATAACTGCACCACAAACCAAGAGAATCATGTTTTTTTACATAATTCTCACTTTATTTTAATTACTTTCCATGTGTGTAATAAAGTACTACCTTTGAATTTGTAAAATACACGTATATTTTCCTTATGCTAATGCTCATCACCATTTATCACTATGCACACCAGAGATGACGCACAAACATCAGAAAACAACTACAAACATATAATAACTAATATATAAACATATATGTTTTACAAATATGTTCGACTTTCTAAATTTCACAAAAGGCAAACAAAAGCAGAAATCAAATGTGTTACCAAACGTATCAAAGTCAGAATAACGGGCGTTTATTTGTTCTCATCTAAACAGAGAATTTAATCTGTGCGCGTGCAGAGCTGCAGTGGGCGTCGCGCGACTGTCCTGTGCTGGGCTCGTGCACCTTTTTTACTACATCAAACAAATATCCAAGAAAACGCCAGAAAACGATCAATGTTGTTTAATGTTAAAAAATAAGTGAGGAAAACTCGCGTCAGAGACGCGTTATCCAGCAGAAACCAAGCGCTAATGCAACTAGCACGCGCGCTAGCGTTCAGGCCGCGCAAGTGAAAGCCTGTGGAGATAAAAACCCGTGAGAAAGAAAAAGACAGAAAAACTTACGCTTGTTTGGGGTCTAAGTGTGCGGTAGGAATGGACAGTGACTCGGGGGGCAAACGGGAGCTCGCGTTTTTCTCCGTTAACGGGTTTGTTTTCGTCGCTCCTTTCTGCAGCGGTCTGTTTCTCCGTACGCGTCTGGCATTGGGCGCGGCGCTCTAGTCTCACTGAGGTAACGAGGCTTCTGATTGGTTGGAGTCACACGGGCTCCCGGCCACTTCTTTAAGGTAGGCGGGACTTACTGTTGAACATGCCCCGCCCCGTATGTGAAATGTCCTTAGTGTGGGCGGAGCGAGTCGGTGCGACGCAAAACAGCGAACTCAGCGTGAGAGTAGATTTGTGTTTTTCAGTCAGTGATTTTCACTTTTAAATAGTTTGTACAATCACAGATTATATATTATTTTACACCCCGATCATCTAAATAATAGATTCTATTATAGATTAAATGTATTGTAATCATTTAAAAAATTGTTTAATACAATATGTTATACCACATAAAAGTTTTAAAACTTAATAAAATGCACATTTTAAAACAAAATACTGTAATTTCACCGTATAGTAAAACACACATGTAACTATTCACAAATGTACAATGATCTTAAATTGAAGTATCACAACGACATTGGCTTTCTGGGATTTAAGGTAATTAATTTAATCAATGAATTCATTTAATCGCGTTGTAGAAGTTCAAACAAATGTTTTCACCACACGAGGTCGCCACTGTGACACTACTGTAGATACTAATCTTTGTACTCAATATCTCTCTGGTTAATACATTAGACATTTATTTTCTCAGTAACCTATTACGCTGGGCAGACTAACAGTGCATTCCATCGATACATAGGACCAACCCCGTGATATTTACACTGCTAACACAATTCTTTACTAAATGGGGTATAGGAACATTACATGTTACTTCACAGTACTTCTTCTGTATTTATTTAAATGCACACTATTATAGAATTAACAATAAGCTTTGCATATTGTTTTTACCCATTGGAGTTTGGGTTCCTCGCCACAGCAGGGCAGTGTTGGCTTCCTGACTGCATTTTTTTATTTACTTATTGGATAATATTTATTAAAATGATCTTGCTTGTTCTATAAACACCATGCACTGTGCTGTGTTTTTACCTCTGTGTTTTTCTGTTTTTTTCTGTTTGCTCCTGTAAAGCTGTTTCGGAAAAATGCACATTGTGAAAAGCGCTATATAAATAAACTTGAATTTAATTTTGCTTCTGTAGTTTGTCAAAGATCAATCTGGATTCCAGCTTTTGGGAAGACGTGATCCTAAATCAGGGTCAATGAAAACCCTTGGATTTGAACTGGCTGCTGGGGTGGTCTTTGTGTTAGATTTTGATTAATCAGTAAATGAAAGCTCCATAGAGGGTGATGTCATGTGGTGGTATAAAAGCATTTGGTCTTTACTTAGCAGTGGTGCAGTGTGTCCGAGAGGAAATGTGTGTGAACTGTTATAAAGGTAAGGCCACATCACAGGAAAAGAAGTTAAACCAGTCAAATCACTTTCTCCAGTTACTTAGTGCGACATAGAAGTTTTTCCATTTTCTTTCTTTGGCAAATGCAGATCATCTTTGTTGCGGTAGCTGGGAATCAGATTAGAGATTTCAGTAGCTGTTTTCTGCATTGAATTTAATGCAAAAAGGAGTTTTAGAACCAGGTGCAAACAGATCTCTCTCAACTCTCGTCTGTTTTAGGTGAGTTCTTGAGTTCTTAAAACAAAGGAAGTGCAAAAAAATGCATTAATGCAAAAAACACTTGGAGACAATGTTGATGATATAACTGAAAGTTTTTCAGTGGGTTTATTCAGATTTCAAAAGTGATGCTTTTGTTAATTCATGTGTTCTGCAGTTGTGGTGTAATTCTGTTCAATTCTTCTAAAGGACCGCATGGAGAATTTCAGACATTAAGGATGACAAGAGACATGGCCAAGATGACAGTGAAAGAAAAGCAGAGAAAGAAAGTATTGGGAGTTAAATCCAAACTCACAGAAAAACAAAGAGCGGTGGAGGAAAGGGCAGAATATACCCATGTCTTCAGAGAACATTTGAAAGTGGAGCAAAAGAACAGCATTGATCTATTTTTTCGACCAAATTGTGAGTACTTTGTGCATTACAAATTGTAGAGTGAAACAAAAAATAACTTTTTATATAAATTGCTTATGTTTTTATTAACAGTAAGTTGTGAAATAAGAAATATAAACATAAGTTAATCGGCACTGCAGAATTCAGAAGTGATGCATGCCACATCATGTTGACGTATAAAACGAAAGAACACTGGACAGGATAGAGTTTTGATTTCAATGTAATGAAGATGATCACATGTTTGTTTGTTTTTTTGTTTGTTTTTCGTAATGCAGACTGATCTGTGACTCGTTCTGATGAGACAGAAGATGAGCTTCATCTCATTCTTCAGTCCCACATGTTTATATAATTCACAAATATTCAATACTAGCATTGTATCCGTACCATGTTCATATAGGTTAAAAATACTGTACTATTTTTTTAGATTTGACTATACATCACACTTCAAACATGTAGCATTAAATTACATGAGACGTTTTGTTTATGTGGCTGAGAAGAAGAGAGATCCCTGAATATGAACAAATCTTCTTGACCTTCCGTTCTCTGTTTTGCCTAGAATTCGAATTTCTAGATTTATGTGATTTAAATAAAGATTTTCAAACAAATTTTTGCTTTGCAAAGTAATCGTGTTGAAGTGCACGTAGATGAAATCTCAGTTGTTTCAGAGATGCCAGAAGCACTTGTTCATCAACTCAAGTTCATTTGTATGTCACACATTTTAAATGTCTATTATTCCTTCCAGAAAAGAAAGTCAGGACTTTGTGTGAGGTGATATAAGTCTGTTATGCTTCATATGTGGAGTAACGTTCTATTACATTGTATTCTGTTAAACCTGAACCTGTAAACACGTGTGTGCGTCTGATGATTACACATGATGTACAGTAATGTGTCTTAACCTGTGCAGTTTTTTTGCACTTACAATAAAACGTAAAACTAAAAGTGTCACAAAATCAAAATGTTAAAATGTTGAAGATGATCATTATGTAATATACTGTAAATCAATAAGAGTTTGCGGTTTGATTGATATTAATTGGAATGTACAATAAAAAACATAATTTCTGAACTTTTTGAGTTATCTCATTTTGGAAATAACCTCTTCAAATGTTGATTGACATTAAATGCCATTCATGGGGTGTGGAAGGGGAAAGTAAGAGAATAACAAATGTGTTTGATTAAGGTTAATAATGTACAGGAAGTGATGTCATCACAAAGGACAACCTATTATATACTAGACGTATGATTTCATCATGACCTACAGATCTAAATGTATGCATCGTTTCTTTATGCTGGAAAGGGTTTATGTAACAGATTTATATCTTTAACTCACAGCTGTTTACTTGTTTACAAACACAGTCATTTTATGTCATTCTGGTTTAACGGCACTTCAACAGCTTATAGGGAGAATCCCATGTCGTCGATCCGCCTTCAACTTTCATTCCTTCATTGATCTTATCAGGTTCTTGGTTTATTTTCTTGATCAGACTTTACTAATGGTGCTATGAGAACACAACTGTACAATACTCAAATAAAGTCTGATTAGAATCATATATATAATACAATCATCTCTCAGGACTTCTGTTATGGCAGAGAGTTTAAGATGTTTGTTGGAGTTCTGAGAATTAGGCCAGTGTTGTGAGACATGACATGACGTCAAAGGTTTTGTTTGAATGACAATAAAATAAATAACTCTCTAGTTCCTGGTGTAGGTTTCCAACCCCAGTAGAGTTGTCTGAATGGTTTTAACACAATACACTGTTAATATGAAAGGCCTTTTATGGGTTTAAAGCGAGGGAAGCGATTGCCTTAAAAAAACACATCAAACTGCAGTTTGGCATTGTTATTTTTATGTTGAGATTAACAGAATGCATTGAACAGGGTCCATGTTTGATATAAAGCAAATATTGATTTGATTGGTGACTTTACAACATCTAAACCAATCAAATGAACCATATCATTTATTATTTACACAGACACAGACTAAGCACAGACTAAGCTCAAAGGTTTATGGATACTCATAACAGAACCCTCCACTGAATTTGTTCATCTTGCTGTAACATAAAACACAAATCACAAATACTGAACTTTTATTAGTTTATTTTTATTAGTTTAAGTTATTTGTTAAAGTTGATGACATAAGCAGATGAGGTAACATCGGCACCACTAATGCGTATTTGAAATGTGCACTTGCCAGACGCTTAATGTTTGTGCGGAACTGTGTTCTGTAAATGATTCTGTGAAAGATTAAGTTGAGGTTAAATTGAAGTAGGTGAACAAAAGGTCAGTGATCCTTCACTACTAACATACAACCAGAAACTTCATGTGTTAACCAAGAGAAATAAATAATGTGTAAACACTTTCCTTGAAGCATGTATTTATAATGATTATAAAGCTATAATTCTTCTAAGTTGTAATGCATTACATGTAGTTGAAAAGAATTATAACCAATTTAAAATTTGTGGTGCAACAATGAATTGTAGTGTGCAATGAGATGAAGTGTAAGAATGTATTAACTGTAATAACAATTATTTATAAGACATTACAATGCATTTAAAGGTGCATAACAATGCGTTAAAACTACTTTTATAATGTATTATATATACATGCTTCAAGGAAAGTGTTAACAAAAATGTTTTTTAAAAGCATCTTCTTGGTTTATGCTGAAGCCACCCTGCAGCACTTGTACAGTTGAATGTTTGCTCAACACATACTTCTCGTTCTCACACGATGAACACATACACACCTTTATTTCTCTGACGTCAATGGGCGTAGTTTCAATTTCTAGAAACATTTATTCTCTCTTTTGTCAAATCACAGTGGTGAAATCACTCGATTCGCAACTCACACAACCTCAGTGACTCTTTTTTCACGGCGATCAGAAGGTAATCAAACACTTTCTCACAATAATACTATAAAAATACAACCATAATGCAATATGTTATACTGTATCTGATCAGATGGTGCTATCTCTATCACACAACTGTCGTTTTAATTTCACATTGAATGTTTATCGCTTTACCAAAAACACCATTAAGGAGAATGTTTGTCCTTCAGAGTTTTTAAGAACAGAGCGTGAGGGTTTATGGAAAATCTGGAGGAGATATAATGTGTGACGGATGTGAAGCATCAGACATCACAGATCAGACATCATCAGAGAAAACAGACAGATGGATGAGCAGGAGATATACTCAAAACAAAACAATCAACTACGGAGAGAAAGCATGATACATAAACCAGACCGTGAGGTTTTTTTGCATCATAAAATCTCAGCAAATCGTAAAAGCAATATTTATTAATATTTTCTTCTTTGCAAATTCATGATTCTGACTTTTCTTTTAACTTTAGTTTCACTAGATGCAACCATGTGTTTAGGGCTTCACTGTGATCAATGTGAGGGAGTCAAAGATGAGGTGAGACACTAAAGAACTTAATAAAGTTATGATGATACAATCTAATGAATCTAGTTTTGAATTAAATTGAGTTTTTCTCTTTAGATGTTTGTACATCAGTCGTGTGTTTCTCTCCTGGTGATGTTCAATAGTCAGTATGCTATGAACCGCTCATGGACTCATCTGCTGGGACAGAAAGTGAAACATGTATTAAAACAGGCTTAAGGAATTCTCTTTCTCTCCTTGAATGAAAGGCTCTTCAAATGAGACTTGAGAGGACTTGTTTACACACATCCTTTAAAACGTCAACATTTTTGGATCACCATCACAATCTGATCATTCAGCATGTGTGTCAATCGTTGATGCTTAATAACAAGTGTTTATAGACAATAAAGACACAAGAAAGAAGTGAAGAATTTAACATAACAGAGCTTAGTAATACAAGCTGTGAAGTTATGGATAGAATATGTAATTGATGTTCAAACATACTGTATATACCTGTATGGGCCTACTCGTGATAAAAATCACAATTATTATTTATGTTAAAAAAAAAGAAACAGCTGTATTAAAGCACTGTGGAACTTCTGTTGGTATTTAACTATAAAAACAAATAATTTTATTTATGTTTATTGTGTTGAACACAAACATTTTTACACAAATTGAACATAACGGAGCCAAACAATATAAGCAGTAAAGTTTTGTTTATAATGCAAATGTTTGTGTACTTTGGTTTTGTAATTGTATACTTACATATAACTTTTTTTAATTTTAAAGAAATAAAAAGGTGTGAGGTGAATGCTCGTTTCTTTATTAAATGCAAATAAATGGCGCCACCTAGAGCTAAATCTGTGATACTGCCACACCCCGGAGAAAGTAAACAAACTCTACAGCATTTCAGTTGGGTTCGTTCAGGTCCTGTAAAACTCAGAGACATTCATTATTTTAATATTAGGAGCCGAATTTGGTTACAACGAACATGCACAAACATTTCTAGATGTATTTTCATAACGATATATAAATATATTTAAATAAATATATATTTAAATAATGATAAATAATAAAGAAATTACTTTGATAATTTGGATCACATGTGTTTAAAAAAATGTAATAATAATAAAAGTAATCCTTTTCCCACAAATGTTACTGGATTTGTCAGTTCTTTCAAACAGAAGATGTTTAGAGACATTGATCTATGACTTATACACACCTAAATATAGGCCCCAGAAATATGGATAGGACATGTCAGGTGCTCTCCTGTTTTTTTCAGTCAGGTCTGAATAAAAAGTTTTTTACAGTGTTCATCTTTGTTGATATTTGATGGTTTCAGGCAGTAACGTGCATTTGTTCTGTTTCCACTAGATACATCATTCAGAACATGATTTTGTTCACATAGTTTGAAAATGCACAAAAGCGAAGAGTAAGCTAAGCTGATGTCACCTCAGCAGATCAGGTAAGAAGAAAGTCCTCGAAATGATAAAAGACATATAGTCTTAGTTCACGGTTAAAACAAAAAATGTTTGGTAATAGATAAGGTTTACACTTTAAAACAATGATATTTATCCTAAAACAAAACGCAGTACACATTTCAAAATACCAGAGGAAAAATGTTAAATATCAATCATCGCCAGAAGTTAAAAGTTAACACCAAGGCTTTGACAACGCTTCAATATTTAGCTGCCATTTACTTTTAATCCACTAGATGGCGGCAGTGGACAGAAGATTCAGAACAAGCGCGCACGTTCACCAAAGGGTCACACTTGAAAAGTTGTAAATTGCTCAATATTTTACAAGTCTGTTGGAACCTACATCAAGACTGATAGTCTTTATAGTGCTCTGATAATTTTGTATAGAACTGAATCAAAATGACGGTAAAATAGCCTAATATACCGTTCAAAACAGGTTAGTGGTGATGACGTTAATCGACTGGTATAGTTCATTTATAAGATTAGCTTTTCATTTCTCGTTATTATATTAAGGATTCAAAGTTCATTAAAGTTTGCTTTATATTCGTGAAGATTATATTGATGGATCAATTGTGTATGATAGCTGAGCTCTAGATCACAGAATTTATGGGATAGCCAATGGCAAGATCCTTCACTGACAAATATCATCACTGCCGCACCATGAAAAGGTCACAGACAGGTGAAATAATCAAACACCAGAGGACATCAAACTGCAGAAAACAGACCAAAAACAACCAACCAAAAATACTGGCGTAGAGCAAACGACCAGGAGGTTTTGTCAGTAAGCACTGAGGCTTATCATTGATCATCTCCTTTGGATTTTCAGTTGTTCTTTATTGCAGAAGGAAAAGTGTCACTCTGATAAGAGTTACAGATCAGATAAAAGACTAAAAGCAAAACAGCTCAAAATGAAGAGCACATGCTTTAAGGACACTGGGAACAGCAATATGATGAAATACACATTTTATAACATGCATGGATGTGACAGATGATTATATTCTTGTACGTGTCAGTGTGTGTTCCCTGGGACCTTTGTGTTTATAACATCATGCTCTATTCCAACTGAGCAACAGGAAGCAATAATATTCATTAAGCAAACGATTCTATCTAAAGTCACTTACAAATGAGACATGTATTATTTGGTCAATGAATCGTTGCAGATTTGTTTTTTGACTCCTTCGTTGTTTCAACATGAAAATTAAAGGAGTAGAGAATTCCTCCAGCGGCACAGTTTTTCTGATGGATTCATTTCTGGATGGATGATACATACTGTACAGACTAAATGCACTTTAAGTTTCTTTGCATAAAAGCATCTGCCAAATGCCTACATGTTATATCTATACTATTATAAATGTTCAGCTGGAATTAATGACACAATCACTTTTTTCACCTTTTATACCATGTATCTATCTATCTACAAAACCAAAAATTGTGTCATTTAAATAAAAATGTTTCATGTTGACATATCTATCTAGAGTACTAAATACCATCTTAAAGTTTCAATCGTGACTTTTACTGTCAAACTGCAGGAAATAAAGTTTTCCTCTCATCGTGTTTACCAGTGTTTAGATGTCTTGATGTTTAAGATGTTTCAAAATCTAAATAAATATAAAAAATTAATGTAACACATTAAACTAGGACAGAGGCTCTGTGCATAACTGAACGTAGTCTGCTTCTCTTCTTCTTCGTCAGGAGGATTTTATGTCGGTCTGTTTCCGCCCCCTGCTGGACGGGAGTGTGAAGTGACTGGAAAAAGACGTCTGGCAGAATCACGTTTAAAAGTACGACAAAAAATAAATACATCCTCATGTTATCATAAAAAAACATAATTTTTAGAGTATGTGTTAAGTTTTTGCCTACGTTTCATACGTTACGTTTTATTTGTATGCTACATGTGTATTTATTTCTGTACTGCTTTGTTTATTTCTAAATACTTTAGTTTGGGTTTTCTATATAGTTAGGCTATTTTTACATTTATTTATACATCTTTTTATTCATTCATTTATTCTTCTTTGTATTGTCTGCAGAAGTGTCGTTGGTAACAATGGAGACTCAGTCAACAGAAATATTTGTGAATATTAAAGAATCATAATGCTTAATGTTAATTATAAATAATAGTTATTAATATAACAAACAACGACAGAGACCACCTATGCAAGTTTTAAATTAAGATTTACAATGTGGCTTCAAAGTTATTTGTTCAGAGTTGGCTTTTAGTGACGTAGATGCCACTTTCCACCAATAGATGGCAGCAGCGGTTAAATCCTCGGTTTAGAGATGTGCTTCTCAAACTTTTTCGTTATAAGGCCCCTTTGTGTTGCTTTACGCCCCCACCCCAAATAAAGGCTTATAATCATAAACTTGAAAATTAATAAAACAAAAACATTTAACATTATAAAAACATTTACTAGTAATACAAAGCTGGAACATCAATTATTTTGGCTGATGGTCTTATTTTTCTGATGTTTGATTTGCATAAATGTATGATATATATAAATTTCAATATTTCATAAAATGTCACGACATCCGTGGCCCCCCTGGATCCATCCTGGGGACCCACAGGAGGCCACGGCCCCCAGTTTGAGCACCACTGGTCTAACGAACTGTCAAACACTTTAGAACTCTCACGTATTTCAGTAATTCAGACTGAATTCTGCACTGAAATTCTTCAAGCATCAGAAATAGAGTGAATGGGTTCAGTGAGCTCTATTATCACTGGAGATAACTCTCAGTGAGCCTTTTATACAGCCATTTGTTACAGCCATATACAGCTGATTATTTTGAACATTTGGGTAAACAGTGTGGGTTACAATGCATTTTATAAAATGAACTGACAATGCTTCTTGGTGTCTATTACTATAACAAAAGGTGTTTGTGAATTCATGTCATTATAGAATGTCGCTGCTTCATCTGGCAGCAGATGCTTGAACAGCCAAACCTTCAGCCTTTGCTTTTCACATATGATCAGATGATGTTGAAGTCTAACATCTTTATAAACTGATATCCTTGCTTGTTGCAAAAGAAGACGTTTTTTCCCTTATAAAACCTAAAAATAATAAAGCAATAATAAAACTGAAAGAATAAACCTGCTGTGCACTTCCACTTTTGTTTCAGTGTCGTGCTGCTCTGGTCAGACAGAGTTTAGGGTCACAGTATTCTTTTAATCAACTTCATTCGTTTAGGTTGGGTTCACTTGACAAAAGGGAAAAATGCAAAAGGATGAACGTTTGTTTTCCATCTTTCTCTGAGCTCCAGAGTTAAACAGGCCTCTTTGGCTTCTTATGAATTGTATGACAGAAACTAGCTGGAATTACACACAGGCTCATTCAGTTCACAATTTCATGGTATTTGCTAATGCTTTGGGTTGGGTTCTTTATCATGCCAGTAAAGTCTCCGAAGACTAAAAGTGAAAATGGAAAATCTTTCCAGAGAGCGTCAAGCGTGCAGAAATGAGGCGTCTGTCGGTGCATCCTTTGACTTGTTTCAGCATCTGTTTTCTTTTGCTGTGCAGTGAGCTGTTCAAAAAATACAGAAAAAACAGATGCCTTCATTTATTGAAAAAGGTCCACTAGTGAAATTGTTGTTTTCTATTGTTTTATTATGAAATAAAATTAACATTTCAAATCGAGTTAAAGTTAGATTGAAATCTATACATGTATTTCTACTCTTTAAGTCCAGCACATAATGTAATACCGGATGTTTCCAGACTCTTCTTGTAAAGGACAGCAGGAAGTAAAGAGAACAATGAAAGAGAATGATTCACAACATCACCTGTGTGTAGGGAAAGCTCTTCCTGGTTACTTATTCATATAAATGCAGTTTAAGTCTCATGAGTAATGTTTGAGTAAGGCGAGAGATACACATACACATGTCTTTTGTGCTCATAATGAGAATGTTGTTTTGAGGACTTCTCTAGGATTTGAGATAAAAGCAATAGGCAGCTGTGTCACATTACTGACTGTGATTTAAAATTCTGAAGAATGTATCCATTGGAGATAAGAAACTCCCAGAATGCATTGCAGTGAGATAAACACTTGCCTGAAACAGTGAACAAACAGAGAAGAATGTTGAATTCAGATGCACTTACATGTACGAAGAATTATCAATACAATTTAATTGAATTTAAACTGTGTGTGTTTGAATGCTTATTAAAAGAATATTGCATGCATGGTTTACATGATTGTGTCAAACTCAATCATTCTGGAAATGAAAAACATCACATATGCGTGTGTGTGTGTTTACATCATGTCCACCAGAAAGGTTTATGAGAGGTCAGAAATAGTTTGGAAAGCACCATTGAGTCCCATACGAGCATAAATCTTCTTGAGGTCACATGTGGTGTCCACTGAGAACTTATATTTCTTGCTCACATCAAGTTCTGAAATATTCACATGAGAAGATCATCAACAAACTAAGTTTGGAAGACTAAGTTCAACACATAAGCGCTGCAGATACACATACATGAATGTCTTTATAGTCCTCTTCTGTAATGATACAACTTTAAATAACTCTCCAAAACAAGAAGTAATGCATGAAATTATAGAAATGTGTGTGTAATGTGCAGAACAAAACAGAAGAAAGAAAGCAGCAAGATAAGACGGCCAATGTTCTGCTGTTGTGTTCTGGCGTGACTCAGTCAGTGACTTTGTTTTTAAGAGACTTTACTTGCAAACACGTTCATATTTGATGTGCTCTTCATGCTTTGCAGTTTTACTTGATTGTCAAGAAATATGATTGAATGAATCCCATAACTAAACAATAACTTGAGCTTCATGATTGTGGTGATGAAGGATCATTTAGGGGAAAGCAGATGTTAGGGCAGATTAAAGTCAAGAATTTCTTCCTTTTTTTCTTGTTTGTGTGGTTGGTTGCTTTGTTTTTATCCTTTACAAAGCAAATTCATGAAGTAGGAAATTGCTGTCTTTCTGTCTTTAGGAAACCCGGGGAAAACCTCGGTAGTTATGTTTGGCTTTGTTCCATTTGCATGTCAGACAAAAATGTTTGCTTTATGTAAACTGAACATTAACCTGCAGGTTACTTTAGATTTAACCAAACATGTGTGCATTGCACTGAATTCAAAAATATTAAATATGTAAACAAAACTGGGCTAACGTTCTTGTTTTTAAGCTAAAAGATATATATGTGTGATGTTTTAGATGTGATGTGTCATTGTTATTTTGAATAGGTTTGTGCTGTTTGGACACTTTTCAGCTGTTTTTTTGTGGCGGTGTCATAATACTTTACAAGCATCATTAGTTTCCTTCATGAGTGTTACAGCTGATCAAACTTATCCTGAGGACTCTTGTCTGATCTCTCTTTGCGGGAAACACACACTTCCTCATTACCACTGCCAGTTAAACCTGTGGGGGATTTCTCAGAAATGAAAGTAAATACGGGACGATGAATTAAAGTGAAAGTAACACCAGTGAGACACGGCCAACGGGTATATAAGAAGAACAAGAAGGATTACAAAATATCCTTTATTTCAAAAAGACATCAAAAATAAATTCTCTTTTACATTTGAACAAAACACAACAAGAAAAACGTGTTCTTCCGTGATTTATGGGACAGTTTTTGTTAATCTGACACATTGTTACAGTTTTTCCTCGATTGCTTAAACACACTTCTTGAAATGATGGCTCATTTTCTCAAAACTCTAAACAGAAATAACTTTCCTTAATATCGTATTTCCGGGACAAAATGAAGCTCCCCACTCACATCCATTCAAACTTGCTGAAAAAGAAGACTTTTCCTAAAATAAAATGACACGTAAGCTCTCAGAATCACTCACATTACAACACAGTAACAGAAGCTGGTGAGATCACACGGTTACTAAAAACTCTTATTGGGATTCAAGAGTAGTTTTACAGCTGCAGTTTCTACTACAATATAAAACATTAAAGAGTGCAGAAAGAGCAAGATCCAACAATGAGCTTTAGGAAGGAATAAAAAGTGACTGTCAAGTAATCTTAGATGAAAGTAGATGAAGTAGACAAGACAAGAAAAGTAAAAAAAACACATTGCATAAATATATAAATGAACATGGCATCATATGCACCTTTGGCCCAATTTCTTTACAGGATACGTTAGCAATTTCTTGGTCTTCTGATTTCTTTAGAGTTCTGCAAAAATGTAAAAAATGCTACAAATAAACGTGACAATCACGACTTTAAGGGTGTTCACATGCTACAGTTTACTGGAGACAGAGAAGTGACATTTCTCTTATATAAAGTGTGTACTGTAACTATACTGTATTTTTACAGTAAGCAGTTTGTAGCCCTGTAGATTCTATAACCTTTTTACAATTGTGAGAATTTGGATTTCGTCCTGCCTCTTTAAATACATCATCTGTGTCTAATAGAACATTTGTCTATCATACGTATTAATTTAGATTAGTATAAGCTTCCTTCACCCTAATATGGGCCTTACTTTCCTGTTGTTTAACCTCGTTGAGAGTCGTACTGACCTGAGTGACTATCGGTCTCCATCTCAAGGCTCCTAATGATGTGAACTGATGTGTTTTGATGCTTAATACGTACTTTTCTAATCATATCTGATCGTTCTCAGGAGGAATGAGACTAAACATCAAGTCTTGTGTTTTTCCACCCCGGTGGTTTTTTATGACACCTCCTTTTAATCTTATAAATATTAGTCCTTGTACAAATAAACATTGGACTCTGATTGAACTAGACTCTTGTGTCTGTGTCAAACTTTGTCTCCTGGCCAGTAAACTCTGTGTGTTCCGTCGACTAGAGTTTTCAACCGTAAAATTATATAAAGAAGGGGACATTGAGAATTTTACATTCCAACAACAATCTATCACAGTTACCTGTGCTCGTATCCATATCATCCTGAGGTTCTGATTGGCGTCACATCAGTTTACAATGTTTACTGGTTGATAAATGTTTTTTTTTTTGAGATTACATCTTGACACTTCAGTTCATTATATTAGTTTTCAATTTAAACCTTTGCAAAATAAGGAAGTTTTTGTGTGGGGTCTGTTCATGTTGGTGTATTGTTCTGAGAATGTGTTTAAATAGTGAATTGTGTGTTAGCAATCGAGAAATATATTATAATCTGCATTCAATGTTGTAAACATTCCAGACGGGCTGAATTCCTGTAACAGCAGTATAAAGGCAGTATGAAGCATTAGTTTCATTATCATCTTCTCATTTCTTATTCTGGGAATATAAAATAAACAAGATTGTGAAATGACTTTGACCTGAAGCCAGATCACTCTTGCCATCGTTTCACAATTTCAAGTAGAATGTATAATGTACAGTATGAAAAGATCTTGAAAGTGTCATGAAATGCATCTTTCAGTTCTTCATAAAGCCACGTTGGAGACGGTCTGATCTGGGCAAAAGGTTCAATATCATCCTAACTCTGTCCTGCAGGGCTGGATCATTCTGCACGTCTGACGCTCCTTTAGAAACATCCTGAGAGTCTCTGTTTCTCTCTCTGTATCCTATGACCCCAGGAGCGTCTCTCTGATATCAGACACATCTAATGCGCTTTCATTAGGAATATTTCATCTGACCGTCTAGTAAAATTCCCCATCCACAAACACCACCAGCCGGAGCAGGTTTTCCAGCAGGAGTATGTCTGGTGTTTTTTCTGGGCAGGATTGAGGTGACATTCAGAGTTTGGCATCTGAAATAAAAGAGTGGAGAAAGTTAAATGTGTGCATGTTGTGCATAGACAAATAAAGGTAACCAAACGAATAAATCTGCAAGGATGTGATTGAGGGGCGGGGCTAACTACTACAGGTATAGATCAATGAAAGACGAGGGGAATGTTCAGGTTATCTGTGTGTAAACTTTATTTTTGCTATTTTGTTTTTTTGACGTTATTAGTGCAGAAACGACACGCTTGAGCTTTAATACAAGAATGTCCGTTTACTTTCCTTTAAGTGTCAACTTTTTCATGGATGCTTTTAATTTGATGAAATAAAAATAGACAAATGATGTACAGAAAGAGTATAAAATGATTGTGGACAACACAATTCATATTGAGATATTAACATGCAAGTGGACTTGTCAATTCTGAGAAGAGTTTGAGACACATGCAGCGGTCAAAAGTGGTGGTCCGAATGCGTATTTATAAAATATTTCCTTTAAATTAACCAAAATATTCATGGTACAAAATGGACAAACTACAGCATATAAAGGCAGTGGAGGTGTTATACTTATTTACAAAATGCATAAAAAGCAGTGTTGGGTAAGTAACTCTAAGAAAGTAATTAATGACTAGTTACTCATTACATTTTCAATAGTGTAATCAGATTAATGACTCTCTCCTAAAAGTATTTATTACTTACTACTTTCTGTATCGTACATCAACCTTGATCAGTTCAGTGATTCAAGGATAGACATGAAACGGCTCTTTTAATTCATTCAAATAAATAATAAATAACTACACAAATGTGCGAAGGAAAGCATACATTTTAAAGTGAGACTTGATGTCAATTTCACTATATATCACAGTGTTTAGTTGAAGTACATCAGAAGTAACTGTAATTGAATTACAGACAAAATAAGAGTAATCCCTTAATTTGCTTTTTCAAGGTAAAAGTAATTCAATTACAGTAACTGATACTTATTAACTAGTTCCACCCAACAATGATAAAAAGACAGGAAGCTGACATGAAATAAAGCAAACACTGATAACGTCTGTATTGTGTGTGTGTTGTACCTGATGTGATGCGCGTGTGGCAGCATGTTATTGGAATTTGACAGCGGTCTGTTCTTCACATCTGACCGGTTGTGAATACTGCGGATTCAGAGCGTCTCTGTGAGTCTGAAGTTTTTCCACATGCTCTGCACAAATAAAAGACAAACACACACTCAAATGTCAACGAGAACACGTTTTCCATGACTCACATTCACCCATCAATCATCAGCTCAATGAGTCAATATCATATCAGACGCTCTGATGTGCTTTATATTCTGACAAAGTCGACAATAATGACAGCAGTACGGTTATCACAATACACTGTGTAATGTTAACACATTTTCAAACGGTTATGGTTGTCGAGGATGCTGCTACACACTACTACAAGCAAAGGTTTCACAACAAAAAGTGGCGTCACCAAGGTTAAGGGGAAAATAAAAATACTGCATATTCATCCTCATGTCCTGTCAAACCTGTAAGCTTTTCTTTCTTCTTCAGAACACAAAGGAAGATATTTGGAAGAATGTCAAGAATCAAACTGCACCGAACCTCATTGACTTCAATCGTATGGACACAAACCACCCAAGACATTTCTCCAAATATCTTCTTTCGTGTTCCACTGAAGAAAAATCATGTAGAGATTTACAACCGCATGTGGAGGAATAAATGATGACAGAATTTGTCGTCCCTTAAATATTTCATGTCAAGCAGTCATTTGTGGTAAACGCAACACTGCCAAACTGTACATCACAATAAAGCTCTGCCCCGGGAGAAATTCTCAATGACTGAAGAGCGGTAATTACTTCTATTATTAGAATATTTCCTGGTTCTATTAAGTTTCATAAGTTTATCATAAGATCTCAGCCAATGAATCATAACAGGATCACAAACACGGCCAGAATAACACTCAATGGCTTACCTTGCGGTTTAATGTCACCGATATGTGCTCTGTTCTCATTTACTGTCAACAAAGCTGGAAAAGAAGCACAGAACACCGGTCAAAAAAGGTCATTTGGGACTTCACAGCATAAGTCACGGATGTTTGAAATGAGTCAAGGATGACACTGAATTTTTGCATGTGAATGGTGTCTTTAAATGTTCAGTCTGGTCATAAAACAAAAGAAACCTCACTGTCTCGCATTCTTTTACGTTCTTATTAAAATGTTAACAGATATGGAATCAGTAGATGAGAAGTGAAGAAACTCACTGTCTGTAGGTGCAGGGGTTTGTGGGAACTGATGTGAACACTTCGATGCTTCATTTCTTCTCTCTTTCTGACCTGACGACAGATAAACACACATGCAGATGTGACTGTGGAATTCACACTCGGTCGCTCATTTAAAAAAAAGAGGAAATCAAAAATTTCTTGCATGGTAATTAATATTATCTGTTGACCCATGTTTATTTTCATGATTACAATTTACTGTCATGTTCCCTTTTTTACAGCCTGCCTAGAAGACAGCTCCAGCTGAACCCTGCCAAGCGCTACTGGTGTTTCCAGCACACCACACGGTGCGACCCCATCTCACCATCCAACTTTTAAATACCACAATCACTCCCTTCAAAACAGCTGCTCAATGATCACATGCAAGACAACGCGGTCATGCCGATACGCCTTATTCAACATTATTCAACACATCTCTTCTGCGAATACTTGACAAACAAATGAAAATAACACAAACTCTAACCCTCTCTCCTTCTCTTAACAGTTATTGGTCGAGCTTTTGTTGCAACTATTAACTTTGTATTTGCATCTATTGTACTATTGCTTAAGCGTCTGGTAAATGACTAAATATAAATGTACACTTTGCACTGTACAATCTGCTTGTCTGTGCAGGTCTTATGATGGCGTGTCATGAAAATAGTCAGCATTGAAACAGATGTCCTGTGATTTCAGCTTTGTTTACAGCTGCTCTGTTGCGGTTTGTGAACACACGTCTCTTACGAGCGACCTCTCGCCGAGGCGTGACGCAGCACATGACT
The DNA here is from genome assembly GCA_008369825.1 of Triplophysa tibetana. Taxonomy (NCBI): domain Eukaryota; kingdom Metazoa; phylum Chordata; class Actinopteri; order Cypriniformes; family Nemacheilidae; genus Triplophysa; species Triplophysa tibetana. The sequence continues at coordinate 1,215,103 of CM017898.1, forward strand.
GATGCTATTCACGTGAGTCAGCAGATACTCTACTGTTTACACTCGTACAAGAACAATCGCACTTGAGCTCTCTTTAACATCTCAGTCTTAGACCTGAATGAGATTAAACGGAGATTAAACAGGCGCGTCTCAGGTATTTCTCCTGAGAAAAAGATAAATGTCATAAATGTGTCTGTCATTAGGTTCATAAGAGATGTCAACAACGGGTCACACTGAGCTCAGATTTGTGCAATCAAAAGTATTGCAGATCTTGAAATGAACTCAAATATTCCCTCTAAAATTGACTGGAATGCACATTATTTCACCTCTACAATCTACATTCATACATTTACTCGTTTGTTTTCATTTCTATTAATCGAAGGTTCTTTCAACTCAAAGATCATGTTCATCTTATACAGTCTGTTTTTAACCCTCATAAAGAACATTTTAGGCAACAGATTGGTTCTGTGAATGTTAAGGGAGCACAGAGACATGATTTCGACACATTGTCTGGTGTTTGTGTCCTTTACAGAATCAGGGCATCAATCTGTCTGATAACACGTGTACGGCAACTGTTGCTATGATGTCAGTCCTTGATGTGTAATCATGGGGTATGTGAGTGAATAAGAGGTTATTCAGCTTCAGTCTGTGTGCGTTATGTGTTTTTTAAAGGTAACTGAAACCTTCCAGTGAAATGTCATGGTGTAAACATTTTTGAAGCTGGCGCGTGAGATGAAAATCCGAGAGAATGACTCACTGTCATCTGACTTTAACCTGCAGGAAACACACAGCCGACTCATAAATCTACTCCTGTAAATCTCACCGTTTCTGATAGAGGCATACGCCAGAAACAGTGATCTAATCTCCGTAAATGTAAACAAGCAAGGAATTCCCTATTTGTGTTCCAGGGCTTTTAAACTCTACTCAAAGTCGTGACATAAAACATGGTAATACCGCGGTATATTTAAAACAGCAAAAGTAGCCCAGTTAACAGCTGATGGAATCATGGGAAATGACGTACTGTGTTTTCTTCTATGGTGGAAGATGGAGATGAAGACAATGACCAGTAACACAACCACCACAGCGCTGATCCAAACATACTGATGAGAAGAACCGGACGGAATTTCATCTGGAAACAGAGATCTACCATTACACTTCATTCCTCAGAACGGGAAAATGAACATTACATTATCACCTGCCACCAAAACTCAAATCAAAGGAAATTTGAAGGGCGTCATATTGTATGAAAGTAATTCTCCTATTGAAATGTAGGATAGTTACTGAACTCATTGAAGATGAACGCTGTCAGCTTTTAAATAAATAATTGCCATTTTAGATCCAGAATCTGTTTTAGATATGTTTTATAAATCTAGAGGGATATTCAGATTTGATTGGATTAAATATTTACATCTTACACAAATCACAACGTCAAGACTTCATTTGAGCAATGCAGAAGAAAAAAAGATTTTATTAAACAGGAAATAATTTCATTTAAGAAATAAACACTTGAAAAACAACCGTAAAGACATTATAGTCGCTCTACTTTATTTAATCACACTGTCTGATCTGAAGTCTGCTGGAAAAACACAGCAAAACTTTCACGCCTCTTTATTCATCAGAAGTATCTGTTTTGTCTTTATCTCTGTCGTGTTTTACGCCCTCTCGCGCTGTCAAGGAAAATTCTCCCCACTCACAAAACGTCAGCGATGGAAAAAAAGAGCGAGTGGGCTGATAGACGGAGTGTCTGTGGATGTCAAGTCCTACACGTTTCACTATCAAAGTGTTTGATGAATTTCTCAAAGATAAATGTCAAACTCACGGGGAATAATGAAAGTGGCCGCCTGTCTGACTCGACCCTCCGTCAGAAAGGAGCAGGTGTAGTTTCTCCAGAGGTCTCGTCTCACCGCTAGTCGAGTGGTGACGTTAAAGAGATCTTCATTCGTGGACTGTGTGCTGTTTCTGGATTTCCCTGTGAGGTTTTTATTCTGTCCGTCGCTCCAGAGAATCTGCGGCAGCGGGTATCCCTCGAACTCACACGACAGGTCCACTTCGTCTTTTGATTCGGTTTTCTGCACATTTTTCTTGACTGGATTGTGAATTGCTGGATGCAGAGAAACAGACGACAGTGATGAGCGTGTGATGGATAACCAAAGCACGCAACACATGATTTGAGACTCACCCGTAACACTGAGCTTGATGTCTTTGTAGTCTCCATCGTAGCCTCCATCATCTTTCACTTTGACGATGCACTGGTATATTCCCGAATCTTTGATCCTGAGCTTTTTTAATTGTAATACGGCTCGATTCTGATTCAGTTGCTCCTGGATGAGATGAGCTCGCTCTCTGAACTGCGGGTCGGTGAAGTTCTGCATTTTTCTACCTCTCATGTATCTGTAGACCTCCTCTTCGGGCTTCGGATCGATTCTGCGCCATATGACGTGGAGGTCAGAAAGGCTTTTGACCTGTGAGAACGTGCACACGAGTTGGATGTCCTCGTGGAGCCGTGCCTCATATGCACTCTGCTCCATATCAACTGTGAACAGGGCTGAAGGGAGAAAGAGTCAAATATAAGTCAAACAACTCTCTTTGATAAGCATTTTATACTGCTGAACATAACAAGTAACTTAAAGAGACAGTTCACCAAAGAAATTCATAATTTCCTTCCCCCAACTTTGTGCAATTTCCTTAGTTCTGATGAACACAAAGGAAGATATTTTGAAGAATGCCAGTAACAAAACAGATTACATCCATCATTGACTCCCATTGTATTTATTTTCGCTACTATGGGGGATGATGTCTGTTTGGTTACTGACATTCTTCCAAATATCTACCTTCGTGTTCAGCAAAACAAAGAAATTTTACCAGGGTTTAGAACAACTCGGGGGTGAATAAATGGTGTTTTTGTGTGAACTGTCCCTTTAATGCTGGTAAATTTGCAAAGGTGGAAGTTTAATTTGTTTTAACACCCAGATGAAAATGCGATTTCTTTCATAGCTCAGGGCATCTAAAAGAAGACATTTACACTATCTCTTATATGTTTCTCCTACAGGAGACATAAAAATGCAAATGAGCGCAGGATGAAAAGATCTGAATGGTTTCACAATAAGATCTCATCCAAGAGAAAACAGAGAGATGAATCTGAGACGGACCTGAGACAGCTGGCCAGAGCAGAGCCTGAAACACCAACACCAACATCATCTCCTCCTGTGGGCAAAAAAACAAATCGTTCAGAAACCGCAGAAGACCCTAAAGCTCAGCATGAGAAGGTGATGAAGACGTGTCGTGTGATTCTGTGAATCTGCTGATTCATGTGCTGAAGTAAATCAGCATTTCACAGAAAAACAACAATTTGCTTCCTCAAATGCAAATGAAGAACAATCACAAGCTGCATTTATAAGAGTTACAAAGCATATTTGTGTTCCTCTTCAATATGTGTGTGATTCTATGGGAAGACAATCTATTAACATCTGTTAATTTGCACCTTCATCTCATGCCGAGACACAAATAGGGCGATAGTTCTCAAAAATTGAAATGGAAATAAAGAGACTTTCATCCTAAAATACCTCCAGCTGGTATTGTAGACAAACATACATTGAAAATGAAAACACTAAAATCCATTTCAACATTCTCTGGTTCTTTTAAACCAACGTTTGAGTTTGTCCATATTTTACCCGGTTTAAAAACGACCCATCAGAAACTCCTTAAACACTGTTGAAGCGGATCCAAAAATACACTTAGAGACGACCAAATAAGCTCAGAGACTTTTTATCACATTGCGTCACAACATGATTCCCGTTTGTGCTTTGTCATTGTTTTTATGACCTTACTGGTATTCAAAAAACACGGATCATTGAAAGACATAAAGAATGAGCAGCTGAATGTGTTTCATTCAAACTTTTGACAATACTGTCTAGCATCACCTAATAAAACACACGGGTCGACTCTAGTCTACGCTTCTGTGTGTGTAAAGAAGTGTTTCCCCCACAACACGTGCAGATGACACACAGATCTTATCATCATGACTAGTCATATTAATAATAATGATAAGAATCACTGTGGCACATGGAGGAAGCTTCTGGTTTTCCCTTCAGGTTACTGCAGGTTATGTCACCGCAAGAAATTGTGAAATATTGTGTTTCAAAAACACCCCCATGTAACACCCAAACGTTAACATGAACACAATCTATTTCCAGATGTAACACCCCCCCCCAGACACAAACACACACAGAGAGCTGACATGAATGATCTCACAATGATGAAAAAGTAATGGTTTTGAGTTTCAGAATGAATTCCAGTCGATGTTGGGTATCTCGGGGTTCAGTGACTCACTTTACGAACAGCTCGATGAAACAGCGTTTTGGATAGAGACACTTATACCCATATACCACACCATTACTTTATATACAGTAAAGAAAAGCCAAAGAGGGAAGACTCGGGTTAGCTGTCACACTTTTAGAGAGAAAGCTTCTCTGGTTTATTTCTAAAAGTTTTTTCTTTATACTGTAGGTACGTAATTTATGTTTATACCCCCCAAACACACGCACACACATGTATTTATTATATATTTATTATATATGTGTTTATTATCTCCGTGGGGTCAGTCCACAGGTGTACAATACTGTACAAAGTGTATATTTAAAACCCTAACCCAACCCCTAAACCTGAAGATCGTAGAAAACTTGAGCATTTTTAGATTTTCAAAAATTACCCTTTAATACAATTTATAAGCTTTTGAGCCCATGAGGACCTCAATTTTGGTCCCCACAGTGACATGGGTCCCCATAAGTTGGTGTGCATTCAGGTTTAGGTCCCCACTAACATATAAAAACCAAGTCCACACACACAAGCACACACAAGCACACACACACGTACACGCACGTACAAGCACGCGCTGCAGTAAATAATTCTTGCTTGCTTCAGTTTGCACTTACTTACAGGAATAGTTTAAGATTTCAGATAAGTGAACTTTGAATATGTCAATATTCCATAAAACTGTAAAACAGTACTTTATATCTCATGACTGCTGCTATCATAAAGTTCAAACACTTTAGCATTTACATGGTACTCAAACACGATTTAAAGTATCTCATAGCACATATTTAAACAATTTATTGTATGATAATTCAGACCATAATCAAACTGGTGAATGTAAAAGCTTGTTTACAGCCTCTATAATGTGTTAAATGAATTCATGCGATCCCAATCTTACAATAATAATCAAGCATTTTATTGTGTTACGGTTGAAAGAAGAATGCAATATTGTCATTAATGTGTGTAAACAGTGACATCGCTACACAAACAGAAAATACCACAACAAGTTGAAACATTGTTTCTGTACAGCACGACACTAGCAAATTGCAATGTCATTTGTTTGACTCAAAAGGGAATCGCACAATTATAAAATAATATACTGGTTATTGTATTAAATTCACTGCATCTGATAAATGTTAACACTGCAGAAATGAAGCTGGCATGAAAACCACACAGAAAGAAATAAACCACATATAAAGCGTTAAACAGCATTACAAACAACACAATATTCTAGAGTGTCACATAAGACTAAAACTCAAGAGAGTAAACATGTTAATCTCATGTAAAACTGAAGATTATTGCAGTGTTAGTACAGAATATAACTATGAAGTTCGTTACTTACTGATGTGAATGAGTTGTGTGCCTCTTGTGGGGATGAACAGCAGTGTGTGAACTACGAGCCTGATCTTCAGTGTTAAATCCGACATCTTGGTTTTAATGTTGCTATTGGTGTTTCGGCTGTGACGTAAGAGCCACGTGTTGCGCGGCTGTTTTGAAGCTCGTCTCGTTTCAACTTGAAAAGTCCGTCCGGTGGTTTTGTTACACAACGTTCAAGAACTCCGTCGTCGATCCGGATTTACGAGTTTCCTCACTGGACCGGAACTCGTCAGGGACCCGGTAAAAGATGTCTGGGAAAAACAATTGCATCTCAGTGTCTTCAAAATTCATTTTAGCATGAAAAAACGGGGAATTCATAAATGATAAGGAAACGCGTTGATTGACGCTCGGCACGACCCAAATATCGAAGAGTTAGTCTAACATTTCTGTTTTGTTGATAACATGGTGGATCTAAACATATTCGGTTTTAAAGTCTAGTATATTTTCCCAAAAGATAATCAGCAGTTTTGGATTGTTTCTATTTCTCCTTCATACTTCCTTATTTGTCTCCTTTGGGTGTTTGACTAAACGAGTTTCATTTCGACCAAAAGACGGATTAAGAGGAAAACAGTGTCACTTTTCCTGCTCAATACATGAATAGAAAGCGATGATCCTGTTCAGATGTAAAAGGTCTTAGTAAAATTGTAATAAGTGGGTTAAACTTTCTTAAAGTGACAGTACACCTAAATATGAATATGTCATCTGTCATCTCTGTCAGAACTATTAAAGCGACCACAGTAACAAAATAACAAAAGACATTCATAAATATTGACATTTCATTCTTTAGTGAGCTTTTCTTTTCAAACTAAATAAAGTTGAAGTATATTATGTATAAAGAGATATTTAATCATTATCTCTGTCATATTTAAATGCTGCATGGCTTGCATTTACATTTAGTCATTTGGCAGACGCTTTTATCCAAATCGACTTACAGAGCACTTATTACAGGGACAATCCCCCTGGAGCAACATGGAGTAAAGTGTCTTGCTCAAGGACACACTGGTGGTGGCTGCTGGGATCGAACCAGCAACCTTTTGATTACCACATGCACATATTGTAAAACTAATATCTTCATTCCTATGACGGTAAATAACATAAAGGGAATTTTGTTTGCATGGCATGTGGGGAAAACATAAGCATCTCATTTCAATAATCCTGTATGGTGCACGTGTCATTATTGGATGGAATATTTTGAATGTGATCATCATCAGATCGACAAGATTCCATTATTAGATTATAAACGCTCTTACTCGGGTTTCCCATTTTAGTTCAGGACGAACTCGTTCAGGTGTGCAGGAATTTCCACCTGGCACCTGTGATGTGTTATCATTTGTGTTTCTATATGTTCTGTTGGTATATATTTATGTTTCTGGAGTTTTTCTCCTCCCAGGAAGACAATCAGCGGGGAACATTCTCACTGGGGTTTTTATGCTGGTTGGAAGCGTCACGAAAGAAGATTTGTCAGATTGGACTTTTGGATTTCAATTATATTCACACTTGTCATCCCTGTGAGAACCAGCCCCTCTGTCTCTTCTGATGTGATGTGACTCATTGAAGTGTGTCATTTCCAAATAAATTATGTGTTGCAATCTTTGATTTCAAAGACATCAAGTCAAGCCAAACAGTTTGGGCAAATGAACCGTCAGCATCCGGTCTTTTTATAACCTGAATGATTACGGTCAGTGATGGTTTAGTTTGTTTTAAGAGTGACTCTGTCATTTGATTCTGTTAAATGTCAGCTACCATGAAAACTAAGCAGTTTTATTTTCTGTATTTGTGACATGGTGTTTGAGTCATTCAATCATCAGTATTGTAGAAAAAAGACAAAGGTGACTCATAAGAAAGATTATTCTGTCCACTAGATGGGGTGCTTGCCATGCATGTTGTAAGGGCTCATGGTTGGACTCAGAAGCTCCTGTTGGAAGAACACATCTTTACATCTCTTCTCCACGCCACTTGGACACTTCTTCTCTCTCATTTTTCACCACCTTAAACTGTCCACTTCAAAGTTTTCTTCGAATCTTAAACAGACACATTTAAGCTAGACTAGTTGCTCTGTGGGCTTTTTGCTCAGCACGAACTGCTGCAAGTATAACAAGAAGTGGTCAGGGGAAAATATCAGGCGACTTCCCAATTTCAAAAGCAGAAAATAAATAGATCTCGGGGCAAATGACAAATGGGTATGGTGCTGTGTTAGAGTTTGTATAAAACACACACACTTCATAGTAACAGTTTTTAAGAGTAGTTTAATATCTTGCAGCTCAATGCAGTGGATGTTGCTAAGTTGGGTCATTTAAAGTTGTATACTGTGTTGATAAAAAAATAGTTGTTGGCATTACACTTGTTTCTAAAATGTCATGCATACAACATTTTAAGTGTTAAAATACTTTTATGGGTCCTGTACATTATAGGTAAGAAATTGACATCAACCCTTGTGTTCAAAAGTGAACATCATGGTCCTTATATAGTTCTTCAGGTCATGTGTCAATCAGAGTCTCTCTAAACAGAGTCAACGGGGCAAAGTTCTGCATCACTACAGACTAAAGGATTTCAGCGTTTGATCTTTACATCTATAAAGCCTTTGGATAGAAAACACTGCATCGCATCTGGTTGAGTCCAGGAGAACACCACATGATGTATTTGTCCTGTACGAGTGCACACAAGAAAACATGTTAGGATGTTTATAGCGTGATGTGCATATAGTGTTTAACTAAAGTAAGCACTTCAAATTCAAATGATGAAGACACAGTCTGATGAGGATGAACCGCTCGTGTCCTCCTCATTCCTCTTTTGTATATTTATATAGCATTTTTATTTTTGTGTAATCTATAATATGGGAGACATCTGACATTTCTCAAACTCACCTCAGGGCTCACAGCTCATTCATCTAGAGGTACATTTTCAAACTATACATCAAAAACAGATTTGGCATTTAGCTTTCTGGGAAAGGTTTGCTAGTTTTACAATATTGCTTTTAATAATACATCACAGATTCTTACAACTGGGCCGCTTATATGGAAAACTTTTCCGTCTCACAGGTTCACATCGTTCAGTCACATCTGATCCTGTGACGTGCATCTCCATCACTGCTCTCGGCTCCTTCATGAGGTCTGACTTTATCTTTAGAAATCACAGAACATGTTGAAACTTGATTATAGTGTTTACATAGACCAGAATAAAAAAATAACATGTAGTGATAACACAGGTAGAGGAGCTGCTGCTTTGAAGTTTTGTTCAGTTTCTAAAACACCAGACTAAGAGTTTCTCCAAGACAAATCTCACTCTCTGGTCTCCAGTTCTCTCTCTCTCATACACAATTCTGTTTCTTTGGCTTGTAGATTTGTATGTTATGTTATGCTACCTAATGGATTATTTTCCAGACCTTTATTTGTTGCTTTCAGATGCTCGCTTTCACTTTGAAGTTTCTTATTGTAGACCTTTACTTGATGCGACTTTTAAAGCATCCAGTTGGTCATCTTTGAGCTTATTCTGTCTATTTAAATCTGTGACTTTTTCATTCTTATGATCTTTTGTTGTCTTTATCTTTTCTGTATTAAGGGAATGTTTCATTGCTGTATACTTTTCATCAGATTCTCTCTGAAAATAGTTTTTTGCTTTTTCCAGCGACTTAAAATGTTGTGCAAAATGTTTGTTCTTTTCTTCTGTCTGTGACATTTCGTCAATGGTGAAAAATACATTGAAAACACTGTCCTCTGTGATAGATTTGCTCTCAGTGTGTCTCCTTGAATACATCTTGGTACAAGCGTCCTTAATAAAGGCATCATCACCTCCAAGCACCACAAATCTAAGCTGTTCATCTCTGGATGGTCTTGCTTCATGTGAGAATAATCCATCTGTTGAAAACAGCATCAACCAGGTTAGACAATAAATACAGAAGAAAACATTCACTGAGGGTTTCAATGACAAATAATCTCATAATGCTCAGAACGCTTTAAATGTTTAAGTTGGGCGTTATTTTATAATGTAATGTGCGATTTTGTTTAGTGGTTTAATGGGTCGATATAAGCAGACAAAAGGGACAGGAGTTTAACAAGACAACTAAAAATATTTACTCACGTTCATTTGTGTCCTCATCTTTTGCAAAAGTTTGCTGTAGTTTTGAAGCAGGTTTGCCAGTAACTTACTGTAGATTTAATTTACACTGTGGTTTTAAACATAAATTTACCTGGAACTTATATTTTCATTCATAAAACAAGCCTAAAATATCTTAGGTCACTCTTCTTGTCATGTAAATCTATTGTAATTTAAAAAGTTTTTCAAATTTTTACATGACAGAAATGTTTTACGAAGAATGTATTTTTTGCATTGTTGCTGTGCTAATGCCATTCATGAGACCAGTGGTCTAGCTCAATTTGATTCTCAAAAGTCAAAGTGTTTTAATTTTGCTTTAAGTAAAGTTTAACTCAAATTGAAAACAGCACAGCAAGTTATATAGTGTACACATAAGTATATATAACAGTTAATGGATTATTGTTGTTTTTACCAAACACATGTGTTCCTGTGTATGTGGACTGCAGAAACACCCAAAACTGGAAATAAACCTTTTTCATCCAGTTTAAGCAATAATCTGTATCATAGTTCATACAGGTTCTGTTCTCTGTTCAACAAACATACACAACCAGTACAAAAGTTTAAATACATTTGTGTGAAAGTAAAGACATATTATGAAAATATTTTTAAGGTTTTAATACATTTTTTTAATTGGAACTATTTCAATTTTTTTTAAATCATCTAAAAATTCTGCTTGACAAAATGACATGAGAACAGAATATGGCTGCACATTCTCAAATACACATACAATACAAAATACAATTCTTGTTTATGAGCTCACTAGATTATTTTATTGCGTGGAAATTGTGAATGCTTGAATTTAAAAATGTCTCTTAAAAAGAGAGAGAGTGTCAAATGTGATGTAAATTTGGTAATAATGCGCCATCTAGTGGTTTTCAGAATAAAGTAAAATATATCAGAGACATTTGGCCGGTGACGTCACAGACACTTTGACTGAATGAATTTGACAGGGCAGATCAAACACAACCAGTCCATGTTTCACAAGCTCACGATAACAATACATTCATCTTTCAAACAATACAACTAAGCATGATAATTCTTAAGAAATATGACTTGTGTGGCTAAAAAGTGAATCTGAAATTGTTTTCTTTGCAGTATTTGAGATCTGAAAACACTGAGCATCTTTCCTGTTATTTTCACCTGTTCTGCAGTTTTCATTTTCTGCAAAGAAATGAAATAGATTCAATACATTTCTTAGAAATTTGGTACAAATATTGTTAGTAGTTCACAGAATGAAACCTAAACATGTAACTATGAATAGTATTTTAAAATCAGAAAAACTGTCTCTGAAATGGTCTCTTAATGTTTTCCACGGCTGTATATCGTGACATCAATGATAATGATAATTAAGATTCTGGACTGGAGAGAGTTTCTGCTGTCTTGACTGTTAAATTACATTTACAGTCTTCAACAATATGAATGTATTTAATTGTGAATATACTATTTATCAAAAGCTAATATAATAATAAGAATAAGAAGAGTGTTATCCTTGTTATCAATATTATGGTTGTGTTTGTTGAACGCAGTTTTTTATTGTATGTGCATAAAGTCTCAAAACCTAATTATGAAATAATGAGCATCAAAGTTTTATTTCAATAATTAATTTTGCTATCTTTGACATGGTTCTACTCAGTCAATATTAAGGATATCAAGGATATATTTGAACAGAATGTTCTTTCAATTATTTACAGATTTTATGTAGAAAACTGAAAAATGACTTTAGCTGGGTTTCCACAGAAACGGCCACATATTTTCTTTTAAATAATAAGAAACAGAAAATCTAAATAGATGAAACAGAGATACATGAAATCAAAAGGGACTGTGACTGGATGCATTTGTCCATTAAAATTGTTTCTTCAGCCAAAGCTTCGTCTTCAGAGACACCAGACACTGTAGAAAACAGATACAAAAACAGTTTTAGGTGCATATATTATGATTTTTCATGTCATATATAATACTTTATTATTGTATCACTTGCAAAACTGGTAAAAGTCTTGATATTGGTTCAGCCAATGAGTTTGCAAAATTACAACAGAGCTGTAAAAATGTACATTTATGAAATGTTGGAAGAGAAAAATATCTCAGTTGAACTAATAATCTTGGTTGGACTTAGTTGAGACCACGTGTCATATAATAACTGTCACGTATCTGTTTCCTTGGTTTTTGTGGGCTTTTAGTTTGTATTCTCTAGTTCCTATGTCATGTTGTAGTTCTTTGTAGTTCTTTTCTTCATTGGCCCCCTGTTGATTGTCTCCCAGGTGTGTCTGGTTAGCCCAACAGTTTGTGTATACACCCCTGTGTTTCTCTTGTTAGTTGTCCAGTTTTGTTGTATTGTAATGTGTTTGTTGTGCCGTGTTCATTGCCTAGGTTTTCCTCAATGTTACTTTTATATTAAAGCTGGTCTATACACAAACTATGGAGTGTTAAATAGACACACCTGGGAGCCAATCAACAGGGGACCAATGAACAAAAGAACTACAAAGAACTTCAACAAGACACAGCAAACAGGAACTAAGGAATACAAACTAAAAGACCCCAACAAGCAGGGGAAACAGAGACAGATATGTGACAATAATGGTGGTAAAAACATTTTGCTATTTTGCAAGAAATCAACAATGTCATTGTTTCCCGGACAAGGATTAGTTTAAATCAGAACTAGACCTTAGTTAAATTAGGATATTTAAGTTAAAGATTTTACAAACAACTGTTTCATATATTTTCAGTTATGTCAGTGCACGTTGTTTAAGATCAAGACACATCTAACATTTAAGTTAGTCTACTAGGCTTAAACCCTATCCGGGAAACCGCCCCTGAAAGTCTGCTAAATTGAAACAACTAATTTGTACTTTAATTATGGAGAAGAAGTGATTTTCCAACTAAAGATATGCTGAAGTGGAACTGTTGCAAGTATACATTAGGTAGAATTAAATCTTACTTTGAAACGTCTTTCACAGACGTTTGATTCCCTGACTTGTGAATCATTCTCTCTGCTCTCCAGCTCTTTTTCATTTTCTTCAGGCACTAAAGATAAAAAACGAAGCATTCTTCCATTTCTCCAGATCTAACCATGTTACTTGTACACTTAATGAGCACCCTGTGAGATTCAAGATGATGAAAGTACTTACAGCCAGAGTTCACGAGGACATGTTCTGATCTACTGGTGTCATGTTGTCTCTTCACTCTTTCTATTTCTTCTAGAACTCCTTTCTTTAGATTCCCAATTGTGTCTTTATGAGTTCTCTCCATCGGCTGAAAAGTGGGAGATTCTTTGTCTTCTGACTTGCTCAGTTTCTGCTCAAGCTCGCTATTCTTTGCCTTGAGCTGCTCCACCTGTCTTTGGAGGTCCTCGATATGAATCTCACGGTGAATACTGTCATCTGTCATGGATGAGTACATTCCTCTCAAGAATGTTCCGGTTTCTTTAGAAGACTCCAACTTTTTCTTCAGCTCTTTAACAGTGGAAGTGGACGAAAACACGTTTATCAAGATAATATCCACTTCTTTACAAGCCTCTAATTCTTCAATCTGCAGACCCTCATCAACACCTGAAGCCTCTGGTTCCCCCTCTTGCTGTATGTCTTTAGTTTTCAAATACATCAGAGTTTCCAGCATCAAACATTTGAAGGTGTCAATATTTTTTTTTAGTTTACTCTCAGCAAGACTTGACTTTTCTGTCAAAGCAAATAATTCGTTTTCATGCTGCTGTTGTATGTCTGCAATTTACTTTTTTAGTTTTCGCTCTGTCTCCTTGCGTTCAGAAAATTGTTCCCTTTCCCATGATAAAAACGCTTTCATGATTTTTTCATATGATGAGTGAATAAAGAATTTACATGTGTAATGATGTGTCATTCTTGACGTTTCTACAAGGAGACCTTGAACACTTTGATCATTGTTCTCCAAGGTATAAACATAGCTCACATACTTCTTCAGACGATACGTTTGATTTTGGGCATCCTGGCCAACAAACAGAATCATAGCATAGTCAAAAGCCTCTTTACCAAACGCTTTTAGAGCTTTTAAAAGATATTCTTCATTCCCACTCTTGCTGTTGATCACTAAAAGGAAGGCATGTGGCCCGGGAAAGACCAGCGACACACAATCTAACATCTGTTCTTTGATCATTTTATCTCTTGAGGGGCACAACATTGATGCAAAGTGACTCTTCCAGCTACATGGGGTCTTCACTACAGAGATTTTTTTCCCATTGAAACAATCCTTTCTGTGCTCAAATAGTCCAGAATCACTTCTGTTCCCTCTTCCCAGCAGGATGATGTCACATGCCTCATCCTTTACATCTTCATCACCTCCCAGTAATATAAACCTAATCTCTTCAGTGAAGCCTGTGGATTCTGCTCCACTTCTATATGTTTCATCTGCTTGAAGAAGGAAAGGGTTTCTTGTAGTACAACTGATCAAATCTAAGAATCCCCAAATCTGACAAGCTTTTCATTTATAAAACACAAAGTAGAACCCCATTGATGTCTTGCAGTTATGCACTCTTTTTTACAGTGAAAAGGTACTGACTCATAGCTAAAGGACTGTTTGGTCAAAATTAAATAATCGAATTGGAAGATATCGTGGTTTGACATCTCTCGGCGAGATTTATTTCCCACAAAATACGAACAGGTAAACACAAAGCAAGCATGATAAGTCTCTCATTATTAAATGTAAGTTTTATTGTGGTTGACACAGCAAACTACTTTGTGCAGATCAATATAGATACAGTACAGATGTTTGCCATGTCTGGTTCTAGAAATGGTTGGGCAAATACACAATTGCTCACTGTTATCAAGAAGTGGGCCTATTCAGGAGAAACAAAAACCAGGATGGTGCATTGTGTTAAGCTTGTGTTTATGCACATGTCCATATAACATTTTTGTCATTTAAAAATTTTCAGTTTAAAATATGCTTACACTTTAAATCATTATCTTCATTTTGCTCTATTAAATATGCATGACAAGTATTTAACAATGTTAACTTTGCATCCATACAAACTACAGGACAAAACCCACTGGTTTTCAAAAGTACAAAGTAATATCCAAATGAAACAATACTTAAACAACTGAACTGATGCTGTTGTTACAGAATTTAAAACAACCCCACTGAAAGTTTTAAAAGTGAAAGCATGTTAGAAAGAGGAAGTTACCTCTTCTCTGTGAACTCCACGCCATTATGTTTTTTAAGCTGTTTTAAAATCAGTTTAACATGTTAAACACCTGAACATTATAATATGGCCCCATCAAAAGGTTCAGGTCTTGTCCATCTGTAATTTAGACACAATAGCTGTTGTCATCATTGAAAAATCAAATCAAGCAAGCAGGGTTCACATTTGTTCGTCTATCAGAGCAGGATGTGGTCTATAGCTTGCATGTATCATGTGACAACTGAACAGTTTTGATAGGTACAACTTAAATCAGATGATGTGCTGGGGGGCTATGAAAGAGAAAAAATGTGTACACAAGACAGATAAAAACAGACTCGGCTATGAATCGCCAAATTATTGGCAAGATGACCCATAATAATGATATTCACCAGTTGTCTCCTGAGATGTTTTGCCTATTCTGTAGTTCAGTATCCACTCCAGTTTATGTCATCAGTGGAAAGTATACAGATGCTGCAAATCAGTTAAGTGTCTACAATATTTGTGCCCCCTTATTTTACACCCAGGACAGGACAGTAATCCATCAGTGATGAATTGGTTTTCAACCGTTTAAAAAGCTTTAATTTAAAGCACAGTATTGTGATAAACACAACTGTTGTTCTATTTCACAGAAATAAGAAAGAAAGAGAAGCAGACTAAACATTCTTGACATTCGAACATGACGACCGTACTGTATAGAGCCATTAATAACTATGCATAAATACATACTTCAAGAAATAGAAAGAAAATGTTGAACATCTGCCTAATTTAGTCTATAAGGTCATATGTTTTCTCTGGTTGTCTGGATCTGTTAAATCATCAGTATCTCTTCCCTTTAGTGAGTCTGTTTGCCTCTGAATGTGAGTCAGTGAGTCTGTATTCCAGCAGTATTCAGGATTCAGAAGAATCCTCCGAGTAAGACCTGCATCTGAGTTTGGCCTGCATAAGTGTGCACAAGCAAATATGAACATTTACCTAAAAAAATTCAGGATATGCATGAACTGTAGTGTTTAATACAGTAAAAATCTCAATTAACAATTTAGCGGCAAAGTGCTTTAAGTGACATTTGATGGATATCAAAACACTCCCTTTTATTCAAATTACAATTTTTTTTTTGGATGAACTACTATAGGATACCCACAGATACCTGGCCTTACCTCATGGATCACAGCTCATTCAGAGTATGTAGAGGACCACATTGAGACACTAGTGATAAAGAACAGACAGATTAACTCTTTTAGCTTTCACAGGGAAATTCACAAAATACAGTAACAGTAAATTATATTTGAAATATTATCTTTTAATAACTATAACAGATCTCTTACTATAGGGTGGCTCTGGCAGACTTTTTCGTCTCACAGGTTTTATTTCATCAGTCACATTTGATCTTGTGACTGGTGAATCTCCATCAGTGCTCTCTGCTCCAGTCTCTTTATCTAGAGGTCTGGCATTGTCTTTATACCACAGAACATGTTTCATTTTAGCAAATACAGACCACTGGGCTTTTTTTTCTAGATAAGAAGTGGTGAAAAAACTCACCAGCGGGAGGAGGGAATGCTGATCCACCGGACCAGGTGTTTCCCTGAGCCAAATCTCTTTCTCTGGTCAGTTTGGACTCCACTTCTCTCTCTCTCAACGCCACTTCACCCTCTCTGGTCTCTAGTTCTCTCTTTTTAGACTCAACATTTCTCTCTCTGATACCCAGATCTCGCAGCCTATTACACAACTCTGTTTCTTTGACTTGTAGATCTGTATTTGTCTTTCCCAGGACCTTTTCTGTGTCTTTTATATGTTTTATTTCGCTTTGAAGTTTCATATTGTCCACCTTTAACTGATCCTCTCTGCCTCTGGAATCATCCTCCAGATCTCTTCTTAACTGATTCTCTATGACCTGGGCATCCTCCAGACCTCTTCTTAACTGATTCTCTATGACCTGGGCATCCTCCAGACCTCTTCTTAACTGATTCTCTCTGACCTGGGCATCCTCCAGACCTCTTCTTAACTGTGTTCGTAGCTCATCATTTTGTCTTTTTAATTCTGCAATTTCATTTCTGCCATCTTTCACAGTCATTTTGATTCTAGACAATTCTCCTTTAAGAGAATGTTCCATTGCTTCATACTTTTCATTCAATTCTGTCTGGAAATAGTTTTTAGCCTTTTCCAATAAATGAACATGTTTTGTGAAATATCTAGTTCTGTATCTGTTTGACATATTTTCAATGTTTTCTAAAAGATTTGGAACGCTATTCTCAGTGTTCTTTAAAATGTGATACCTCTGCCTGGACATTTTGACACAGCGGTTGTTTGAAATGACCCTGTTCGAATGACGCACAAATACCACCATACTGTAATCTAAAACTTCCTTCCCAAAGATTTCACTCAAAGCTTGTAAAAGCAAATGCTCTTTGGAAGAATTACTTGCATCTCTGAGCACAAGCAGAAAGGCATGAGGTCCGGGAAAAATAAGGGACTCACAAAACTCCATGTCACTTCTCAAAGATCGGAGTCCTCTGCTGAAAAACAGATATGATTTCAAGTGTTCCAGCCAATAGGATGGAGTTTTCAATAGAGAGACCTGTCGTCCATTAATCTGACCCTCTTCAAGTACGCATGCCCCAATATTTCTATCATTCTCTCTCTGTGGTAACCCAAGGATGGCAGCACAAGCTTGATTCATTAAAGCATCATCACTTCCAAGCACCATCAATCTTAATGTTTCAATGCCACCTCTGGATGAATTTGCTTCATTTGAGAATGATCCATCTGTTGAAAAGAGCATTAACCAGATCAGATAATAAATGTGCAGAAAAAACACAAATCATCTGATAGATTCAATGACAATCTCAGAATGTTCCGAATTGAAATGACAAAACTTGGCTTCATTTTGACAAATAAAATTATGTAAACTACAATTTTTACAATGTGGTTTCACATGGTGCAAGTAAACAACTCTAAATTAGAAAGCAGAGTAACAAGAGAACTAGCAATATTTACTTACGGTTATCAGTATCTTCATCTTCGTCTACAAAGAAAAAATTCAAAATCAATATTGATCTGTAATTATATTGAATTTAATCCCAATAATATACAATCACCAAAAGTATGAGGACGCAGCCTCCAAATGAAAAGGTTTGGTAATTTAAAACATTTATTTAAAGACAATTAGTCATTTTACAACCCACAATAGAATTCTTTAGTTGCTCTTAACAAAAACTGGACTCTCACAAATGTGCTGCTATTTCACATGCTTCCAAACAGTAGTCTATAAGAGGTTATTTGCAAAAACAGATAACTCTGTTTTCAAAATGTTCAAAAATCATGATTTTGATTATCCAAATTGGTTTGCATTGTGTTTTATTGTGTTAGTTTTTATTACTTAATCAAAAAACCAAAATCAGTTTTATTGATATTGCTTGGAATACACACGGAATAACTTTTTATAACGGCACATGGATTTAGGCTATACAGAACCACTGTTAGGAGGACAAAAACAAATAACTGAAATTTGTATGTGATCTTAAGCAGTTAGTTGTAGAAACAAATCTGTAAAAGTGATTCTAAAGTTACTTACCATTATTCAAAAGACTCTCTGAAGAAAGGACAAAACAGAGACAAAAAGATAAATTCAAACAGCAGGTCTATGGTATTTATTTTCATCAGAATAATGATTAATGTTATTGGAAGTCCTGAAGGGCCAGATGAAGAAGTGAAGTACCTTTTCACATTTATTCATCAAAGTTTTTATGTGAAGCGTGTTACAACAATAATAGGAATAGGCCTAGGTTTCTTTCTTGGCAAAAATTGTTTTGGAAATAAACATAGGAAGACTAGGCCTATACTTTCACATTCAGGTTGAAGGACATTAGAAATTTTAACATACCTCTTTTATCGTCGTCTTTGGTTCCTGCTGCAATACAAAACATAAGCGTTGAAACATTCTGTATCAGGTGGGCTATATAGGCTAACATTTGGATTTTGAGACGTATCAAAACCAATGGCATAATACCATGGCATAAAATCAACATGTAATCAACAAGACACTTATTTACTCAAATAGCATAAAACCTGATAGAGAAAACGTAACTAACCTCGTGCCATAATTTAAAATGTACAAGCAACCATGAAAAATAAAAAAATCCGTTGTTTAAAGGATATGGATTTGAAGTCAAACTTCCGCAGCACTATGTGAAAGTGAAAATGGAAAATTTTAAAGCAGGAAACCTTGTCAAACATGCGCGCGCAGCCACCTTTTGTCTTCCGTGAACGTGATACAAGTTACATTTGTATTCTACTATTCACAAAAAAATGCCTTGATTTGAATCTGTGAAATTGAGATTTTATTAAACATGAGGCTATTTGTACAAATAGAGACAGATTTGTGAATACACTGTTTAATTTTGTGTTCATTTAGGACTATAATCTTTTTGCGCACACCAATTAGAAGTTGTGCATTTGTGTATCCTGGAACACGTGTCCATTCATCCTGTTGTACATTTGGACTTTGAGACGTTCTCATCGCGGTTTTCAGCATTACGCAACAATGTACAAACTATCAATGAATAAACCGAAGCCTACGGGTTAGGACCCTCAAACGAATGTCTTTAATTTCGTATACCGAAAATTCAGAATTAAATTAAATTTGTGAGTCCAGGTGTTATCTTTCGGAATAATGATATCATAATTTGTGCACGTCAATAACAAGATGCGCATGTGTGGATCCTGCGACGCGCCTTCATGCGTCCGCTTCATTTGGATTCTGAGACTTTGTTTTCATTGTTTGCATTGGACAATCAACACACAAACAACTTCAGATCCACGCACAACCTTGCAACTACGGCATACCACGTAGATGACACAGTCTCACGGAGAGATGAAGATGTTGGTCTCGTAAAACATCCGTCATCTATTTTTACCCGTCACTATGGTGCAAGGTGATGTTAAGCTTTATCCAAAATGACACTAGTCGCTATCTGTCTCTGAAGGAAAGAAGTCTGTAAACACATCTCTGGAGCAAGAGAGCTGATCGAGAAATGGGGTGGGACAACGGCGACCAAAATTGTAGAGGAGCTCACCAAACGCTAAAAAACCCACCTGTGTGAATTCACTCATAAAACAATTTGTTTGAATTTTGAATGCAGTGTGACATGATAAGAGCATCTAGTGTGCAGCCCCTTGGCAAGATTGAGGAATAGGGCCTTTTTTACAAATGTGCATGATTTCTGTTGACTTTATCATCATTAAACACCAGACTAACACACTGAATCAATGTCAAACATAAACACATATTTATTCAAGGGATGTGGAATATAAGAAAAGCTTTAATATAAAGCACAGTCACAGTGTGATCGACTGATAATAATCTATTTCAAAGAAATGGATAAGACATAGAAACATGAAAATCATTTGATATGTTCTATATTCGCAGCACAGGCTACACCCCAGTTGACACATTTGTTAATGTTCAGACATTCAGAAGTGTGTGGTGAGTGACCAGATACTTTAATGACTGTTGTACTTCATTGAGAAGAGTCTTCACGTGGTCCAATGTTGAATCTACTTATAAAGCCTCAAAGGTAACGAGGGCCTGAATTTGTCCTGCAGATGTGCACACAAGCAAACATGTTACGATATTTACCAAAAATAATGACATGCTGATATGCAAGCAACCGTAAATAACCGTTAGACAGATGGAGTGTTATCAGAGTGTTGAAGATCAAAAACATCTGGTGTTCCCCCTCAGTTATTATCATTAAGTGAAGTCTAAAATGTATGTGTCATGAAATATTGGCGTGAATATTATACAACTTTAACTAAACTTGAAAACTGCCATTTCTAAACTCACCTCAGATTATGTAAAGGTTCATGTTCACTTTCAGACACTGTTGATAAAGAATGAAGTAAAAGTATTTAGCTTTAAGGAAAAGATTAGTTAAGTATAGTTAAAACTTTCTATTTATAACGTTTCTCTTACTGTTGGGTGGCTCCATCTGCAGGCTCTTTCGTATTTCCCACAATCCTTCAGTCACATCTGATCCTGTGACATGTGATTCTCCATCACTGCTCTCTGCTCCGTCTCCCTCGTGAAGTCTGAATTTATCTTTAGACGTCATAAAACACAATCAAAACCTGCTGCTTACAGTTTTCATATTTCAAACATTTAATTGTACCTTTCAAGAAAAGAACGAGTGGTGGAAGTCCTTACCAACAGGAGAAGCGACCGCCGTTCTGATGAACTGAGATTCTGATCCTCCGGACCGAGTGTTTCTCTGAGACAAATATCTCTCTCTGAACTCCAGCTCTCTCTGTCTCTCACACAGCTCTGTTTCTTTCACTTGGAGTTCTTCACTTTTCTGTATTATGTCACATTCTGATTGTATTTTTTTCAACAGAAATGCTTCTTTGGCCTTTGTCTCCTTCAGATTCCTTCGTAAGTCTTTTTCTGTGGCTTTGAGCGAATCGGTTTCACTTCGAAGAATCTGAAGCTCAACATTTAACTCAATCTCTCTGCTTCTAGATCCATCCAGCTGTTTTCTCAAATTAATCTCTGTGGCTTTAGATTCATCCAGCTGTTCTCTGAATACAATCGCTATGGCTTTAGGTTCACCCGACTCATTTCTAAACTGACTCTCACTAGCTTCTGTATCATCCGACTCGTTTCTGAACAGATTCTCCTTACAGTCATATTCATCAGACTTTTTTCTGAATTGACTCGTTCTGGCTATGGAATCAACAAACCTAACCTGATTCCTTCTTCCTTTGGAATTTACCAGCCGTCCCTTCAATTGTGTGTTTTCTATTCTTAAATCTTCGACTGTCTTTCTCATTCCTGCCAATTCACTCCTCAGAGAAATTTCCCGTTCTACATACTGTAAGTTCTGCCAACCAAACTCCGCCTGAAAATGATCTTTAGCTCGTTCCGTCAACTCAAAATTCTTTGTGAAATAACTATTTTCTCTCTCTTTTACCACCGTTTCAACGTAATCGAGCAGCTTCTCGGTGTTCTCTAAAACGTGGTACCTGTTCTTGCACTTTTTCACACAACGGTTTCTTCTTATGTCCTTCTCTTTAAATTCACCAATAAATAACACCATACTGTAATCTAAAGCTTGCTTCCCAAAGACGTCGCTCACAGCTTGTAAAAGCAGACCTTCTTTAGAGGAGTTGTGTACGTCTCCGAGCACCAGCAGAAAGACATGAGGCCCCGGAAACAGCAGAGATTCACACGACTTCATGTCTTTTTTTATAGATTTGAGCCCATTTCTGAAAATCACATTCGATTTCAAGACGTCCAGCCAAAATGAGGGAGTTTTTAACACAGAGACGTTGCGTCTGGAAACATTAGTCTTCATATTTTCTCGTGTTCTGATGACGTTGGCGTACTCCGTGTGTCTGACATCGAGGATAGTTTCACAAGCTTCATTCATAAGAGGGTCATCGCCTCCAAGCACCATGAATCTAAACCTGTCGGTGTCGTCTCTGGATGGTGTCGCTTGGGGTGGGAACGTAGCTGTTAAGGCAGAGGTCAGATAAATCAGATTTAAAAATTAAATCAGATTTTAAGTTTACATCTTCTGCAGCACTTATGAAAAGTCTACATTCACTCTCAACATGTGAGTGAAGACATGTTTTAACATTTACATTTATGCGCTAGGCAGACGCTCTGGCTACTTACATTGCATTATTCTATACATTTTTGTTTCTAAGCATGTGCGATCCCCTGGGATCGAACCCATGACCTAGCGTTGTTAACACAATGCTTTTACTACAGGAAAGTTATATTTTTATTAATTGCACAATACTCGGTCAAGTGTTTGTAAAAGTAATAAACATTTTGACTTACCCAACCCTTTATTAGTATCTGGAAATAAAAAAGAGGAAGAATCAAGGCGCGTTCACAATAATCTGATATTTGAGTTAAACAAGTGCAAGGTGTTGCTGACATTACTGTAGGGTCCAGTCCCAGACTCGGCACGCATTAGATCCAAATGGTGCTTCTGTTGTGCAACATATGTGTGTATTTGTGCATAAAATCCTTTTTAAATATGACTTACAGCCATCTTCATCTGCAAAAAAAAAACAGTTAATTTAATCACTTTGACCTGACATGTAAGTTTAAGGTGTTTCTATACATTATTGTTATATTAAGGGTCCAGTCACAGAATATCATTATTAGCATCATAACAGTGAACATTCATTGATAATCATCATTTTAACCAGGACTGCTGTGTGATGCTGTGCTCAGGGAAAAACAACTAAAAGATGTTTTAAGTTCAGATCAGTTCAACTTTGTGCTTTGAATATTTTGAAAGTTTGAAGCACAAGGAGACGGAAGACGACTGAAGCATTCGAGTCCAACAGGTTTAACCTGAACTCTGTGTGGTTTTCTGTGTTGTTGGTATGCACATTCTCATACTTTCAGAAACTTCTAGCACAGCGAGTCATCGCGCTTATGTGAGTGTTTATTACTGAATCACAAAATGCAAACAACATGTGTTCATGTATTTGACAGAAGCTCTTTACCTGGAGGAATAGAGTACTCCACCTCCATAAGCTGCTCTGTGAGAGACACGACAGAGACAAAATCACCATGTGTAAATTCAGTTTTTACACTCTTATCAATAATTATCACATTTTGGTTTTTTAATATAGGTTATATTATGGACATTTTAACACACATGTCATTTTGTGGTAATGTGATGTGTTATAGAAATTAAACGATTACTTGAAGGACAAAGAATAAAAAGTTAAGCACCTCCAAGTTTTTCGTAGGTGTGTCTAACAATGTTTGTTTTTATTTATATAAGACCTACAGTCCTATTATTATTTTTTTTTTAAAGGAATCCTAACACAACACAAACTACAACTTATTTCTTTCTCACAGTGATCTTCAGAGCTATAAAGCAATGATTAAAATACAATTTGAGAATTTAACTTACGCAGTTCAATGTCGTCCCTTAGTCCTGCTATAATGCAAAATTATTTTTTGTCAGTCACAATACGATATGAATTGTATAGTATTTTCCTAATATTGTATTCTGTATATATTCACGCTGTATATCTCCACTTGCTAATTGCACTTCTGATTAGACCTAAACTACATTTCATTACACTGTACTTGTATATGTGTAATGACAATAAAGTTGAATCTTATCTAATCTAAAAAATCATGTATTTTAGTCAAAACATTTGGTAAAGGCTATAATTTATCCAAAGACATTTAAAAATGTAATTTAACTTAATTCACTTTGGTACAGAAAGATTAAGTGTGGGAACAAATCAAATTGCATAATTACATGTTACTTACCTCCGAAACATGCCATGATGCAAACAGCAAATAGACTAGTATACTTAAAAACCACGAGAATGTAAAAGGTTATCTAGAAGCCGTGCATTTTGATTACGGAAAAGTCAGGTCTAAAGTGAAAGTTCTTTCACATTGTTATATAAGTTTCTCAAGTGATGAAGTATTCAAACGTGCACGCGCACACAAGAGAACCACACACCTCGGGCACCGTCCACCTCAACCTTCATTTAGTCTGGCATGGCTACACAGAACTAATGTTTATCAGTTATATTCTGAGTTTTAATAATAAAATATGAGCAAAGGCTTATACACTGTAATTTACCAAATATAGGCTTTGGTGACGTCATGCGACCGACTTGTGACACAACTTTGCGCTTTCTCTTACCCTATAGAATAATACACAGAAAAGTGAATGTAAACTATTTTGCATTCAGATCTTGTAGCTCATCTTTAATAATCACTTCTGATGTAGCATTTCGACACCACCTGCTCTTCATCTATTATGTTCACCTGTGCCGATTAACGTCAGTTATTTGTGGAAGTTGCCGCGATTTTTACATCCATTTTCCGTTCAGCAGCTGCTATTTGATTGAAATAAGATTGTGTACTTTTGAAGTAAGTCGGCCAATTGATCGAGAAACATATTTTTAAAGCACAGTTAACGTTACAAAATATGAAGCATCTTACAGAGACCAAAATGTACGGCCAAACGCAGCACGTGCAGCAGACAAGAGCCATAAATTAAATCTTATTTTCCAGTTTTATTTGTTTCCTTATATTAACAACGTGATCTCTAATTTCATGTGAAAAGTATACAACCTCCAACTGCTTTTCACCCCCAAAAAAATCAGAACAAAGCAGGCTTGTTGCGACTTGATGCGCCGCTGCAATATCCGACAGGGGGATGACATCAAAGTAACGCGAGAGCGATTCGACAGCACACTTTTTATGCATTTTCAAATCGCTCTCGCGGTATTTTGATGTCATCCGCCTGTCAGATCTTGCTGCGCCGCATCGAGTCGAACAAGCCTAGCATTTGGCACGCCTCGCCTCACCCCACCGATGACGTCACGGCAGCGCAAGCGCTGGTCGAGGGCGGATGACGTCGGTGGCTTTAAGTTACGCGGACACTGAAGAGGGCATATGAGGGTATGTCAAATAAACGAGCGTTAATAACAGTAAAATGTTTTATTTATTCAGAGTTCAGAGTATTATTGTGTTCATTTTAACGGGTTTATTGTTGCCGGATGAATGTGAAGAGCGAGCGTGAATAATACAGCGGTGTCTCCTTCAGCTTATGCTACATTAGCTTAGCATTTACCTAACACGAATCATCTGTCATTTTTATCAAACTTACTTATTATAACTACTCAAAATAAATATATTTTAAAAGCGTTTGAAAGGTGTTTTGAGGGTTATCTTTCTTTTCTTAATTGCTGAGGCACATTCAATTATAAATGTGTTCATGTAATAGTTAAGATTAAAAGTTCTTGTCCGTCAAATAGATGATGTTATTATGTTTATTTATTCTATAATCGTAGTGATGTTTCTGTGTTATTTCAGGGATAATGTTTACAGTTGATGCCTTTTATTATTTATGAGTACAGTTTAATCTTGTTAAAATCAGTTAATTAAAAAATATATTTGTAACAAGTATTCTTAATTTCTAAAAGTTGTTTAATTAAACTGTATATAAGTGTATTATTGTTTGGATGTTGTCATTTAGTTGTGACCTTGTTATGTTATTTTGGCATTAAGTATTGATTTGTTGATCCATTTCTAAATGTGAGTTGCTGTAATATGAAGTATTATTTGATCACTTTGAACAACTTTTGATTCACTTGAGATATTAAGATACATTCATTAGTTTTAATGTTTTTCTTTCTGCTTTCTCTGCAGGTGATCCGCTGAGATCTGTGGTGATCATGTCTCGTCTCTTCAGGTTGCATGGCCTGTTCGTGGCCTCCCATCCCTGGGAGGTGATTGTGGGAACAGTTTTCATGACGATGTGTCTGATCTCTATGAATGCTTTCACTACCAATGACCAGATCTGTGGCTGGAACCGTCAGTGTCCCAAATCGCAGGAGGTGTGAGAATCTTCTACAATGTGCTTTTAATCATTTTAAGAGCGTTAGTGTGAGAACCGATGTTCAGATGCTGATGTTGCATTTTTATCTTTTACAGAAAGTTTTGAATAGTGACGGGATCATTCTAACCGTCACGAGATGTGCGGCCATCATTTACATCTACATCCAGTTCAAAAACCTCAGACAGCTCGGCTCGAAATACATTCTGGGTGAGTTGCTTCCTTACATTGTGAAGAAAATATTTGTAACTTATTAGTGTTTTTAAGTCTGTCTTTACAACTTTTTAATTCTGTATTTTTGTAATTTGTTTTAGGTATCGCTGGTCTGTTCACTATCTTCTCCAGCTTTGTGTTCAGTACTGTGGTGATTCACGTTCTGGGTAAAGAGCTGACAGGACTAAAGTAAGACTTGTCTTTGCGCTTTTCTTTTCTGCTTTACAATCTCCAACCCTCAGGAGCTCATTCGGTCTCATTTTCTTCTCCAGTGAAGCTCTGCCCTTCTTCTTGTTGTTGATCGATCTGTCTAAAGCCTCTACGCTGGCCAAGTTTGCACTCAGCTCCAACTCACAGGTACAAAAAACACATCACAAACAAACCAGACCTGCTCTTTATTTACTTAATCGGAAGCCCACCTTTCGTTTCCTAAAGCGGGTTACCGTGAGTCTTGACAAAAGTCAGTGCTGGAATGATCACATGTTTGAGTTCTGCTGGTTCTGATTGGTCCTGTGACCCGCAGGAGGAGGTCAGAGAGAACATCGCTCAGGGAATGGCCATTTTGGGACCCACGTTCACGCTGGACGCTGTCGTGGAGTGTCTGGTTATAGGAGTAGGGACCGTGTCTGGTAAGATTTGTCGAGTCTATGGCTTTCACAGTAACAGTACTTCCTGTCTCACCCATCATCACTTCCTGTCTGGTTTCAGGTGTGCGTCAGCTGGAGATCATGTGCTGCTTCGGCTGCATGTCAGTTCTGGCCAATTACTTTGTGTTCATGACGTTTTTCCCTGCCTGTGTGTCGCTGGTGTTGGAGGTGAGTGTTTGTGAGCATCTCACATGTGTGTGCAAACACAAGTTATGATGTAAACCTGATCTTCTGTCCTCTCCTCCAGTTGTCGCGTGAGAGTCGAGAGGGTCGACCCATCTGGCAGCTCAGTCATTTCGCTCGTGTTCTGGAGGAAGAGGAAGTGAACAAACCTAACCCCGTCACTCAGAGAGTCAAAATGATCATGGTGAGCTCAGGAATGATCCGGTTTACCATCTAACACAAATGTTTTTTCTGATTCTTCTGGTTTCTTCTGTTGGTTTCAGTCTTTGGTTTTGGTGCTGGTTCACGCTCACAGTCGTCTGGTGGCTGAATCTCCGGCTCACAACATGAGCGGCTCAGACGTGGTGCTCACTCAACCCAGCATGGAGTCTGACAGGACCATGTCCAGGTGAGCTGAGAGAAATGTCAGCGTGTGATCCAGGACGTTGTCTTCGTGTCAAAATGACATCTTGCTCTTTCTCTGTGTCAGTGTGGATTTGGAGCAGGTCATCACTCTCTCTCTCGCTCTGTTGTTGGCTGCGAAGTACGTGTTTTTCGAGCAGGCTGAAGCTGAGTCTTCACTCCAGTCCTCCTTGACCAATAGGAGAGCTGGAGGGGACTGCTGTCTGAGGGAACCCGCCGCGCCCAAACCCCTAAAAGGAGTCACAGATCCAAACTCTCCTCACAAAGAGCAGACAGGTCTGTGAGTGCAAACTGTCCAAAAGCAGATTTTGCAAACATGGATTGTATTGACACGCGATCTGTCGTTTACAGATGAGGTGATGATGCCTGGAGAGGGTCCGTCCTGTCTTCTTAACTCGACAGATAGTGATACACACCATGAGGATGAAGTAAAGTCCAGAGATCATCTGCCTCAGCAGCGCCGCCCTGTAGACGAGTGCCTCGCCATTTTTAAAGACCCCAGCGTAAGTCAACACTCACACACCCACCTGACCTGAACTACACACTCTGTCATGTGGTCCACATCTCATCTCTGCTTCTCTCCAGAGGGGACCTCGATACCTGAGCAACGCTGAGGTCATGGCTCTGGTGGAGTGCAGAAGCATTCTGGGATACCGTTTGGAGGCAGTGATGGAGAATCCAGAGAGAGGCGTGGCCATACGCAGGGAGATGCTCTCCGGCAAACTGCCCAACCGGCGCGCCCTGGACAATCTGCCCTTCAGAGACTACGACTACTCCAAGGTTCTGATCCACAGTCAGCTGTGCGCTCCTCCACATGTGTGGATCAGAGATTAATCTGGACTCTCTCCACCCTCAGGTGACCGGCACTAACTGTGAGAATGTGATTGGGTACGTGCCTGTGCCGGTGGGTGTGGCCGGACCGCTGCTATTGGATGGGAAAGAATTCCACGTCCCCTTGGCAACCACAGAAGGATGTTTAGTGGCCAGCACTAACCGGGGATGCCGAGCGGTCACAGTGAGTTTTTTTTCCTCTTCACACGTGAGGTGTTTTAGATCTTCGCTGACTGTTTGGTTGTGTGTGTAGTTGTCGGGTGGCGTGAAGAGTCGTGTTCTGGCTGACGGTATGACTCGTGGTCCGGTGGTGCAGCTGCCATCAGCGTGCAGGGCGGCAGAGGTCAAAGGTTGGCTGGAGAGCTCAGAGGGGTTCAGTGTGGTCAAAGAGGCCTTTGATGAAACCAGCAGGTCAGAGGTCACATACAGCACATGCACCTCATATAGCAGCGCTTTGAGTTTTATGAAGGTTAACTTCGGTCAGATGATGATGTCACTGATGTGTGTGTTTTGTAGGTTTGCTCGTCTGGAAAGGCTGCAGGTCACTTTAGCAGGGAGGAACCTGTACATCCGCTTTCAGTCTCAGACTGGAGATGCTATGGGCATGAACATGATGTCAAAGGTCAGTGTGTGACAGAGACTGATCTCACATGTCTGGAATTTATTACTTAAGTGTTTGAAGAGTGAGTTGTGTAATGAGTGTCTTGTGTGTCTCTCCGCAGGGCACAGAACAGGCTCTGTCTCGAACCTGTGAGAAGTATCCCGACATGCGTGTGTTAGCCGTCAGCGGAAACTACTGCACGGATAAGAAACCAGCCGCTGTCAACTGGATCCACGGCAGAGGAAAATCCACCGTGTGTGAAGCGTTCATTCCTGCTCGAGTGGTCAAAGAGGTGAGAGAGATACAGAGGACAATAAGTTCTTCTTCCTCCAGGGGGTGCTGAAGGACTCACGTTGTGCTCATGTTCCTCTGCAGGTTTTGAAGACCAGCACCGGCGCTCTAGTGGAGCTGAACATTAATAAGAATCTGGTGGGCTCAGCGATGGCTGGTAGCATAGGGGGCTTTAACGCTCACGCTGCAAATATCGTAGCTGCCATCTACATCGCCTGCGGACAGGTGCGTGACAATATTACATCACAGCAGTGCACGTGTACATAACTGAATGAAGGTATTATAAGTGGTGATGTTTGGTCTGCAGGACCCCGCGCAGACGGTGGGCAGCAGTAACTGTATCACACTGATGGAGTGTCTCGGGCCTGACGGTGAGGATCTGTACATCTCCTGCACTATGCCATCAATAGAACTGGGAACTGTGGGAGGAGGAACCAGTCTGCCCGCACAATGCGCCTGTTTACAGGTAACACACATGACCAAAAGGCTACAAATAATAAGTGATTATACATAGATGTAAAATATTTGCGTGTCTGTCATCAGATGTTGAACGTTGACGGTCCGAGTGCACAGTGTCCAGGAGAGAACGCGAGGACGCTGGCGCGGGTCGTCTGTGCTACAGTGCTGGCTGGAGAACTGTCTCTGATGGCCGCGCTGGCCGCTGGACACCTGGTCAAGAGTCACATGACTCACAACAGGTAAATAAAACCTCAACCCATCAAGATAGTGTTTCATCTTCATACACTGAACCCTAAAATCAATGATTAAATGTTAAAGATCAGTGGGTCTTTATTGACTCCAAATTAAAAAACAAATGATAGATTCCCAGTAAATGTTCTCATCTTAAAAGCACAAGACTTTAAAATAGTAATTTTTTTTTTTTTAAATGAAATAATCTGTTGCAATGTTGGCAAAGACATAAACTTTGTTTATGGACATTTTATGGCCCGAATTAAATGGAGCTTTTATTTATTTTAAATGCTAAGAGTCCTTTGGTTCTCTCATAACAGGTCAAAGGTCAACCTTACAGAAACTGTATTACAGCAAAAGGAAACATCATAAGAACCAAAGCCCTCTGAGGACCCCAGTGCACTCTGGGAAATGGAGTCTTGGGGAGGCACGTACGTGTCAGCTCATGTTATCTTCTCAGGTTTTTTAGTGTTTGAAACATCTACAGACAACAGCAGATCAGTCTGCTCAGCAGCAGAAAGTGAATGGAGAAGACGGATGCTTTACGTTTACTTTGTGCCTAATGTTTCTAACGATTTAGTTTGACCAATCACGGCTGGTTTTACTGCACGTGGTTGGCATTTTGCACTAAAGGCCAAAGTGAACTTTGCCTAACACTGTTACTTGCTCATGGTGTGATCCTGACGACGTTTTAAATGTAATAAACCTGCCACTTTATCTGATGTTCAGCTCAAGGGCAATAATGTTTTAATAATATAACTTTAAATGAAAGAGAAGACATGTTTGGTTTTGCACATTCTGAGGTTTGCTGTAGCCAGACAAACGGATGAGAAGCGCTTTGGATCTTAAAGGTATTTTTGCACTTGCCGTTTTTAGACTAAATCATGAGCTCGGATCAGATCTTGAGGGATAATTTTGCTGACAAGAACGTCTTGGATTGTGAATGTATTTGTGTATTTAAAGGTGTTTAATTAATCACACCAAACTTGCTGTGACAAACAAAAGTATTGAGTTGAAAAAAAACATGATGTTGTAAATGATTTGCTTTATTTATTTACTGAGAGCGGGTTGAATTTGTGAATGTGTGTGTGTGATGCTGGATGTCTGCGTTGGGTTTTGTGTTGTTAATAATCTCAAGCACCACACTATCTACACAACACTTCACTTGACTGTAAAGTGCTTTGGTTTTTCTTTAAAGCAAATCTCTCGTTCTACTTTCTGATCATAGAAAGTGCTGATAAAGCCATATGTGTGTCATCTCTTCAACACTTGTGATGTAATATATTGCCAAAAAAGCTATGAAATGTTTAGCTTAGAATATTTAAAAAATGTTTTTTGTTAGAGAACTATTTTTAAAAACTTACCAAACCCTAAATTAAACAGATGTTGTGTTTTATTTACAATTTCTGCTATCATTGTACATTGTTATATTTGAAATAAATTAACTTCAGTCCAATTAAATGCTGTTTTTAAGGAAAATGTTTAAATCTATTGGAATACTATAACAAAGTCATGTAAACTGGAATTAAAGTGATAGTTCACCTGGAAATTTCTTTGTGACTTCTGTAGAACACAAAAGAAGATTCAACACAAAACCACAGAGACATTTCTCAAAGTATCTTCTGAAGAAAGACTCCGATACATGTTAACAACTACATGAAGGGGATCTCTATGTACTGTACTCACATCTGTCGATGTTTTGTGCATTATTTGCACGTTAGGAACACCATATAGACCAACCAGCACTTTCCTTTATGTATTTATTATGCAACACTTAAACTACACAAAAATAACCATAAATCATGAAGATTTTGACATTTTAAATGGGTTGCTGTAGTGACAATAAATTACAGAAACTTTCCGAAAACTGCAACTGAATGAAATCAAATACGGATCCAAACAAACAACGATAAACATTTAAAAAAGGAACAACAAACGGAAGTGCAGAAAGATGTCAAACATTTTATTCCTCTCTAAACAGGGCTGTGAATGTGCCCTCGGTTCACAGATCATTGTCATCGTGACACCTTTAGTGTGATGTTTGATATACACAAAACATTTGAAGCCCAATGAACATACATTCAACGCTACACTGGACCGCACATTAGAGAAACACACGTCAGTCTCACACACAGTCTCACTCCATCAGGTCACGGGTGTGTGTCTGCTCTCCGATTGGCCGTTTCCTATTAAAACCCTTCAATCAGTGAACATCAGCCCTACTGGAGAAGAACAGGGCGGCGTGTTGTATTGAAGACATTCAGGTGTATGATGTCACTCCGGTGAGTTTGTACATTCAGCGAGTGTTTGGAATGTTTAGGGCATGACGTCATCCGACCGAAACGGGCGTGCACTATTTGATGTCCTCTATATCATCTTTAACAGTCTGTCATGGGGCATAAATCAAGGGCAAATACCTCAGGCCTTAAAACACAATCTCATTCCAGCACTGTTTTGTTTAATGACAATCCAATATCGTGATCTTGAGTTTGTTTATGATGTTTTACTTTGGAAGATTACGTTTGATCATGAACAATAAATAACAAATTCCACCCCATGTACAACAAGCTATAATCTACCCCTCATCTCCCCGCCCCGTGTTTCAACCAAATCCAACATAGGACAGAAGATTTAATTGGCACCAGACAAAACCACTTTGTCTGACGACAATCTGTCCTCCCCGACTCCAAAACGGAACATTTAAATAACAAGAGCAGAGAAATCACTGTAAACATTTAAGATGCCGATGCGTTTCATTTGTGGCTGTAGTTTGGATATAACCGATGTGGGAAGTGTGATGAGATCAATAATGAGGCACTTCTCTAAAGATTTTGTTTAAGTAGGACGCACGTCATATAGGACGCACTTATATACAAACATATATACACGCACACATCAGTGTCACCCTCCCTAAGGCATATGGAGTTGGATTAGTCCAGTAAAAGCA
Source organism: Triplophysa tibetana (assembly GCA_008369825.1). NCBI lineage: Eukaryota > Metazoa > Chordata > Actinopteri > Cypriniformes > Nemacheilidae > Triplophysa > Triplophysa tibetana. Next base: position 1,248,197 of record CM017898.1, read on the forward strand.
TTGACAATCTGACATACCTTAAGCAATAACGGTTAAATTATATACAAACAACGCGTGACGCTCTCCTGACGCATTAAAACAAACACCTGTTACCATCAAGCTGATGTGCTTCAGTATGTCAGTCCATGAGACACAAAACAACTAACAATCAACTTCGAATGAGCAAAATACTCTCGCAGCATCATCTCTTCATCAACACCAGAGGCTGGGCTTCATAAGAGAGATGATGAAAATGATTGAAAAGGCAAGTTCACAGGTCACAGGCCGACAAAGGCCCTCGTGTTCATTTACAAACATGCCTCTGATTTAAACTAAACAACTAATGAACGGAAACCAGATCCGTATGATGTCACGATTCTGTGAACGTTGATGATTATACAAGCGAGACTAACGTGAAGCTTTGAAAAGGGAAAACAAGTCTAATAATCAGGACTAAAACAGAGCCACAGTCTCATCTTCAGCCTCGAAACTCTCCATTTTATAAACGTCCTATCACACTTACATACATATCATACATATATCAATATATATCTCTGCCAGAAAATATGGATGAGATGTTTGGCGTTTCTAGTCCTCTGTCGTGTGAACTAGTGTGATGCTACAGAACTGCATCAAGCGTGTAGAGATGTGAGAGCCGCTGCGGCTGCTGCGTTCAGAACAGTCGGGTCGCTAGAGGGCGCTGTAGCCACAGGAGTGTGCACAGGCTGCAAACAGTAAAAACATAAGCAATAAATAACAATTCAATAATACTTATAATACAAAATCATTGGGGACTAAAGTATTAAACAACACAAAATGGACCCTGTTTTCTTAGTTAAACTCTTCTGGCTAAATTTATCATCAAAACCTTTAAGATAATTTTCTGATGACATAATATCACAGGAAGTGCATCACACCTCAGAAGAGGATGGGTTTGGCTGCAGTTTTCTCCTGGACATAAGTAGTGAACCGCTTGAGAAATTTGGGATATTCTCTTTTAGCCACGGCTCTCAGGACAGAAGCGGGAGCCCAGCCTCCAGGATTAACTGCAATGAAAAACAAACATTAGATTTTTAAAGAATGTTTAGAAACTTGGCACTAATGGTCAGGTGTGAAACGGTAATCCAGGCTTTTAGTTTCTTAAAAAGTATCTAACCGTTGGCAACGTATGTGATTTTGCACAGGATGTTGTCTCTGCTGATCTCTTTGTCGCCCTCTGGTGGACTGACCAGGGTCTGACAGATCATGGCAATGTTGATTTTAGCACGAACACATCTGTTGTTTTGCTGCAAACAAGAAATAAAACCATCACTTATCAATTTAACTCTTATATCTAAACAAGACCTTTTTCATTTTTTTAATCAAGCAGACATACGTGTACTGTATTGATTTGTGTGAAGACATACAATTAATTCAGATTAATGTCTGATTGTCTGTACAAACACACATTTTCTATAAAGCGTCTTTGTAACAATATGCATTGTGAACAGCGCTACACTCATAAATGTGAATTGCACTTAGAGATTTTTCATGTCATTGATAAGATTAAACTGAAGGCTGAATATCTGTGTAAAGCAGATTATAAATGTAGAAGACTTTTATCAGAGCCATGAGCACATTTAGCTCAACAAGCAGCTGATGAGCAAACTCACCTGGGCCTTCTCATGATCAACAGAGAAGTTGCAGACGATCCACGTGTCCGGATCATTCTCATTATTAGCCAAAATCTTACGAATGGCAGACAAATACAAGACGTCTCTCTGGGACGCTGGCCACACCCTCTGAAAGAACACAACAAAATGTTTCTCAATCCTGAATACATGTGTCATTCCTTTAACAATGAAGCCCAATGCACAGGCTGTCCTCACCTTATGAGTCTGGTAGACGATGACGGCGTTTTCAGACAACGTTTCCACGATGTTGAAGTTTTCTACAGTGGCTATAGAGAGAGCGTGAGACAGACTTTAGTACGCTAGAAACACTGAGATCAGTGAGATCCACAGAGATCAGGAAATTAAAAAAATCCATTAACCACTTCCACTTACAGCTCAAAAACTGAGACAGTGAACATTAAGAGCTTCAGCTGAACCTCTGATTAGACCTTAATAGATCTTAAAGTGAATTACCTCAACCGGGAAACGTCAGCATTAAAGGCTATTATCGATAACACGCCATTACAGTATTAAAGCATGTAAAAGCATGATAAGAGTATGTGACACCAGTATGTAAGGGATAATGTACAGGCAGCCGGTTGTTATTGCAGAAATAAGCCACGACAGCGCCATCAGGACCCGATGCGAAGAAGACATGAGAAAAAAACTGGACATGTAATGTGTAGAAAATCTGTTTACTTTCGGTTTTAAGGTAAGAAACGTCGTTCAGATGTCACGAACAGGCAATTCGGTTTAATCTTTTGTAAATATGATGTCATATAGATTTAATGATAAAAATAAATGGCTAAAAAATTGGCTGCATCCGGGTCACCGCGTGTTTTTAGTTTCGAGAGGTTGTTATCTAGGAATAACAAACCTGAAAATGTCACGACTGGCCAATCAGAATCAAGCATTCCAACAAACCGTGTTATACATGACAATAACAGTGGAAGAACAAGCTTTTCTAGATGTACATGTTTTTTGAAAGTCAATTTAGAATTCAACAGTAACATCCAGAAAGATATGTGTGATTTTTTCAATAAAAGAGATTATTATACGTAACAATTAACTGTTAAAAATGCAGTAGTTCATTACTCACTCTCCCAGTCATTACGAACATCTGTGTCCCAGAAGTAGTGACACACTTCATGACCTGTGACCCCTTTGACAGAGTGTGTGGCCTTCAGAGGGTCCAGCACGATGCCGTTCTCCTCCACCTCTCTCCTGTACACCTGAGAACAGAAGGTAGATGCTCAAACGAGACTAGCCATGTCAAATTAACTAGCTAATTTTTTCTTTATTTCATTACAAATATGATGAGTTTTCTGGGAGCATATGAGATTGACGACTCAAATGAAATGATACGTGTAGATTTCCATTCATTCATTTGTGGCAATAAGGAATACAAGATCCTCATCGTCCTATCAGGATCTATCTTTCAATAATGACCGTTCCTCATCAAACCATGATATTCTAGAAATCCTGTGTTAACCTCACCTTCATCTCTCCCTCTTCCACCACAAGCTGCCAGTTAGCATCTCCACCGACATCCTGGAGAGAATAGGTGATGTGATTCCGTACCATCTCCTCCACCTGTACAGAACAGAACCAGGTCAGAGGTCATGGCCTATTGTTAAGTCTCAAGTATGATCTTCAGAGACGTCACTGAACATGCAAACATTCATACGGACAACAGCAGTGAAGATGCAGGCTTCTGAACATGTTAAGCGATGTTAAGTGTCAGTAGGCAGCTCTCTGGCTTTTTTACACATCACTGAATACTGAAACTGAACACGGAGCAGCTTTAGGTTTGTGTGTTTTTTCATGCATGTGTGTAAAGCATGTCCATCATGGCGTTAGTGAAGGATGATCGTGCTCTGGGCGCTGTTACCTCAGCACTGAACCTGTGCTCATGAAGAGGGGTGAAGACTACAGCTGAAGATGAGGGAGAGGGGGGAGGAGAGGGGGGCTACAATAATGAGGGACAAGAGACAAATGCGGCTTCATCAGGTGTTTACAGAAGAATAGAGTGCAGGACAGACACGGGACAGGGTTTGGGATGAAGACCTGCTGTGGACATCACTCATAAACTCCACTCACTTTCTCAGAGAATCTGTGAGAGCCCACGGTGGAGTAAACGTCTACTGGAGACAACGAACTGTTCCTCTGTATCCTGCTCTTCTCACACTGAGTCTGTACACACACACAAGAGAAACATGAATGGCTGCTTCATGAATACTCAGGCTAAATCAGTTTTGGGACCGTGAAATGTTTTGATTCGGTTGATTTTGATTCAAAACCAAAATGTGAGTTGGGTGGAATGTGAGAACTTGAACACACACCTGCTCTTCGATCTTGTCCTGCCGGTCCAGGGCAGCCTCCACTGCGTCAAAGAACTCGTCCTCATTGATCAGACTGTTCGGGCCCTCCTGGTGAACACACCCGACAAAAGAATGCTGAAATGTTCGTCTTCCTTTTACTTCTACAGCGCTGAGAGAAGACAAATACAAGCACCCACCTCGTAATCTGGTCCACCGAAATGAGACTTCTTCTTGAGCTCAGAAAGAGCTGATTTATAAGCTTCCTCCACCCGCCTCCTCTTTTCCATTTCCTGAAAAGCGAGAGAGAGAGAGAGTTTGGCTGAGTCAACAGTCTAATGCTGTAATGTTTAATGTCTCGGCGTGAGTGGATCTCATCTCGGTGGGATCGGGGCACAGCGAGAGAGACGATCGCTGCAAAATCACTCCATTGTTCAGACGGCAGCCGCTGTTCTCATTCTGATATATGTCAGTATTGTGCTGACTGCAACACATCACCAGACACATTCAGCTCCGCCTCTGTCACACGCACCAAACCCATTAAACTAACAGATTACTGTTGCCACACCCCTTATACGGAGAACACTTTAGTACACAAACCACATCCAAGGCTGTTAAGCTGTGTTACACATGTTATTTTGTGCATTTTTAAAAGAAAGATGTTTTTAGCTTGTGGGTGTTATGTTTCCTTAACAATGATAAAGGAGATATGTTTTTAGTCAGGAACTTTATTCTGTCAGAGACAGCGTCTGTGTTTAATGTACCTTATCCAGTCTCTTCTGCCAGTTGTCCTCTCTCTTCACCATCAGGTCGATGCAATGAGAAAGCGTGGCCAATATTCCCGCTGTAGTCGCCTTAAACGTGATGGCTTCTCCTTTAAAATCTATCCCATTAATGCCTTTATGACTCAGACACTGGAAAACTGATGAGGAGAGAAAGGTGTAATAGTTCATGTTACGCTCTGCCTAAATAAAACGACACAAATGTAATGTCCATGTGAAATAAGCCAGGACATTCTGTTAATGATGCTGGTCTCCATTTCTGTTATCTCTCTGAACGCTAGAATCCCATCGTCTGATGTTAAGCATTCACAGTCTGATTGGCATAAACTTGTTATTTTTCGTCATGATTTACTTTCACAGAAAACAACCTGATGCTATAAACCTCATATGGTAACCGCTTTTATCATGCTAGAATAATGTAAGGCGTTCAACTTACGTTTCTCTTTACTGCCGTTGTTGTTATGCAAAATTTCTTCATCGGAGCGAGTGGTAGGGAAGTCATCTTCATCATCCTCCACGACTGAATGAGAGAGAACACACAAACACATGCACGTCAGGATGAACTCATGGCCTTGTGGTAGGTGGTACTGAGATCAGCCCACTCACATACTGAGAGTCTACTGTAGACACATAATGTAGCACAAAACACTTCCACAGGAGAGAGAGAGAGAGAGAGAGAGAACAAGAGAGAACAAGATAGGGAGAACGAGAGAGAACGAGAGAGGGAGAACGAGAGAGAACGAGAGAGAACGAGAGAGAACGAGAGAGAACAAGAGAGAACAAGAGAGAACAAGAGCGAACAAGAGCGAACAAGAACAAACAAGAGAGGGAGAACGAGAGAGAGAGAGAGAGAGAGAGAGAGAGAGAGAGAGAGAGAGAGAGAGAGAGAATGAGAAAAACAAAAGCCAGTTTATTATTTGTGTGAATCAACAGGTCCTTGTGCTTCCACAACAGATGCATCCAGAGAGAAAGAGAGAGAGAGTAAGAGTGAGTTAGACTGAGAGAGTAAGAGTGAGAGAGTGAGAGAGAGTGAGAGTGAGAGAGAGAGAGTGAGAGAGAGAGAGAGAGTGAGAGAGAGAGAGAGAGTAAGAGAGTGAGTTAGAGAGAGAGAGAGAGAGAGAGAGCGCTCAAACCTGGCTGCAAGATATGTCAAGTCCTGCCACGACCAAAGAACAACCAGCACAACAAAAAACAACACTGACAGAACAACACACACAAACTGACACTATCACCCTCATTGATAACTATAACTAAAACTCTTTTTCTGTTCATATTGAGATGTATATATATTTACTTGTGACTCATATATCCTGATCTCTCCCACTCGCCGTCTGATGCGTGTGTGTCTGTGTGTGTGTGTGTGGACTCACTCTTGTCTCTCTGCAGCTCGTCTTTGTTCTCAGCATCAGCACAGCCGTCAAAGTATTTCTGCAGCGTGTCCACCTGCCTGCACAGAATGTCTCGAAACGTCTCCATCTCTGACAGCTTCTCACGAAGACTGTGACCCTTCTGTAAGTCACACACGCAAACAAACCCAAGATCAATTTAACTTGAATTTCACATAAAAGTTGCTTTGGAAACGTGTGTCTGTAAATGACTGAATGTAAATATATCATATCATCTGTGATGTGTCATTGTGGACCAGTCCATCAACTTAAATGCCTTTGAATATTAAATGTTTTACTGCTCACAAACATTTCTGCCTCATGTTCCAGATGAGTTCAAACTAATGCCAACTATAAGGAAAGCTGATAGATCACAGCTATGAATCAAGCCATTCAATTGATTCAAGTTTATTTGTCGTCTTAAGAGCCCTATTGATAGGAGCTGGACGCACTGCGCCTTTAAGAGCATGTCACAGGCAGGGAGTGGCTTTTTGCCACCAGGTAGGAAATGAGTGTTCTCACCTTAAAGGAGGAAGTGGATGTGGCTGAATAACTGCTGGTGGCAGACGTGAGAGATAGCATGGAGCCATGTCGCCTTAAACTGGTCTCAGAACCATAACCAGACTCAGCCTAGAGAGAGATAGAGAGAGAAGTGTGTCATATCAAAAGAGCAAACTCAAACACATGCAGAAGGTCTGTGACCCTCATAAAGAATAAACATCTATCCAAACAAGAGGTGAGAAACATGCACAGTTTCTGAAGATAAAACACACTCAGTAATGTTCACGGGGTCAAGCTCAAAATATGGTGTTTTTTTATAACTGGTGTGTCGACCTGACCTATAAAATTTCCAATTGAAGTCTTTAGGGTGCATCAGTCTCTCTCACACACACACACACACACACACACAGCCAAGAGGCTCTTTACATGAAGCCAGAGGGCTCCAGTGGCTCATTTCCTTTCATAAAACAGTGTCAGAGCTTATTTAGGAAAATAAACACACAGACAGAATGTAGCAGAGATTGTTTTCCCATGAGTCTCTTGAGCAGGACATGATAACACAAGTTAAGGTTATGATCTCTTTCCATGACCATCACACACACAAAACACAAGCTATCCATAATGTCATTACATTCATCTCAAATGTACCACACTGACAAACTCATCCAATGATTCTGATAAACTGGATGAATTTTTATCGAAGCATCACATCTACTTCCTCTCTGATGTCACACATACTGAAATGAATGAAGTCCATTTAGACAGGAATCTAAGATCATTCCTGTTTGTCCAGTTATGATCTCACACACTGAACTCCAGATAGAGAGGAGTCTGAAAATAACTACATTTACAAAGACGTTTAGTATAAAGCTATGTGTAAACTTTAATGAATACTACAGATAGGAGAGTAAATACAACCTGCTATGAAAGCTAGAATAAACTAAAGGAGCAGTTCACCTTCAAAATAGAAATTCTGTCATTATTTAAACGCCCTCTTGTCATTTCAAACCTGTATTACTTTTGAAGATATTTTGAAGAATGTAACAGAAACCCTCGGTCCCTATCGACTTGCACTGGTTTTGTGTCCATACAAAGTCAAAGGGGACCGACTGTTTTTAATTGCCAACATTTTTCTAAATATCTTTTGAAAAATCACAAGGGTTTAAAAGACCAAAGGGTGAGTAAATGATGCCAGAAATTTCATTTCCTTTAACATCTCGGCCAGTTTTCTACACACTGTACAGTACAAACTGCCTATTACTCTTCAAAAATAGTATGTGAAACAGTATGCAGTCAACATGTTAAATATGGCGTCCGGTTACATTCCCTAAAACAGGATTATTTTAAATGTTCAATTCAAAAAGAAATGAGCCTTTTTCACCTCTAGGTGGCGACGGAGAGCTTTCCGCACTGCTGAACAGACTGACTATGAGGTTACTGCAGGATAAAACCTGAGAATAACACTTCAGTGTGTACAGCAAACACAGGTCAGCGCTACACTCACTCCAGCCAATCAAATACACTTGAACTGTTACTATGACATTGATAATGCTTCCACCGACCAACCAGAGGTCAAGAACACTAGACCGAGTCTGAATTACAATCGATAGTCTCAGCGGCTGGCGAGCAGACGATAAATTTTTGAACAATTACATCTGATAATATCATATCACAAATCACACACATCAAATCAATAAAGTTAGTCAACTGGTTATGAAAGCGAGAGAGAAATGAAGAATACAGTGATGTTTAATAACAGAAGGCCTGTGTATTATTCAGAATCAGACTTTATTAAAACGTATCGTGGGTGTGTGTGTGCCGAAGACAATGAGTCACTTTATGCGTTTTCAAACTTTGCTGATTCACGTCTATGTTTGAAACTCAAGAGAGGTGAACGACTTTTACAGCAGGTGTTCTTGAGAATTGAAATATTTGATCTTAAAGCGTCTCCCTTATGTCATTTTACGGATTCATTTGTGAAACCTTTTAGGCAGAACAAAACAATTTAGGCAGATTATCTTAAAAATGAACTATGGTGGCTATATACAGGAGATGATATGAGATTGACATAGACACACGACTTCACGTCATGTCTTTTGTGAGAGCGTGCGTGTTGTCGTCTATTAGATTGGACACAGAAAGTAACGAGAGCTGTGATACACAAACAGCTCTGATTAGATTTATACATTACAATTGTAATCTGCATCTCAGACGACAAGCAGATCCTCCAGACACCATCATTCAACTTAAACCCTCGTGTAACTCACATCCACGGATTCAACATGCAGCAAGTAACAGATAAAGATAGCTTTCCTGTAGCTTAGTGGTGAGAACATTGCGTTAACAACGCAAGGTTGTGGGTTCGATCCCAGGGGATTGCAAATACCTAGGTAGAAATGTATAGGATAAAGCAATGTAAGTCGCTTTGGATAAAAGCGTCTGCCAAATCCCTAAATGTAAATGTATAAACCGTTCACAGATAACCACGACAGGTGACCCGCCGCACACAGAATAAGAGAGAAGTCGGCATGTAAGTGACTTTATTTGAAACCACCTTTAACCTCACGGCAGCTTAAGTGTCTCTGTACTGTTCCCTTTGAACCTTGACAAAGCAAAGCAAGTGAGAGAGAGTGAGAGAATAGGGACCTTTGGAAGAATTTCAGCAATGACTCAGACAATGAGGCCTCGTCTTCTGAGAAGAGCCATGTGTGTGTGAGTCACGGTGGAGAGGTCAACACAGGAATGAATGGATGGGGGGAGTGTGGCGTGTGGATCAGGGTGTGGTCTTATGACATGTGTGCAAACTCAGCAAACACAACAAGTATGTCAATGTTTACATACACACCAGAGCCAGTTGATATCGATTAAAAAATGACTGCTTGATATTCTTAACCAATAAATGGCAATATTTACCTAAAATATATACCAAAAACATCAGAAATGGATTCATGGAAACTGAATCACAAAACTGAATCAAGCTTATTAGATCTAACATGCTTTTTTCTTATGAAAAAATAAGATATATTTTGAATATACTTTGAATATCTTAACACGCTCATAAATAAAAAGCCCTTTTTTTCTTCAGTCTTCCATCACTCTGTCTCTCGTGGTTTGACTTATTTTATGTTTTTTAACAACATGATTCTGAATCTATCTCAGTGGTTTTTATCCACACCACGTCGCTGCCATCTATACCCGCCCACATCCTCTCTCTCTCTCTTTATTGTTATGATTATTATGCGAGTGGTATAAACACACATTCAAACTAGTATTGATCTGCTGCGTGTGTGAGTTCAGCTCTTACGGTACAATCACATGTTGAACATTTCTCAACTTTTCGAGCACCAGCTCAGGCGTCAGCCAAACGGAAAACCTGATGCAGGCGCTAGCGTTCATGCAAGACTGGAGAGCCATGTGGAGAACCTGTTGTCACTATGGCGATCGCGTCCGCCCTCCGTCAAGCGTTGACGCCCCGTGTGAATGTGCCATTGTTACATGTACCTCACATGTCTGCATTGTGTTTTATGTGCCCTACAGTACGACTAAACGGCAGTGTCCTAAACTGACTTTGGCATCATGTGTTTGTTCTTGGATGTAAACAGACTGAACCACATTCGTAATCTCTTTTCTCCTTGACTTCTCATCACAAACACATTATTACTCACATCTGTGTGGATGAGTAACTAACCCAATCTGAATTTTACTGGTAAAGCGCATGCTGGGTAGTAGAGCAGGATGTACAGAATGGTCAAAATGTTTTATAATAGGCCGTCTTCAGTTTCAGTAGTGTGATGATCTCAATCCAGGAGTTAATACAAAGATGTTTTAATAGTCTTGGATTTAAACTTCAGCAGCAAAAATGTCTTCCAAGTATATTTCTCAAAATTAACTCAAACTGGCCATTTAAAAAAAATGTTTGCGATCTTTAGATAAGTAGCTCAATGACTTCCTGCATTTAATGATGAGGTGAAGAACACAGAACTCACCCTGTGCAGCTCGATGGAGTCAATCCACTGGTTCCGATGTTCTGGATCTTGAGCCCGGAGATACCAAACACTATCATTGACACTGATGTCCAATCGACATTCATCAAACTCATGAGGCTACAGAGAGATAGAAAAAAACACAGATTAGACTGATTTGACCTGACGTTTAAAAATGAAAACAAACAGTAATAACATTTGTCAACATGGCTGTTGGGTGAGAAATCATGAATCTGAATCTGTTGTTGATTAATGAAACCAGTGAAGGGAGAGAGAGACTCGTGACCCACAGTCATGTGAGATATTTACCTCTGAGAACACATACAGACAGTGTGTTTTTGTGAGAGGGAGTGAGCGTCTTTGGTATTACTGCCAGATGTTTGTGTCTGCAGACCTCACACTGCTCTATAAAATCCAGATGAGGATCTGATTTACTGCACTTCAATTCTGTGTTTCCTACAGGATTCGGTTTTCGCTCTAGATTAACTATCCTTTCTCCTTTTAAGCGTTCTCTTATAGTGAAATGTGTTAAATATATATTTTGCTCTGTTAGAGTTTTTAAATATGTTCTAGTTGATCTATTATCCTTCAAGTGAGCATACATGATATAAAAGAGATATGTGGACTATACAGAGACTTGACAACAAATGCAGTATTAAGGACACCTTGTGTTCATGATGAATTGTGGCGAACTCATTCAAAGCTGGAGACTAATCACAATATGAAGAAGATCTAATCTGTCTAGAGGTTTAATGAGACCATAGAGAAAGACTGCCTGCATTTAAAGGTGTGAGAATAGTTTCACACATCTGAGGGGGATGCTGACTTATCACACTACAATACCACAACAACACAAACAGGCCTAAAACTAAGACAGATGCTGTTTAACACACTCAAATTGGACTGCACCATAAGCACGCTCTCAAAGTGAAGGCCGCTGCAAACACTTCACATCAAGTGGGTACTTGTGCCATGCAGAGTTACTAGCGATGCAGTCACATGAGGTTCAACTTTGGCTATGATGCTAGTAGGTTCCAGTCTACAAAAACACCAGACGGCACAGTCGCTCACTAGGTTTCAAAACAGACCCTAAAAGCCTGTTTCCACATTAAATGAGACTCTCTCAAACGCTGGATGTCACAGATCTGAGATGTTCTCAGACGCTGAAACTCCGTTAAAAATGACAGCTCAGATTTAAGAGCGATCAGAAGCATTGGTCTGATGCCGGAAAATTCATGGGAAAACACTGAAGTGGCTTCTGGGAATGAAAACAGAGACGGTGCTTGCGGTGGGCGATGCAGGGGACCTGAGGGGGGTTACGGCGTGTACAGACAAGACACTAAAATAAACACTGGGGTCGTCACTGTGGAACTCACTAACTGTGGGAGACTCCAGTAACTGTAACACCATCAATTCATCAGCATCAGAGTGTGTACACAACCTTAAACACACATCTCACAACACCGACACACAGATGTCACACATCACACAGATGTTTAACAGGACTGGCATCTGTCGATTATTTTGTTGCCATGTCAGACCGCACTGCATTGTGGGTACACACGGGGAGCAGTTCCTGTGCAGAGCACAAATCTTTAAATCATGTGTCGTCCTTGAGAAGACATGAAGAAAACAACATATTATTTGAGAAGCAATAAAACTTTTAACTCCTTTAACGTGTGCAAACTCATAAACACTCAGTAAATATATGATTCTCAGTGAACTGAACTTGGAACACTGCGGGTGAACACAGACATCGAACGTCTCAGCATGCTCCAAGAAACACACGCATACTCTCTTCAGACACAGGCCTACGTGTGCAAAGTCACAAAAGCGCGAAGCAAGAGACCAGGCAAGAGTGAGAGATCCGAGAAATTTATAGCACTGCGTCAACAACTAAATGAAATGTCCTTTTTATAGTCTTGCAGTAATGGGACAATGATCAAACATCTTAACATCCAGACAGAAATAGAGGACAAATATATAGCTGTATGGCTTTCGTATAGCTTCAGTATAGTTCCAATATCCACATATGGAGGCAAAGTTATTTAATAACACAACACCACTGAAAAATAATTACTGTTTTATTACTGTTTTATTTAGTTTTCCTGTAGCTCAGTGGTAAGAGCATTGCGTTAACAACACAAGGTTGTGGGTTCGATCCCAGGAGATTGCAAATACCTATGTAAAAATGTATAGGATAAAGCAATGTAAGCCGCTTTGGATAAAAGCGTCTGCCAAATGCCTAAATGTAAATGTAAATGTATTACAACACATCAGGAGTAATGTAAAAGAACTATCCATTTACAGACATATTACACAACAACTTTCCAATCTTCATACGTCACATGTGTCAGACATTTAGATGAAAATGAATGAATTGACAAAAGTGATGATTGCTTCAAAAGTAATTAAGTAGAATTAAATTGACAATCAACCATGACCGAGACACCCCTAAGCATTGTAATATTTTGAGAAGAGATGGTCTAGATTAAGCAAATAAGAACTGAAATAAGAATTGAAGTGTCTGACTCTTATACGATAAGCTGGAGGATAAGCCTTACTTGTGTGGATATGATTAACAAACATAATACAATATTTAGAAGCCAATGAGAAATGGACATTTTAGCTGAAATTGTCGTCACGGTTCTTCTGATAAACATCCAAAACAACATAATGAGCACATCACTATACACACTTCAGCTCAGCCTAAAACCAGACTTGATCTGAGAATCAGAAACACAGGAAGGTGAAGCCTCAGCCTGAATCCAAGAGGAAAAGATACAGGAAACCCAGACAGCGCTGACACATAACTCTGGATACAAGACGCACAGGAAGAGCACATGCGCTCATCATGTGACTGACCGGTTAAAGAAACACCATTTCAGTTGACTGATCTTCTGATAACACACGCGTCTTGCGTGACTGAAAGGTAAACAGAAACCAGAAAATCTAGATCGATGGTCCAGAAGATGAGCTGAAGGACTCTTCTGACCTGACCCCAGGGTCACCAAACAGGAATTTAACAGCAGGAGGGCATTAGAGATCAAACTTCCCGTTTCAGACAACAGGATCCACTTATCTCTCTTCCTTTCATTTCACATCTGGATGGATCAGGCTCTTTTTCACTCTATCTGGACTTTTAAAAATATCACAGAACATTTGAATTCTCTCGTTTCTCCCGATAAAGGACGGGGTTCTGCCCTGTGTTACAGACATGGAGTGCAGCTTGTGTTGTTGTTGTTGACTGGACAGCAAAGTAAAACACACACACTGGTCATACGGCTATGGGTCCAAACACAGGTCACAACACTGCAGATGACAATCCCAGAATTTACCAGATGTCAAAGGGAGAAGACATGCACACAATGACAAAAGGAACAAGAATAGACTAATTATGGTTAATATCGCTCCTCTCGGGTTTGACACAGAACTTTAATGCAAACACACACACACAGATTCATAGACATTTTAAAATGCACTTGACTCCTATTTTATCAGCTGTAACTAAAAACAGCTCTTCCTTCATCAAATATTCAGCAGGCTAATACAAGTGTGTATTGTATGTGTTGTAAAACAGCCAAGCATAGCGACTAACAGTGAAACAATCAGAAGCCTTGTTTAAGAATAAGCAAAACGTTAAAAGCGACACAAACGCTATCACCTCTTTAGTATAGATTTAGCACAATTACTCAACAAGAACCATATGTGACAGCTCCGAAAACAGCAGAATCAATGAAACCCTGTAATTCAGTTTCAGGTGTGAGATTGGCAAAGAGCAAAACATCGGAAAACTGCACCAAACACAAAATAAAACATTGATATAGTCAAACACTGACTGCAGGAGACGAGTCGGTGCATCTGTGCAGAATATCATTTTTCTGGCAGGATTTCTCGCGGTTCAGATTTGAATAGCTAAACTTGGTACTTGAACAGTAAAATCTGTACAATATTGGGCCTAAACCAACATCAATGACTTAAAACCACAGAAACGTACGTGGAGGTCCTGCAGCGCACCAAAGAAAACACATACACACAAACACAAGGAACAGGAAGTCTTACTCTTGATTTATTTTCTCACTAACTAAACCAGGACAAAAAAGAAACAGGACCGAGAAGATTAAAACAGGGCTGTGTTATATAAACAGATAACTGGATACACACAGTTTCCAAGTTTAAATTGCTTTTGTTTCTGCTTTTCCTCCCTATTTCTGCAAACTACAGCTTCTTCTTTTCACTTTTTGTAGCAGTCAACAACCCAAGAACCTTACAGACCCTTTCAATACAATTACAAGTAAGGATGCACAATATTATCGGCACGCAGATATTTTCAGCTGATATTTTAAATATCTGTATCGGCCCGATATGATAAATTATGCCGATATGCTTTGCTGATAAAAAAAGACACGTTGATTATGTGTAGGCCTTCTGACATGAGCGTGCACTCGCAAATAAAAACAAAAGTTTATTCTCGAGTCTTATTGAGTCTGAACTGTCATATAAACACAGGGTTGTGTTAAAAACACACAAGGTTTTAGGTTAAAGTTCAGTTTATACTCAAGCATCAGACCTACGTGTCGGTTCTCATTTATACTTCTTAATTTATTTTTTTGAGAGCTGTCATCAGGCTACGCCGTAGGATATGCGGCTCGCCGTAGGTCCGATGCTCGATTGTAAACTGAACTTAAGCCGGTGATCTGACATTTTGTGCTACCATTAAGAGCCCTTACTGTGTTTCTCAACAGTAAAACTGCGTAAAATCTGATCCGTCAGTCCTATGTATATAATGAGCCCACGCTCACATGATTCATATTTCACTATCACACTACAAGTTAATTTCATTTCACAGCTGTGCTGTTAGTTTGTCAGCTATAGGCTAATGATATAGCACAGTACTGTACTCCTGAAATCATGTACATCCACTTTCGCTCTATCAGTGAACCATAAGTCAGCACAGAGTCTGAAGGTATTTATGAATGTATATTATGAGGACAAAAGCTCATTGTTTATGGCAGATTGCTGTGTAAAGGCCTTCTGTGTCGCCCATCACTGTAATTCTAGCAGTCGTTTACACTGATGCTAAGTTAGAGCTTAAGCTATTGGGCATTAAAACGAGCGGTTCGTTGATCATTTCTCAACAATTTTTAATAATTATATATGGAAATCACTTGGTATCTACTATATAAATGTTTGTTGGGTTTTTCTTTAAAGGTTTCATTAGACACTGTTACTATCTGCTGTTTTATGCTTTCAAACAGTAAAACTTCCTTTACAAACTTCATGTAATCATGTTAAAAAAAATTGCAGATACTTAAATAAGGCAAAACATAAAGCACTGCCCTGGCAGACCAAGTGATGGATCCGTTAACTAGCCCAGCTCTTTATTCTTTCTCTGCCCTTATCTTTTAACCCTTCGCTCTTCTCTCTTTTGGTTCCGAGTCAAATCGGCTCCATTAAGGCCTGTGCCTTGCCCTGCACTTTAGAACCTTCCTCTGCAATGATCTGCCCAGCACCAGAACAACCTGTATGTCCATGTACCCGTCTATCTTCATAATCTCAATACACCTGCTTCCTGCATGACGGAGAGAAATAGAAAGAGACAGGGAGACATCCCTTGGCACTTGTCAGATCATGACACAGTCCAGCTCGGTTTATAGAAAAATCTCATGTTTACGAAAAGTGATATGGGAGCGCTTCACAGAAGGGAGAATGCAGCTCACGTGAGGCTGAAACATGGAAGACTGATTCAGATACTTCAGATGCAATGCACTGTGAGCACTCAACGCTGTGTGGAACTGTTGCTTTATTGATGTTTTTTCTTGACTGTACAACACTGAGTTTCATAATACCAGTTTATCCATGCGAACTAGACATTTTACACTTTCTATGGAAATGTGAGTGGGGCTCATGCATGAGTCGCTGCCACTATTTAAACGTACTGGGGGTGGTTGCTAGCGCATCGCTGTGTATTTGTTAGTGTGGTTCTAGAGGGGTTGGTAGGGTTTTTTTCATGGGGTGCTAGGTGATTTCCTAATGGTTTTATAAGGCCACCTCTTTGATGTTATGGATAAAGTGTATGGTTTCGTTTCTATGTGTAGTTTATGCCCACTGTATAATTTGTCAGGAAAAACAATCACTTAGAAAAGTAACATCAGCACACCTCGCTTCAACAAGCTGCATAGTTTAAGATATCATTCATAACCGCAGTACAAACAGTGCATTAGGAGTTACATGTTGAAATTTAATCAACAGAGTTTGTATAAATCCCTAACCCCACAAAGCGATAGTAACACTGATGCCTGCCTTGGCAAGCTCTACTAACCAATCAAAGGCAAAACAGCATGTTAGATATTTTAAGTGATGTTGACAGAATGATTAAATCAGTCTTAATGCATTAAGTGCATGTGAAATTGTTTTTGTCATCACGCAGATTGATCATTCACGGTCCGTTTCCAATCCTCTGACTTCACAAATGTAATCGCATTTTCAACTTGTGTTTATCGGAACTCAAAACTCCTCCATTTTGTAGGCAAAATAAGGCATTTTGGATTTGAATCAGATATTATGACCCATAATCCTGTTGTGTCTGCACGGGTTAAGCCTGTCTGATTTTGGGGTGGTCCTTCTAAAGCAAGACGTGTTCCAAATCCACTTAGAAAACCCACGCGCACACATTGAGTCATGCGAGGACTGTGTAATCGGAGGCAAGAAGAAAGGAAAGGTATGACACAATAACCTATTTCTAAAGATTTACAAGGAACGACAGATTGGATTGGATGCCTTGATAGAGTACAGCTTCAATCTGGATCAAGCTGCTTTATATTCTCGACCATTCAAAAGAGACAGATTTAGAGGCTATGCCTACACAGAAAAGCCTCCTGGTTCAGTAGCCAAAACCAGTAGAAAAATGTATCAATGAACCCTAAACTTTATGTGGCAAGGAATGAGGAAACTTCCTCATTTTAAGCCACCAAACTGGAAATATGTTAAATAAAAATGACACAATTTGTAACGAACTAAAAAGGCAACAAACAGATAAATAATCCCTGATAATAATTTGAGCATTTTTGTAGGATGGAAAAGTTTATAGAATTTTCTTCTATTCACCAATTGACAAGCAAAAACTAATTTCGGACGTTGAAGATGACATTTCCTCCTCTATATGAGCTGGTGTGTGTGCGTTTGATACCAAAGTTAATATTGACGAATAACCACGGTTCAACAAATGCGCAGCTGAAAAAGCCACCTACACGTCACTGTGTCTTAAAACAAAGGAAGCCTTTTTACTCTCTCAAAACAAAAATGCAAAACATCGAATTAGAATGTCAGACCGGCTACCAGCCACTTCAAACACACGACACCTGAACACTGACACTGTCACAGCCCTCAAAAAAGCTCCTCTTCCAACATCCTCTTTTCTGACATTTCCTACATCAGGTTTTGTATTTGGAATGTTGAATAAGTCTTTAGTTTAACTGGAGAGCAGACTTGCGGTTTAATCATTGAAAGACTGGACGTAAGAGGGTCACCAAGAGGACTTATACCTCTCATACCGTCTCCATAACAACACAACCTTCGCCCTGTTTCCACATTTCCAGCGTTGACGCAAGATAACACACCCGAAGCGTGTGCAAGGATTACACATGTCGAAATCTGTGCGGGTTAATCTTTAGCGCAATGTGAGGAATTCACATTCTGTTTTGCTTGTATGAAAAAATCAATTTCTATCTATTTCTGAACCGAGTATACATTAGGCACTTAACGGAGTTATCTGACCACCTGAAGATACTGTACACATTCAGCAATATTTGATAAGTACACTTAGAAGCCAATAATAACCATAAAGTCCTAGGGGATGCAGCAGAATTTGGTTTCTGCAGGTGCACGTGAGCAATAGCGATTTTAGTGTGGATGAGGGAAAATAGGCCACAGCATGTGTGCATCTGGCCGGTCGCCTGTAGCAAAGGATGGCGTATGTTCCCTTTCAAACCACTCCTTTGATTCTGCAAAGCAATCAAGGAGCTCTCAGTACGTCCACTTTCCTCAACGCTTATCATTTTAGCACAAACATCACAACACATTTCATTCCTAGGGATGAACTGCTACTGACAAATTTGTCAACAGCAATAGGTGACGACCAATCGAACCACTCAATTGGAGTCCAGAATGTGAACCGCGTCCAGAATGCACGGTTATGAAAACACGACATTATTCTAATTTTGGCTCGCTTCTGAAATTCCCACGACTGTCTGGACTGAAGGGATGCTTCCCTCAGGACACTCACTGTGATGACAGCCTTGCTGAGGCAGAGGGAACCACGGCAGCCATATTCCCGCTCGTCCTGGGATTTGTAGTAACTCAAAGTGTTGTTCTTCAGGACCACCCAACGGTCCTGCCAGCCGTGAATGTAGTTCGTCCACTGTAAGAGGAAAAAACAACGATTAAACACACCTGTTAAATGAAAGAAAAAGACGGTGCACACACGCAACCATATTGTTTATAGGTGGTTGAGAAAGCACACATTTGTAATACAGACTTAATGCATTAAAACGACCCATCAACACACACACACATGACAGTTTGTGTTATTAGCTGTGTTCTAATGAATCACATATAGTTCACCTTTCCCTCACATTCATTCGTGCACACGGGCCATCGCATCTGGATTTATTCGGTAATCGCTTATGGAAAATGCTCCTCTCATCACAAAAACAGATCATCTGAGTCATGAGGGGAGGTTTTCTTTTTTAATCCCATCAGGAAGACACGATAGGATGAACGATAGTAACCCCGACTAACTCCAGCCTGTCAGCCCCATTAACTTACCTGCTATACGTGTTTTGAACGACGACATTTACATGCACAAAGGAGGACATTTATTATTATATCAAGTATTAATCAAAACATGATAACATAAGCTAGCATTGTTTAAAAGCGCGTCATTTTTATTTCTGGTCATGTTCTTGATAAGCTTGGTGAGAGATACGCAAATGAGCTCGATAGCCTCGCGTTTGTTTACATCGGGTCAGGTGGAAACGCACACATAAACACACGCTTTCCCGGTTCGGGCAAGGTTTTTACAGGGTTGTCTCACCTTACTAAGCACCCCGCTGAATTCCACAAACCCTCCGTGCGGTCCGGGTCCCGGTTCGGCGTCCAGATCCTCGTCGGAACCGGACGAGTTCCAGCTCTGGCTGTCCGGTAGCAGTCTGCCGTTTTGAAGCGGACTGGAATTCATGACGAGCCCAATGGACGAACGTTCGACTGAGGGGAGAAAAAACGCAAAGAAACAAAAATACGCAGTCGATTTATCAGCGTAGAATGTCCGTTAGAGGGCCTCGCATCGATAACGGTGTGTTTTATCCAGAAAACAAGCGATAAATGTGAAGGTAAAACGTCCGTGTGTTGATTTCATGTGCGTCTGTGAGACTGCGCGAGCAAAGCGCAGGAGATACCCGCCCCCTCAGGCGCGCGCTCTCTCACTCACTCACTCAATCGAAAAATAACTCCGATACCGTTCAGCAGCCCTCCTGATAATCAACGCGAATTGTTGAAAGGAGTTTTGCACAATCGACGACAAAAGGCGAATTTTTCGACGAAAAGACTGCAAATCAATTTAATTTCGTCCTTCTGATTTCTCCTCAGATGAAGGTGGCCATCTTCACTCACGCGCTTGCCGCCGCTTCACCAGCTCTGTAGCTCAAGGGGCGCTGGCCCACAGGTGACGTCAGCAAAGACACGTTCTCCTAATATGGAAACGTAGCCACGCCCTCCTAAAGGGAAGATTGACAGGTGGAGAAAGCTTCACTTTTAAAGACGCACAACTTTTTTAAAAAAACGCGTTATCAACAAAAGATCTCAATGTGATTTATAAAAAGCTTAGCACATTTTCTGTCGTGGTTTTTAAAGCACATTACAATCATAATCATGTTAATAATGTCGTTTTTAATTGTAATTTTCTGACATTTTTTAATTTATATGCTTCTTGTATTTGAAAGAGTTTGAAACACATACTAAATTAAATAATGATTTTTCCAAATTCACCGTTTTATGAAGACACAGATTGGGTGAAGAAGGACAAACAGGTCTGTGAGATCTGTTAAGATAACTGTTGAACATCAGACACGTGTGACTTGCTTCCTCTTCCCTGATCCGTTGTGGCATTGAGTCATCATCACATATAACCAATCAGCAATAAATCTGAGGAATAGATCAACTGTTTCTGTACTTTTCATTTCTGAGCTGGGAGCACATTTCTATAGACTTTAAATTCAATGAACGTGCCTGTTTTTGTCATTCATTCACTTCTGTCCAGTCTATCATCTGTTCTAAAATGCACAAACAAAAATGTGTATTTTAGACTTCATTTAAGAGAGTAAAACTTAAACATTATACTTATTGTAAAATGTCCATTTCACCTCCCACCGAACACGACAAACACTTTTGTCTGTTATAGGACCAGTACTCAGAGATTCTCTCTTCATGGCAGCTGTGCCTATTAACTGCTTTATTCCCTTGTGACTGATGCTCAGATATTCAGGCCACTTCGCTGAATTGAAGAAAAATAACTCTTTCTGTGATAAAACACCAGAGATCCTTACGCAACATCCATTTGCCGTGAGTGACACTTTCATCTGAAAAGCAGTGCATTAGCAGAACACATCATACGGCGATCTGATGACCATGTTTTCTGGGAGCCGATGTAGAAATTGCACATGCTTAGGCATAAAATAACATAAAATACCAGACTTTATGCTCCCCTCTGTTTGATAGAATCGTCCAGCTGTTCAAACAAAATCTATAGGTGATTTATTTGGTCAGATATATTTATGTCTGTTTCTTTTTATTCGCTCTAAACACACGTTATGTCGTACTTGTCTCCCTCTCTTTCTCGGGGCTTCGAGGTCGGGTGTGCATTAGTCACTGAAGGGAAAATGATCTTATTAGTCATGATTATGGCAATCATACTTATGACAAAACATGTCACACCCACACATGCACAACTAGCCTTGCCCAACAATTTCACTTCCTTAATATAAGATGAGGAAGTTTTTCTTTTTCATATTTAATGCTCTTTATGAAAGAGTGAACATTTTCTTTCCTCAGATTCTTTGAGAAAGTCTGGATCGTGACTTATAGGACAGCTACTCTTTTATAAACTAAGCAAAAAGAAAATTGATTTCAACCTTTTTCAAGATATGGATATATAGTAAATTCCCAAAAATGCTCTGTACAAGCCTGTTTTCCGCTGTTCATTCACAAGCAAGCGTAAATGCGACTCACGACCGTGTCATGTGTTTGGCTTTGACTGAGAGCTGGACTCGGTCATAAGACTCGTGAGGGAGACCACAAGACCTCCATCAGGACCTCCATTAGCCCAGCAGAACTCCTCCTCTTCCCCACACGCCTCAGATTAGCAGTGTTCCTCAGAAAGCCAGGCACGGCAGGACACATGTTTGCAGAGCTAAATGAGATGTCTGGTATCAACTTCTGATTTGTGCATAATTTCGTTTGGCATAGATTTGAACCGAGACTTAGAACAGTGATATTATATAACCACATCATTTGAAAATGACCGGTGGACTAAACGTGGTATCAGAAGAGATCCCTTCAATCTTTAACCATGAGACCCGTGACACAGCCTTGTAAAATGCTTTACGTCCATTTAAAGAGCCATTAAATACTTCACACACTAGAGAGAGAGAGAGATAGAGAGAGAGAGAGAGAGAGAGGAGAGAGAGAGAGGGAGAGAGAGAGAGAGAGAGAGGGAGGGAGAGAGAGAGAGAGAGGGAGGGAGAGAGAGAGAGAGAGAGAGAGAGAGAGAGAGAGAGAGAGAGGAGAGAGAGAGAGTGAGAGAGAGAGAGAGGGAGAGAGAGTGAGGAGGGAGAGAGAGTGAGAGAGAGAGAGAGATGGTATTAAGATGAGGAACATGTTACAGTAATCAATAAAACACAATTTCTACATACTTTTTATTTCAATGTGTTTATGATCCAAATTATAGATACGATCACTCGTAATTCTGCATAATTTTGATCACATTTCTACTGAAATGACTGCAACACAAACATACTGGATGGGTCATACACTTTAATTTCATACCTAGCGTTAAAAAAAAAACGGTCATCATGTGTTTTGAATATTTTTTGAGAAATGGGTTTCGTTCCTAGTTTTCGGGCCTCTTTGGGGGTTTTAAAAGACCATTAACCCTTAGTATGAGTAATAAAAATAGAGATGATTGACTGATGAGCTTTCAGTAGCTCACGGGCGAGAGATAAGGGTGGTTGTGGTATCTGCTCTAGAATAATCTTCACAGCTGTTTCTATGTTGCAGTCTTGGAATGTTAGAGCTGTAGAATATGCCAACTTTTCTCACTCAGCCGGTCACAGGGTCATCCGGAGTTCTAGAATGACAGCCATATCCCCTGCTGGACGTGAACCTTGTGCAGTCTTGTGAGGTACTGAAAGGATTTTGATTGAGTTGTTTTGCGAATTAGCACCCGAGTCTTATCTGAAAGATTGTGCTGACAGACACCGGAGAGACTGTACTGTTAAAGCAAGAGTGTGAATTCACACTGTAAAAATGAGTTATCGTCTGGAACTGACACAATGTGTCTACATGAAAAAACAATCAGACTTTTCTTGGGACAAACGCTTATGAGGTTTAAAACCCTTTACTGTACGTGGGTTAATGTCAGAACACCAGAGGTGACTTTGTTAGAGTTTAAAATTGGCTTCTGTTACTCATCATAGTTCAATGCTTTTGTTTAGCTAATGCTGGATGGCATCAATTATGCATGGTGACTCAACAGAGCCAGAAGAGTAATTCACCTGACTACAGCGTGCTGTGCGATTGAAGCACATCAGTATGAGGAAACTGCGTGAGCTGCAGCTCAGACGGCCATTTGAAATGCATGAGCTCAGCTGTTGTTTAATGAAACCTTTGATTGGCTATAAAGGTTCATCTACCATAACTTTACAGTTGGCAGTAAAGAGTCAAGGGTCCAAGAGTTGCAAAGTGCGTTCTGTGTGTGTGTGTGTGTGTGTGTGTGTGTGCGTGCGGCCGCATGTGTAAATTACTGAAATGTAACAAACACAAGTTGAAGATTTACTTCAAACTAAAATAAATAATTTTAGGAAATTTAAAAACTGTTGTTAAAGTTTGTGCGTGTGACAGTTGATTATAAAACTGAATCTGAATAATATAAATAATACATAAAATGCATTGTCAGCTCACACATGCCAAATATCTGTCAACATTTCCAGAACTCCTGGATTATAAACATTTGTTTCAAACAACCAATTTCAACACCAGCTGGTTACTTTCCTGTCTCTGACACACCCAGATACACACACACACACATTGATATTCACATACACACACAGGACTGCTGCAGAATGTGAACTACATGCACCCCCCTGAGGGTGGACAGAGTTACGGGACAGTTTAGTCAGTGAAACATTCTCTCATAGACTTTCAAAATAATTTGACTTTGTTCATCTCTCTCTTTCTCTGTGTGGGTGTGTGTGTGTGATTCTCTAGGCTCAGTGAGTCAACAGCTCTAACACAGAACACATTCCATCCCCACCCTAAATGATTCCTTATGGTTCAGGGTCCCAAACTCCCATCCGCCCCCTACTGGAGTACAGCACAAACCTGAGGTCACAAGTGCACAAATCACAACAGCCATTCCCACTTTTACATTCAAAGAAGTCCAGATTCCATACATATTGGATGTTACTCCAGTATTTTTTTCTAAACAACTATCAAAAATGCTAAAATGGTAAGTTTGTAGCTGCAGATAAAAGCAGATTTAACAGTTATATGACTTACATGTCACATGAATAGAAAAGGCGTATGTAAAGTGTAATTTCAGACTGTCAGCACAAAAACATCACACCTTGTTTATTATGCTCTATCTTTTTTAAGTGGAAGAAAACAAATTTGTAAACATGGATGTATTATTTCAAATCCATTAAAAGACATTTCTTATGTGTTTGCACGGAACATCGTCTGAGCATTCATCATCTTTATTAGAGAAAGCGGCGGGTTAACATAACACCCCACCAAACCTCACACAAAGACATCAGACATGTCCATGTCTCAACAGCAGAGACAGAACAGATTTTCCAAACCACTGTCAGACCAGACAAAGCCCCTCAAGCTTTTAAAGTATTTTCCATTTGTAAAGGAATTGAAAGGCGTCTCTTATGTTTGAAACCTGGCAGGCATGTTTCTGCACACAAAGCAGCGTGTGTGTTTGCACCTGACCAGAGCTGAGCTGTCCAGCTGAAGAGAATCTTATTGCTGACGTTATTACTCTATCAAATCTTAGAAGATTTCAATTATGATTATGTCTCATTTTACTATACACGTGTTTTTAAATCAATCAAAATGTGTGTGTGTGTGTGTGGATGGATCATGTTCAATGTTTTTTTTTTTGTATTGTACAAAAAACGACTACATTTAACTTTACGACTACATCAGCCACATGGTTTTGGGGCTTAATAGGAATTTTCCAAATGAGTTAAAATTTGGGCATCTGCTGGTTTCACAGTGTCGGTTAGTGGAGCTCCTCTGCCTCAGGGTTTCTATTTCCTCTCTGATAACGGTCGAGTGAACACAGCTCAGAGAGTCTGAGGATGAAATCACACACACACACAGATCTTGTGTTTAGTAGCGTTTAGTGATGCAGTGGGCTGTTGCGGTGAGATTACAGGAGCAATATCTTTGTGTCTGTTCTGCTGAGCCGCTCTCACTGTCATGAGGGTTAACGTCCGCAATGCACCAACACACCGCAACGGTCTTTCACAATTGTACCATCCACACTTCCAGTGTACAGCACACATCTCATTTCATATGCTTTCACTTTGTGTGTGTGTTTGACCTCTTACAGTGTGAATCTCAACATCCCACTTCGACATTTTAAACAGCACCGGTCAGATTTTCACGAGTTTCTTTTCTCTATAATGAAATTTCCTGTTACACAATCATGTTGATCACAAGGTTGAACGTTTAGGATTCAGTGTTCTGAGTCCTGTGCTGTTTATTGGTATGTTTATTAAAGAAGGTGACATGTGACAAACTGCACATCTGAAACCCAAATGAATGAATGTATTCATGATGGTTCAGAGAATGGTTTTAGCTTTTTTTTTTTTTTTTTTCTAAATAATGTTACTTGTGTGAGCAGCAAATATTTGGACACAGGAAGAAATGAGTATTGCTCTCGTAAAGGACCGAACCCTTCAAATGACATGTTGTCAACGGTAGAACAAACATAAAATTAAATGTAAGAGTAAATACACGTAAATGAATCATCACTGTCTTCTTCCCATAAAACATGATGGGTGTTACATTTACCTTTCCCTAACAAAAATGTCCAAATATATCACGGTAACCTAAATCATTATTGTACTCAGTCATTATTACATAATAACTGTGTGTGTTATAAAGTAGTTTTTTATAGATAACTGTAAAATAAATGTTACTAAAACGTTTCTGATACGGTATGTGAGTCTTTCATAAGTGGGACACAAAAGAAGATATTTTGAGAAATTTCTCAGTATTTTTGTGTCCATACAATGGAAGTCAGTGGAGTTCAGTGTTGTTTGGTTATCGACATTCTTCAAAATATCTTCTTTTGCGTTCTGCTGAAGAAAAAAAGTCTGATTTGACATGACACAAGGGTGAATAAATGATGAAAGATTGTTTTTTCTAGGTGAACTGTCCCTTTAAATGTAAATTACTCAGTTTGAGTGTAGATAAGTCAGTTTATCCAGTAGGGGGGGATGAACTACAGACATACGGCGGTGTTCTGATTCAGGATCAGTTAACTCAATCTGCTGTAAAGAAAACTCCTTTATTTCCGTGATGAATGAGACCACCCAATCAGACGTCCACCACATCACTCTTTCAGAAACACACCGCTTCCCTCAGCCGGTGTGTGTTCTGTCTGAATGTTGTTTTTATGGTAATGTTAGCTCTCTGTAGTCGGTTTAACTTCACATGATGAAGTGTTTGCTGCATGAGATGTCATGAGTTGCTTCATCTCGTGTCAGTGTTTGTAGAGGAAAGATCAGCTGACCACACAGGAATGACATCATTGTGTACTGAGATTAAAGTGAAAATTCATGTTGTACGACTCTCTTTATTCCATAGGTCACAGATCATATGTGTGTCTGAAATGACCCATGAGACACAGTGTCAAACTGAGCTCAGGTTTGTCAAGTCTGCAATCAAAACACAATATTATTGCAGAGATCAAATATGATTTTCTCATCAAATTTACGCAAATCCAGATTATTTTACCTTAAGAACCCAAATTAATTTACACCTTCAGACTGTGTTTCAACAACCATCAGTCCTTAAACACTGAACTTTCTCTCCCTGAGCTCTGGCAGAGTATTTGGTGAATTTCGGTTATTTTTACCGGCAGCTTTTTGTTTAATGACGGAAGAGAAATTGTCCACAGATCACAACGTGTGACCGTTTGCAGCTTTTATCACCTGGTTTTGTCCCCTTCTGATGGTCTCTGTGTGACACACTGTTATCTGAAACTGCATCTCTGCGGTGAGAAATCATTCATCACACACTTTCTTTCTGTCCGTGGGCGAGTTTGAATGCCGGCTGCAAATATTGACCCGTTCTTTTCTTTGGTACTCAGTGCAGAGAGAATCGGCCTGACATTGATTCTTAATCCTTGACACAAACACAAAAACCTGATTCTGCAAGGGTCTCTGTTTCACTGTCCTGAGCATTTTTACTTGGAGAAATGATAGATGGATGAGGTTTGTGGTAGACTGCTGGTGTTAAGAATCTGTTGAGATATGAGCGCTGTGATGAAAATAGCTTGCAGTCTTTGCACTTTTGAGAAAGAAGCATTTCAATTCCCAAAAACTGCATCGTGCTGGTGATGAGAAAACATGTATACTTTTGAGTATTCTGCTTTTTATTGTGTAGAGAAAAGGTTTGATATTAACCCAACAATCATGCACAAATGCTAATTGTGTTACATACTTTATATATGAATATTTGTGAAAACATGTCTGCATTTTTTTATGGTTTTGGGTGATACAGTACAAAAACAATTTAATAGTCATGTAAAAACTCTTTTCACCATGTTTTTGAAAACCTGTGTGTTCAATATCAGAAGTAATTTATACATCATTATCACATCAGAAAAATCCAGGTTTTCTAGTGTTAACGCCTTCTCTTAATATAATCAATTACAACCATCATCGATTACTGATTCTGATCGATTACTTCATCAGGAGCTCTGGGAGACGTTTACATTCATGCATTCGGCAGATGCTTTTATCCAAAGCGACTTACGTTGCATTGTATTACACATTTGATTCTGATGTGCAATCCCCTGGAATCAAACCCATGACCTTGGCGTTGCTAGCGTCATGCTCTGACCACTGAGCCACAGGAAAGCCACAGAAAACAGACATCCTGCTGTTGCTGTGGTAACCATGCATTATCATCATTGCATTGATGATTTAAATCATTTCCTGTTTGTCTGGAACACAAAACACATTGAAATGGCGGGGGGGGGGGGCTTGAGAGAGGGTCTTTAGATATCCAAACAGGTTCAGGGATGCAGATGTTCATTTGTTCTCACACCCAACTGTGGCCTTTTGCTCCTGGTGTCAAGCAGATTATATGTGATCATTGTGTTTCTGCTCTACACACACACAGGAACACAAGTGAAACACACCCCTAGTTACACCCTGCATTTCCATAGCAGCTACACAAAGGAAGGTGCTTGTGTTTTGTTTGTATGTGAAACTGTGTGTACGTGCCATTTTGTTTATGTTCGGCTGTTATCAGTCGAACACCTGCTTTATGGGGACAACCAAAGCTATACAGAAGTGTGAGAGAGAGAGATTTAACATTATGTAACTGTGGGTCCATGTATAGCCTGTATCCATGTATTTGATTTGCAGTGAGTGACGCCACCTTCTGGTGAAAGACATTAACTCTGTAAACATGTGAAACAGAAGTATTGCTGGCTATCCTCGTGTTGTGTTATAAATGCTTGTGTCCAGCATTGTGTGCTGTTATTAGAATTTAAGATGTTGTGTGTTTTTATTATTGCACAGTAAGCAGTAAGAAAGCATTTTTCATATAGTAGTCATGCTGAGAAAGAGGCGGTGGCTGCCCACGTCAATCATTGCAAAAAAAATACATTCTTTATACACACAGAGGTCTAATTTCTATTTTGTAGTTGTAGGAAATGTGTTTGTAGGACAACTTGGGAATGAAAATGTAGGCAAGACTGTGTATTTGTGTGTAAGGGAGTAAAATTTGCACACATACACAAAACTGTAATGACAAATGATCCATTAGATTCGTCCCTGGAACGCTGCAGCTCTGAGATCTGGAATGCTTTGACCTTGTAAACGACAGCAGATGCCCACTCAGCGATTTTTCCCACCCGGAATTACAGTCATGATCATACGCATGAGTGCAAACTGTTCCCTGTTCGAATAAATCAACTGTTTATTTCATGAGCACACACACACACAGTGACAGTGAAATTATAACCTAAGCACTTTCTCTAATGAAACAAATTTCTTACCTG
This sequence comes from Triplophysa tibetana, assembly GCA_008369825.1. Taxonomy (NCBI): domain Eukaryota; kingdom Metazoa; phylum Chordata; class Actinopteri; order Cypriniformes; family Nemacheilidae; genus Triplophysa; species Triplophysa tibetana. The sequence goes on from CM017898.1 coordinate 1,277,380, forward strand.
AGGAGCATTTGATGACGGAAGTTGTGATTAGTGTTATTGTGTGCACATGAGAAAGTAGAACACATAATTATGTTAGGATGTGTGTGTTAATTGTATGCCAATTCTTTTTTAATTTGACTTAAATACAGTTAACTAATTATAATTAAATTGGATGCCAAATTTGTCATGCGACATACATACAAGATTGGCGGAATCGAACGTCAACGTCACCGCCATCTTGGATCGGAAAATAGCGCTATATACATGTATCCTACAACAGGTCAGCTGTTGTTTTTCTCCTGGATTAAAACGAAAGCACAATTCCGTTTAAGTTTCTAGCCTTAAATTACATTAGTTGAGTATTAAAAAGTTCTGCCCACTCTTACTCAGAATCTCCCCTGTTAACATGGGTGTTGCTGTGCAGTCTTGCCCGGTCCAACATGGCGGATTCGTTTCTCATCACTGCTACGGGCCACAGCGTTCAATGCAGCGTCCGTCAACGTTGAATGAGGTGCAATCTGAAATAACCCGATTACTCGGTCTTTTATATATTATCTGTGAGCATCGCCACATAAAGTTTTCCCAAATCAAGTTTTCCCAGTATAACTAGTTCGGTTTTGTTCAAGCTGCATGTGTTGTGACGCTTGTTTCCCTCCGCACGCGCAACGCAGGTTTACTTAACAGCAATACGCACATGAAAATAACAGATAACCATCTTTTGAATTATATTTGTTTTAATGCCTTTTTATTGCAAATACAGTTTTAGTTATATCAAAGGCTTCTGTTATTCTGTGTTTGTCTTTAAACCCCACGAGCATTAATGGGCAGATTGCTCGTCTGTTACACAATGGGAACAGCAGGGGTCTCTCTTACAGTGTTGACTTGTTAGATGTCACATCCATCAAGATAACAACCAAAAGATTGGGGTAAAGAAATTATAATTTTTTTTTAGCTCAGTAAACTAAAGAACGTTTCTTCTATAGAATGGGTTGTTTCTGTGCCTCAAAACATGATTGGGGGGAAATTCCAATTCCTTCCTGCAACATTCAATATGTGTTTACCTTTGACCCGGCATCACATTCTGCACAGTCTGCTGTTCATGAGCTGTATTTCTCTTTTAAAGAATGATTTATTCTGAGCAGCATTATCAAGAAATGCAGTATATTATTGGACATTGGTGTCTTTTAGCATATTTTGTAAACTTCAGATTCAGACTTTAGATCAACAGGATCCATGCTGCTCAACTACAGGTTTTTATGACTAAAATCAAATTTCTCTTCTCTCTATTGTAGATCATAGAACTGGTTTGTTTGGAAATCTGCTTTTGTACAATGAGTTTTGTGAACGTGATCCACCGGTAGGTTGCGCTCCTGTACCATTCTCTCTGTCTCTCTCTCTCTCTGTCTCTCTCTCTCTCTGTCTCTCTCTCACTGTCTCTCTCTCTCTGTCTGTCTCTCTCTCTCCATCTCTGAGCACCTCCATCAGTCTGAATGTCTCCGTGGGGCCGTAACAGTGCAGACTTTCTCATACATTCTGTTCCTTTTATACACGCTGAATGATGATAACCGAGAGAGAGAAATGACACAATACACAATTATAAGGATAACAGGTACTCGGTGTCCCCTCTGCTTTTATAATCAACACTCCTTTCTGTCTCGCTCTACAGCTGTCAGTCATTTGTTACAAATGATGCCCAGTCCCAGCAGACACACACACACTTTAACGCTCTCTGATCTTTGATTGATGGCTGTCACTCACAATCCAAATACATTGCTTTGACTTAACTAGCACAGTGAGTTTTAGATCTCATGATGAACTCAAACTTTCTTCATTATATTTTTTCCAATCTTTTTTCGATTTATTATGTAGAGTCTTGTGTCTGTTCTTCTAAATAGCATAAGTGCCTGAGGAAAAATTGATACTTAAATCAAACACATGAGGTCCGTGCACATTGATGTTTTATGAATGAATTGCATTATTTTAGCAAAGACTCAGGATGTCAAAGCTAAATGTTCATTTTTGTTCTCTTTGTGCTTGTTATTAGGGAAGGCTCTTGGCTGTATAATGTTTGGTGTCGCTGTATGAGCGTGAAGCGCCAGGAGATGTTCTAGTTTAATGGTGTTGTGATGATTCAGGTAAAAGCCTCATGAGAATCAAATGTGTTTCACGAGAAAGAAAGCGAAGCATCTGTCTCTCTTGCTCGTTCTCTTTCTTTTTTGGTCATGTACCAAAGAAAATAAATGTAAACATTTATAGCATCTTCCATTAGCCATTAGTAAAAAGCTACACATACTTCCATAAATTATGCAGATTTATAATTCTGAAGAAGCCCACAAACACACTGTAATATCTTCTAAGTACTTATTGTATAGTATCTACAGCAACTGCAGTTTTTAAAGCATTCTTATTTGGTTGCTTGACTGTATAATATTACCGTCTGTACATATGGCTCAGGTCCATCCTCTAATAGAAATCTTTACACTGCTTCATATATACAGGCTGTTACTGTTGGATTATCTGTTGTGGGTAATAAACACATGATGTGTTGTGTTATACAGGACTCAGATGACCGGCATGAGCAGATGAAACACTCCACGGCCTCCATATGCCATTTCTGCAGGATATCACGCCGGCGGAACGCTGATCAAGAGATACACATTTATCTTCTGTGTGTGTGTTTGTGTGTGTTTGTGGCCAGTAATTAAATCTCTCCTGGTTGGGTTGATGTAGGTACAAGTATTATAGCCGTGGTTCTCATTTACTAATACTAATACAACTGACCAGACACTAATGAAATGATGAGACGAGATATGTCGTCTGCGAGGCCAGACATGTTTGTCCTCTGTCTCTTTTTCTCTTATATATGATTATGAAGATAAATGTATATACTAGAGCACTGGTTCTCAGACTAGAGATCCCAAGATGGATCCGGGAGGGGGACATAGAAATAGAAATGTATCACAATTTTGTGCAGTTACACATAAAAAAAACAAGACCACCAACCAAAAGAAGTGATGTTCCAGCATTGATTAATTTAATATATTTTGGGTTTATTTAGGGGCCCCCCGAGCGAATCACCCTACACAAAGGGGGCCTTACAATGAAAACGTTTGAGAAACACTGTAATAGAGATAACATGAGCGGGAAATATAACACAGTCACGCTGATAATAATTATCATGTTATATTTGAATATAAACACATAGATTATACACAGATACACAGAAATACAGGAATAAGCCTCAGCAGTCTGAATACATATCATTGTAAAAAATGAAACCAGGTCTTACTTTGCCATCCCACACTTGGTTAAAGGTCTTACTCTCTCTTTAATTTCTACCCAGAGACGGGGATATCCACTTCAGGACCCTAGAGGACACCGTTTACTCCACAGTGATCCGCTTCTCCTAATGCATGTGGACAGATCACAGACCCCTGGAGAGGCCGAGCGGTGAAAACTCTGAATTTGATCATCCGTAACGTGTGCGTGTGTTTGTGGCCCTGGGGTTTGTGTCAGACACCCACACTTGATCATAGATGCTCCTTTGACCTGAGACCAAAGTCCCTAACATCATTTCAAACAAATGTCATGTACAGCTACGATTTACCCTTCCTTTCAACTCTCTAAGAACGTTTAATGTATTATTAACTATTTGCACAAGAGAAATCTGTTCACTGCAGTCTTTGAATGAGATTCAATATGTTTGTGTTCAACATCATGAGTCCGGTATGAATGCTTGTTTAGATGAGCTCAAGACTTCAGAATTAGCATTCATATTACTAGCATCATCCTTCCGTCCCTTCAAAAGGAGAACGGAGTTTGAACAGAACGATCCTGTATGATCGGTTTCCATGGAGACTTAATCTTCGGTACAGCATCACTTCTTGTTGATGTTCCTAATCAACGAAAAAACATGAAAGATGAGAGATTGTCCACACACCAGGAGAGCCAAGGTGAGTGTTTCTGTTTGTCTGATTCTGTGTGTGTGTGTTTTCGTATGTGTGTGTGTATGTGTTTTTGTATGCATGCGTTTGTGAGTGTGTGCGCGCTTGTGTATGGGTTTTTGCATGGGTGTGTTTTAGTCTGCGTGAGTTTGTGTTTTTGTATGCATGTGTTTGTTTGTGTGTGAGTGTGTGCGTGCTTGTGCGTGTGTTTTTGCATTTGTGTGTGTATGTGTTTTTGTATGCAAGCATGCGTTTGTGTGTGTGTTTTGTATTGGTGTGTTTGTTTTAGTATGCGTGGGTTTGTTTTTGTATTTATGTGTTTGTTTTTGCATTTGTGTGTGTTTTTGTATGCATGAGTTTGTTGTTTTTGTGTGTGAATGTTGGTGCCTGTGTGTGTGATTTTGTATGCAGGCATTTGTGTGTGTGGTTTTTTTTGCATGCGTGTGTGTGCGTGCCTGTGTGAGTTTGTGTTTTGTATGCATGCGTTTGTGTGTGTATGTGCGCACTTGTGTGTTTTGCATGCATGTTTGTGTGTTTTGCATTTTTGTGTGTGTATTTTTGTATGCGTGTGTTTGTGTGTGTGTGTGGTTGAGTCCTACACTTGTTTGTGGATGAGAAGAAGAGATGGCGCTGGTGTAAAAAATATTTAAGGAGCAGATAAAATAATATGTGAGATGGTTAGAAAGCACAATCCAGAAGACGTTCACATCTGAATCTTTGTGTTTGTCTCGGTTGTGTTGTGCAGAAGCTGTGGGGCATTACTGAAAGTCATCCAGCCACATTATGAGACTCATGTGAAGAGTTTCAACTTCTCTCCTGTTGCCTTCAGCAGTTCTCTCACTAGACCTCTCACACACAAACACAAATGCCTGCACTTCAGATGCATGTGTAGCCGTGGGATTTTTTTAAATGAATGTATTTTTAGCTCATTGTGACATCACTGTAGAGCACAATGGCCAGCGGCGGTACACCACTCAAAGACACTTTGAGCCACGAACACGCTGTACTGAAACATCTGCTAACATTTTCTGTCTCACGTTTTCTCGTTCGCCCTGAAGC